>JAUNZO010002199.1:0-43056 GCA_031894775.1 Chloris gayana
GGTGCATATCCTCTGCTGTAGAGGTCTCAATGCAGAGAAGCTGTAGCATATGCTACAGTAATTCGTGAGATGGGAAAAGCTCTCTGCATTAGCGACTGTGGCGACTACTTTGTAGCGACGGGGGTATGGTTTATCGTAGCACTTTTTCTATTGTTTTATCCGTATCGTAGACTCTAGATTTCATCCATTGGATCTTGCACGGATGGCTCCGGATGACTGCTAATGCCGATTCATTGTAGCACCTCTACATTAAAAACTCCAATGTAGAGGATTTGAATCCAGTGGGTTGGGGTGCATATCCTCTGCTGTAGAGGTCTCAATGCAGAGAGCTGTAGCATATGCTACGCGACGGATCGGGGTCCTCTGAATTTGTGTTATCAATTCAGAGAAGCTGTCCTCTGAATTAGGCAGCATCTCACCCATTCATCGGGAAGCCAAGGGCTGTCATTTGTTGCAATTTCTTCCACTAGAAAAATCAACATGGCCCACAATCCTTTCTTCTTCCTTTGCTCTCCCTGCATGTGCTCTGTAGCTGCGAAGCCCCAATTTCTTTTCTTTCCTTTTCATTAAGCTAGCAAGCTCATCTTGTGTCTGCTTGTCTGCTCCCACGATGCACTCAGCTGCATGCAAAAAGTTCTACCCGATTTGCTATGGAGAGGAACACATAAATCCTGGTACTCATGAGAGGAATCTGGCCTTGCTTTAATTATTTTGATTATGAGGTGGTAGTCGCTAGTTGGTTGGGCTGCTAGCGGTTTCGAATTTTCGATTAGGCTGTGGGGTGCTTCATAGTGCTTTGTGGCCACGGCCACAAAACTTGAAAGTAGCAGGGTGTCGACAACCAGCTAGTTTGCAGTGCAATCAACACTCTGTTTTGCAATTGCAGCCGTCGCCCATCTGTGGAGAACTCTATCGCTGGGAGCTTCGGGAGCAGTGGAGGAGCTAAGGGGATGTGCGGAGACGTAGATCGCTGGGAGCTTCGCAGCAGCAGGACAAGAACTATCCCTGTACTTCCGATGGAGAGACCAAAGGAAGAAGAAAGGATTCGTGGCCTCCGTTGATTTTTCTAGTGGAAGAAATGGCAACAAATGACAGTCCTTAGCTTCCCGATGAATAGGTGAGATGCTACCTAATTCAGAGGACAGCTTCTCTAGCACCAATTCGGAGGATCCCGATCCGGACGCGACGGGGAGGCCCGAAGCACGGATTCTCATCCACTCCATTGTCGGCTTCTCCCAATCCCCATCTTTCTTTGTTTTTTTTTTATACATTTTCCGGTCCCCATGTTGCCGCTCCATCGGCGTGCAAACGGACCCTTCATCCTCCCCGACCGTCTCGCTGCCACGAGGAACGCACTCGGCCTCCGTAATAGTATACCAGGTCCTTTCTGTTTCTGCTGTCCCAGTCAAAACACCGCAGCTCAGCATCAGTGGCTCTACCGTTCATACTCTGCTCTGCGAAATGTGTTTTGCGGCAGATTCGCGCAGCCTAGGCCACCTATTTCTTCTACCCAATGCAGTACCCACCGTTCGTACTCCGAATCTGAGCATGTTGAACATATACCGGTAACCTGCAACCAAGCACCAGTGCAGCCGTGCTGGGATCATGGATGTGGATTGCTCAATCCAGATGCTCTGCTTGCAGCCTCAACACAAGGACTAGCGTGTAGTACCAATTTTTCTGGCGTGGCTGAACCGACTGTTTAAACTCCGGACTGGCGTGTGATTCTTTGTCTGAACAAGCTGCTGAGCTGGTTGCTACTGCGAGAGTGAGGACACCAAACTGATCCGGTCACACTGTTAAAAAGCAGAACTTCTTTTATGAGCATGCATTACTGATTCCAGAGAATATCAATTATCAAGAGCAGGGCAGCGCAGGAATTTCATACTGAACTGGGCCTGCTTGGTTTCCTGCCCTCTAAAATTTAGCACTGTCACATCAAAGAGAATCTTACTATTTAAGAATATTTTGATCAATTAAAGCTACCCTTAAAGATTAAAATTTTCTTGTGGTACATTACAAAAGGGGTGATACTAACCAAAGATAATCTAGCAAGACATAATTGGAAAGGTTCGCAAAAATGTGTGTTTTGTACACATGACGAAACAATCCAACATCTTTTTATTGATTGTCATTATGCTAGGTTTATTTGGAGAGCGGTACAAATCACTTTCGGTATTCCAATCCCAACTAATCTTGGCAATGCATTCTCAGATTGGTTATTTGCTTTCGATCATAAGTCACAATATCAAATTCTAGTAGGAGCAGCTGCTATTTGTTGGGCTCTTTGGAATACAAGAAATGAAATTATTTTTGACAACACTCCAATTAAAACTTATATGCAGGTGTCATACAGGATCACTCATTGGGTGAGACATTGGGCGCAATTACAAAAGCGTGAGGAGGACACCAACAGGATGAAAGATGCATGCCGTGCTTTAGAGACGAAGGTTATGCAGATTTTTGCCCATTTTGGATGGAGATTTAGTAATAGAATTACTTTGTAATAATGGAATTACCTAAATGTTGTTGGGTTCTCCTTTTCCTTTGTTTTTTGCACTCTCTGTTGAGTGATTAGGCAGACGGAAGTGCTGCCCTTTCTTGTAATAAGTGGCTGTAACCTCTTGTGAGGCCAAGGTCGGGATAAAACCCATTATCTAAAAAAAGAATATTTTGATCAATTTAATGACAAAACCCTATTTGACAGATTGGTGCTAATTTTTGAGATGAATCTAACAAGCTTAATTAATCTATGTTTTGCTAAAGTGATGCTACAGTAACCGTCTTGTAATCATGATTTAATTAACCTCATTAGATTCGTCTCGTAGAATTAGTCTAGGGGGCTGTAATTTATTTTATAATTAAACTTTATTTAGTGCTTATAAATAGTAAAATTCTTTTTGATGTGACAGCTCTAAAGTTTAGACCCCAAGAAACGAACACACCCCAGTGGTCTATAAAAGGGCAGGCCCAGAAGCTCTTGAGTAACTGCAAGCGGAACAGGTCAGTAGCGCTGAAGCTGAGGGTTGTAGGAAACCCAACTCTTTCATGCCTGTCTTTTGGGCAGTAGCACAATCTGTGGCCTTCCTCATTGAGAACTTTTGGGCAGAGTTCCCGCAGCACCACGCACCACAACGGCCGGGAGCCACAGTCAATCACCATAGATCGTCGCCTCCACCTCATCCTTCACCTTTCTGGCCAACCAGCAACCAAAAACATGGCTTGCACCATCCATTTACTAAGACGAGGGGGAAAGCTTATACGTTTTTTCCTTTTTGCTCCTATTCTTGGGGAAACATCGACCATGTTAAATGACTCGATTTTCTCTCAAGTTGTGCAGATGTCTTTCTTTGCAGAACCAAACGACATTGTACCGCTTGGATAGAAAATAAGGGTGCATCACTTGTACGACCATGCATGTCTTGTTCCAACCCAGGAACAATAATGCAGTATTCAACTACAGAAACTCAAGTTATGGAATTAACAGCTTAATTTATTCATGGTTACACAGGAGAGCTACGTATCGTTGTATTATTAAAAAGAAAAGAAACATCAAAATGGTGCAACAGTAGTTTTACAACACGGGTGCTTAGATGCACTGCAACACAGCGAAGCCGGAGCTCACGAATTACAGCTCATCAATTTTCTTAAGTGACTGCCGCTCGCCAAAGGGACTGAAAGATATGTTGCGCGACAGCTCTCACCCAAAGTTGGAATAATAGCCTTGCTCCGTTCCGTCCACAATGTTCAAAGAAAAAGCACGAAGATGGAGTAATAGCATGTCAAGGAATGTTAGTTGTGATGCGTTAGTAGTCAACATGGGAACGAGATCACGTCAGCGTGCGCCCGTTGATTCGGCATTGAACGGCATCCGTTCTGCACTAGCTCCGCTTTCGATACTTCTCTACCTCCTTCCGATACTCCATAATGTATTTGTTTTTGTATTTTATAAAATTTTGAATATGATGAACGTTCAAATGCATTTTGAAAATGTCAAGAAATATTTATATTTTAGATGAAACCAAAAACCACTATGGAGTGCAAGGGGGACTTGGGCCCCCTCCCCATGGTATCTTTCAAGAGCTTTGTGATACATATATTTTTGTGCTTACCTTATTT
The DNA here is from genome assembly GCA_031894775.1 of Chloris gayana. NCBI lineage: Eukaryota > Viridiplantae > Streptophyta > Magnoliopsida > Poales > Poaceae > Chloris > Chloris gayana. The sequence continues at coordinate 4,120 of JAUNZO010002199.1, forward strand.
TATGCCTACATAAGAACGTAGCCTCAATTTTATTACGTTGGTCGATCATGGGCTAAATAAAATCAAGTAATGTCTCAGAGTACATGATGAACTCTTTAAAAAAAGATGAAGCTGACATAAAAGATAATGGTTCATAAGCATGCCTTATGATCCAAATAGTACCTCAATAGTTTTTTTAGCCGGCGTATCTAGTTCGCCAACCAAATAGTTGAGTATTGCGGTATGCTCGGATTGTGAATTGTTTCCGTTGTTTGTATGGTCATGATCTAGTAATTCATTTGGTTCTAAAAACTGACCAAGCACAACTGATGATAGCCGCCAGAGCCGGTAGCAACAATCATCAACGTTGTCGCACCACGAAGATCGAGGATCCAATGGGGATGGGGAAGGAGACATTTTGCCCCATTAACCTCACAGGGGTATTCCTGTGCTTACAATATTTTGTGCATACATGAGAAAGTACTCTCAATTTTATTATTTACCTTGATTACAACTCAGATTTCATCTATAACTAGAAACTAGCTTTGAATTGGTAAAAAAAATGTATCCGTGCACTATGGAAATTCTAGAAGTAGCACACTCACCCGGTACTTTTATAAATAAGGGTCTGTTTGGTAGATCTTTAGTTCATGAAAAAAAACAACTTCAGCTCTGGATTATCAGTCAAAATAGTTTTTTTTTACTTATTACAGCTTATGCAGTCAAACCGTTTGGCAAAACAACTTATCCTATCTGTTCAGAAACAAATTATGAGTGTGAGTTCTGAAAAGCTGCTATTTCTAGCTTCACCATCCTAAGTATAAAAATGAAAACGGCTTACAACAGTTTATGCCTAAAAACATTTCTTCCAACTTACTCTTTGGTACAACTTGACCTATATATAATCTAAAGTTGAAGCTGCTAGTGAAGCTGTAGCAAAGGGACCCTAAATATGTCTGATAAATTGAGTCAAACATAACCAGGGGCGGACGTGCCATTGGAGCAAGACTAGGAGCATTTCATATTGAGCGTTAATAATCAGTGACGATTTGAACTTGTCTAAGTGGAAACACAATAATATGAGACCGGTCGCTCGACGGCTGAAAAGTGGGATACACAATATAGTGGCCAATAATAAGCGGACGTCGCGTTGCACGCTGTGATCAAGGAAGGACCTGCAAGTGTCGGTACGGCGTGGCCACTCAGCCGTTACCGCCACCTTGGATCGTCTAATGACCTCATCAGTGAGAGTGAGCTTCTGGAGGTGGGAAGACTCGCCGCCGATATGCTCTGTTCCGCCTTCCGTGGTGGCCGTCGTCAGCGGCACACGCTCCACAACGCACGCTGTCTGTGTATGTGTAATTAACTTGGAACGGAGATCGCCACCCTCGAAACGGCTGTCTGTGTATGTGGACAGCTTTGGCAGAGGCTCATTGTGGCATGACTCTGTTGACAGTATTGCCAGCCACGGCACCTGAGAGTATGCTCATCGGCGAACGTCACATGCGCTAGCTGCTGGCTGGGTACGTGCAAGGACGGCACCTGGTCGTGGTCCAAGAGACGCGAGCGAGGAGTAGATCCATTTACCGACCAACGAAGCTTGTTTTCTTTTTCATTTCTCTCTCCAGCCACCAATTTTGTATACTGAATTTTCGGTATCACGCTTTGTTTTTTGTTTCCTCCATAGGTAGAGTGTATAAAGAGACCTCGAATTTCCCGTGATTTATTTCTGTTCATCGCGCACGGCGTGCAGGGAGACGGCAGACGAGGTGGTTGAGGAGTTTTGTTTCTCTTGCTGAACCATGGCTAATCGCGTAATTTCACATGGTGGTTGGGCGCCGTACATCTATTGCATTCGCCGCATGGGCCAAACCGGGGAGCGTGATCTCCAATAAGATATATGGATACTACGTTTGTTGTTTAATATTTTATAAAAAGAATTGTATTAAGGATGTGTTTGGCATGGTTCCGAAGCAAGACAGCAAGACTTCGATCCGGAGCTGCTCTAACCAGCCAAACACCCTAACTCCTAAACTTCTAAGAGTAGGTAAACTCCCAAAAGTTGAAAGAGTTATAGTTCATTTTCGTGAAGCATCACGTTTGCTACTCCCAGAATGGAGGAAACGAATCTAGGCGCGGAGTTCTGAGAAAATTACCCGTAATTGCCACTGATTACACAAAAAACAGTTTGCTTCTCTTCTTTCGTTCCCCTTGCCGAGCCCATATCTCCTGCACATGCACTCCCTAGGCGCCGCCTCCCGCAAGGCCACCGCCACCCGGTGCCACCGGAGCCGCCGCTCGCGCGAACGCCCGCCTGCCATAGCCGCCGCCCCCTCCCCCCCCCCACCATCGCTCGCCTCCCCATCGACGCATCCGACGCTCCGCCTCCCGCGGACGACGCGTCCGCCTGCCGCCGGCCCGACCGAGCTGCTGGTCCGCCTTTCACGGACGACGTGTCCGCCTACCAACGGGAAGCATTGATCTACGCAAAACATTTTACCATCCCATATTGAACAAATCAAGTAACACATCAATGAACAAATCAACGCAAACTGCATTCCTGAAACCAATGGATCTAGGATTTGCTTCATTTAGCAACCACTTCAATGAAAACTTTACTTTTTCGTCAGTTTTGCGTTGTCATGCTTGCCAACGGTATTTGTCAGACGATAACAAGCATTCGATCTGGTTGGGGAACATATGAAGAGACATCATTTGCGGACATGCACACGAAAGTGTTGATGTTGTTCAACCCGACATAACGACAACTAGTCTTCCCAAATCTAGCCCATGACACACTAATAGCACCACACGACCTAGTTGTTGAATGTGCCGGTCCAAGTTGTGACTGTGATTGTTATTGACGGACATGGCCACAAAAACGTTGATGTTGTTCAACCCGGCATAACGACAACTAGTCTTTCCAAATCTAGCCCATGACACACTAATAGCACCACACGACCTAGTTGTCGAATGTGCTGGTACAAGTTGTGACCGTGATTGTCCGAGATGCTAAGCACACGAGGGCTCATGCCCCTCCTACTTTCAAAAACTCCATGAGAAAACGAGATATATAAGAAAGAAGCATAAGGGACATTGAAAGGGGATATGAGTCACATTAAATTCTTCATATCCACTATATGCACAATGTCATATTGTCATAATAAGGAAGCTACTATCCTGAACATTTATAACAACTATTGTTGTACAAATTATGAATCTCTGTCCTTTTAGTTTTAGCAAGCTATTAAACTCACTTGCATTTAAACAAAGTAATTATGTTGCATGTAGTCTCAATGAGCACGAAGCGAGAGAGATTCTAAAAAATTGCCAAATCAAACCTCATGCCAACATTACCCCCTCCCCTCTCACCCCCGTAGCTGACTAAAATTATAATTTTTTTGAATAATTCAAGTAATCTTACAAAATAATCACAATATATTAGCAACTAACTTCCTACAACTTAAGGGTTTATCTCTTTATAAGGTGATTTAGATTTTGCTCATCTCCATGTCACCTTTTCTAGCTATTATTGGATCTTAATCCAGCTATCTATATCTTTTATGTACTTGTGCAAAATGAAATGTTCAACCTTAGTACTAATTATTTCGGCAGTAATTTTTTTCATTATTGCAGTAGTACATTGCTATTGTTCCAAAACGTAGCATTTTTTTTCTCTGAAAATCTAACTGAGATAAAAGTAAAAATTCTCACTGAAACTGGAGTAAATCGCAAAACTTAATCCTCATCCCATAACAACAACAGCCCCGCCAACGAACGAGAATGAACGGGCGGTCCATTTCGAGTATTGCTAAAGCTACACAAATGGTCTCTTTCTGAGAGCCTGGATGAGGAGTTGCGTTCATTCGCCGCGCTAACTAGGCTGGTTCGCCGTTCACGTCGCTGAAGAACGAGGTCTCGAGAGTGCACAGTAAGGCGCACGATGCCAAGTTGCCAACGCCGTCGCGCTAACATGAGCAAACTAGAGACAAGGATAGGAGAGGCAAGGCATCACCAGGCACACGTCGCCGTGTGTGTGTGTGTGCATGTGTCATCTGATCCGTGCGTTGGCCTTCCACGTGCAGATAGGTTGGGCAGAACTTCTGAGCAACCACGCACACCAGCCACGGCGCCTGAGACCATTTCCCGTACGTGGTCGTTGGACGGCACACGCACCATCAGCATGTTGATCTCCAGTAGGATTCGGCGATTGGGGATACGTGCTTGTAACATCCCAAACTGTAACGAATATTCGTGTGTTAATAAAAGCAAAGTTTGGAAGTAATTCAAGGGAATTTGGTGAAAGTTTGAATTCAAATCGAAGGAAAAACACACGAAACAAATCGCAAATGATTTAATTCAAAAATCCGCGTTGTGGGCCGAAACTCCGTCGCACGGCCCACTTTCCTTCCCTTCTCCCGCGCCAGCCCAGTCCGGCCCGACCCAAGCCCGCGGTCAACAGCGCACCTTCCTCCTCCGCCCTTTCCAGCTCACCCGAGCTCGCGCGGCGCACGGAGCGAGCGCCACCTCGGACGGCTGTCGCGTAGTGCCTCCAAAGTTCACCTGCCCCCTCCCCCTTTTGCCGTCTACAAAACCCTCGCGCCGCCGCCGCCTCCCCATTCCTTCTCCCTAACCCTAACCGCACCGCCGCACCGCGGTATTCCCATCCGCCATGGGCGAGGCACCGAGCTTTGGGTGCTGAAGCTGTTCTTCGAGCACGGTGAGGAGCGAGGAGCACGCCGGTGCCCTTATCTTCGCAAGAGGATCCCGGGAGGTGGAGCGCGACGCCCGCGAGTTCCGAGCTGCCGTCGTCTTCATCGCCGTTCGCCATCTCCGGTGAGGCTCATCCTCCCCTCGCGTCCTGTTCCGGCTTCCCCGTCAATCACCCTTCCGTCCGGTCCTAAGCGCACCCTTGACTCCGTCTTGTAGCCCCGGAACACGGAGGAGCGTGGTCACCGTCGTCCCCGTCACCCGTTCGTGGTCCGCCGCCGCCGTCCGTCGTCGGGCTTCGTCGACGGCGTCTCTTTGCCCCCGCCTAGACCGTCGCGAGCTAGCTGGTGAGTAGCCGCCTCGTTTCCCCCTCTTTCCCCTCGGGATTGGGTGCTAATTGGTCTCTCCCATCTCCTTCCGCCACCGCGTCGCCATGGGCGCCGGTGAGCTCGAGCTTAGAGGCAAGCTCATACCTTTCTCTCTGTTCCGTTAGCTTCGTCGTGATCCGTAGCACCTTGTGCGCACGCTTGTTTGGAGAAAGTCCGGGGCTTTACCGTGATTCGTGGAACTCCGTTGAGCCGCCGCCGCGGAACTCGCCGCCGGCGACGCTCCGGTGGGTTTCTTGGCCCGGGAAGGATCGTTGTTGGGTTCGTGAGTGCACAAGCTTTAGTTTGGTGGTCTCAAAGCGCGGTCTTTTGGTAGCCGGGGGATTCCCCTTTCACCCGCCGCCGTCGCCAACTCCGGCGAGCTTTGGCCGCTCGTCGGAGGGAGCCGGTGTCCGGGACCGGCGCCGCGGTGCGCGCTAGCCCGGGGAGTCGCCCGGTATGCTTGGTTCGCGTGCCGGCGAGCCGTAGCGGCCGGGCGGGTCAACTCCGGCGAGCCCCGCGGCGGAGCGCGGGCGGCGCCGCCCTCTCTCGGTAAGTTGAGGTGGCGCCGACGTGGTCGCCGACGCGTCATGTTTTTCTCGCCGACGTGGCGCCACGTAGCGTAGGAGTGTGCGGGTGTGGCGCGGATCCGTAGTCCCGCGTGGCGCTGACGTGGAGCCCACGTGGCGGAAGAAATGCCACGTGGTGCTCGAGTTGTAGAGGTTTTGGCTCGCGTGGCACTGGCGTGGCGTCTACGTGGTCTTGACGTGGCGCCCACGTGGCAAAGAATATTCCAGGGAATATTCCATTTCTTTTATTGGATTTTCCCGAATTTCCATAATTCCTTTTTCTTTGGAAATTCATATCTTTTTCCTGGAGCGTCGGAAAAATACGCGGTCGGTTGCGTTGGACTCGTAGCGACGTTCTCTACGCGTTAGTGTAGCTTTTGGTCATGTTCTAGTATCGTAATTTCCGTCGTTAATTCCGTACTATTTCCTACTGTCTCGATAAGCGTGCCTAACCCCTGTTTCGCGATCCGTCCGTCGAGAGGCGCCGAGGAGTTCCCGTCCGAGCCGCAGTTTGAGGAGTTTCCGCCGGAGCAGCCGTACGAGTACCCCGACCCGGCCTGGGAGCAGCCCTATCCGGGCAAGCCGCAATCCTTGACCACTCTTGATCCTATTTAGTACTTGCATTAAATTGGACCATGCATGATTAATGGTTACTTGCACTTGTAGTTTACCTATGCCATACTATGCTATCCTTGCTACCGTTTGCCATAGGTTGTTCTACCGTTACTCGCATGCTTAGTACTTGCTTAGTTGCTTAATTGAACCCCATGATGACTATACATGTTTTTGTGTAAAATAAATTGTAGGTGTTTCTTAGGTGTCGAGTTTACGTACTAGATACCCCGTAGGGCCTTTTGCGGGGGCGAGTGTGTAGGTGGTTAGGTGCTCGGGAGACTTCGGGGAGTCTCTACTTGGGGAGGACCTGTTGCGGGTACGGTTGTGTAGGGGTCTTGGGCTATGGAATCCCTCGTTGTGGTGACACCGTTGAGACCGTTGTTGTTGAGGAGAGGGATGGTGACTCGCCTCGGCAGCTTAAGGACCGGTTCTTGTGCGTATGCCTCTCTTGGTCTTACTAGCATACCACGTGACTTGTATGGGCGGGCTGGATCATGATACTTAGCGGAGGAATGGGTGGCCCGCCGTGGTGTAGAGATTAGTGGTAGTGGGTGTTGGAGCGTTTGTCTCGACCCACGAGCGAGAGGATATCTCACCCGGCCCGTGGTACGCCTTGTCACACCCTTCGGGACCTTCTTTTCCTATGTTGTGGTTAGAGGATCCCGGACTCGAGGGACGGGCGCCACCCATTCGATGCTTTGAGGAGTGATCTTGTGAGTGTTGCTTTGCTTGGGCCACGACGGTGGTCTTTTGTTTGAGTACCTCTTCACGTGGGTACAGCTTGCTTACTCTCTGCAGAGATATATAAATCTATACGTATAGTCTAGCCCAAAGTATGGGCACTACCGAGAGAAATCCACTTGATTAGCATTTACTACTTCTCCCCTCCGATAGGTGTTTTACTTCCGGCTTCGAGCCGTGGTCCCGTGGAGGTATGCGGGACATAAAACTTGACCCTTGCAGGATTGTGTTGTTTCCTGCAAGGCCACTTATAAAATTTGACTAATAATAAAATATGATTCACATAGACTTGAGGATTAATGCTTTGGGTGCTAGCCCTTGCCTTTCCTTGAACTATCCCAACATGCATACATTGTTGCTAGGTAGTTTGCGGCTTGCCGAGTACGCGTAGTACTCACGGCTTTCCCCACTATGTTTTTCGACGCCGTTGCCGAGGAGCCGGCCGAGCCGCTTGAGAGAGCCGACGAGGAGGAGTGACGGTCTCGCCTACACTCGAGTTGCTTGTGGGTATGGACTTCACTACGGATCTTCACCGAGAGATGCTTCCGCTTTGCTTCCGCTTCGTTAGTCTTCTACCATGATTTCGCGATGGCCTGCGTGCCACGCTCTTGTACTCTTGAGATTGAGATTTATGCATAATAATAATGTACTTGGAGAATCTATTATCTCGCCTTGTTATTTCGTTTAATTTATGGTTTTACCGTACTAACTTGTGTTGGATGTACGTGCCACACTCCCGGGAGTGGCAATGAGGTACAAAGGGTTCGGATTTCACGTTGGTGAAATTCGGGTCCGTCACGGTTGGTATCGAGCCATACTTGACCGTAGGAACGAGACCCGTAGAAACTGGACGTAACCATAAGGACAATATCTAGCTCTCTAATCTGCTATTCGTCTTTCATCAAACTTTGAAATCTGTCTCATCGTTTAAAGCTCTCAAAGTAAGATATGACCGAATGGATGATGCCTTTGTTGTGTTTGCATGGATAGATGATTTGCATACTAATCTGTTACTCATGAAGATTCTCTCAAGATTTGAAGAAAGTGTTGGATAACCCGTACTAATCGTTGGAATTGTGCCTTGTTAACGGATGCCGAGAGGAAGGGGTCTACACGTGCAGTTTGACCAGGCTGCGATGGAGGTGGACGACCAGCCCCCGCGAGGTCGTGGGCGTGGTCGTGGTCGTGGCGGAGGTCGTGCCGCGCCCGCAGCAGCTGCGCGAGGCCGCGGAGCGAGAGGCCGTGGCCGTGGAGGAGGAGCCGTGGGTACTCGCGGCAGAGGCGTGGTCGCGGTGGAGAGGCACCACCGGATCCCGCAGTCGGAGAGGCAGAGGGTGCCGAGCAGGAGGCACCAGGACAGCAGGAGGCTCCTGGGCAGCAGGAGGGCGCCGAGCAGCAGGAGGTACCACCACCACCTCCCCTGCTCGGACTCTCGCCGACGTGATGGCGAACCAGCACCCACATCCTTGGAGGTCTGATGCAGATGCTGCAGCAGCAGCAGCAGCAGCAGCAGGAGCACCACGAGCGGATCTTGCAGCAGCAGCAGCTGCCACAAGCACGCAGTGCCGCAGCCGGTCGACTTGAGGAAGGAGGCCTTCCGCAGGCTGCAGCCTGCAGACGTTCTCTCACCGCACCGACCCTTGGACGCCGACAGCCGGCTCAGGACGGTGTCCAAGCAGCTGGTGATGATGGAGTGCACCGACGCCGAGTGCGTGTCACTTGCTACCTACTTGCTCGTAGGCGCAGCCGGCGCGTGGTGGGACACTTACGTGACCAACCACCAGGACCCGCACGGTATCTCTTGGGATGAGTTTGAGCAGGAGTTCGTAGCTCAAGCACATCCCCAAGGGAGTGATGGACAGGAAGGCGGCCGAGTTCCGTAACTTGAGGATGGGATCCATGGGAGTGCTCGAGTACTACCACAGGTGGATCGAGCTGTCCCGCTACTCACCTCGTGACGTATCCACCGAGCAGGTCAAAAACTCTTATTCAGTTTTTCATCTCAAATAATCACTATCCGCTTTTCCCAATGATTTCATACTTAACACGTTCTATGTTGCTATCTCTTCATCTCATTTCCCTTCGCGGTTTTCTATCTTTCCACCGAGCAGGACAAGATCTACTACTTCAAGCAGGGTCTCAAGGCCGAGATTGGTCCCCACGTGGCGGGGTGCTCTACCCCGAAGGAGCTAGTGGACAAGGCTATTGAGGTTGAGGACAAGATCGAGAGGATCGGGAGGGTTGAGGCACACAAGAGGACAGGAGGACAGCTAGACCGTTCGGAGGTCAGCGAGAGGCCGAGGTTTGGAGGGCAGCAGCAGCCAGCTCACTCGCCCACCACGAGGGCAGCTTTGGCAGCTCAGGGCAGAGGCGGTTCGCACCGCAGGGTCAGCAAGTACTCGGCCGTGCTCCAAAGCACCACAGACAGTCCGGGTGGAGGCCCCCGAGCGCTGGGATGCCCTTCGCCAACAAGGCTTCCGGTGCGGTCAGCCGGGACACAAGTACTACGCGTGTCCCAACATGGGTCGAGAGCTCCTACTACCTACACTACCCCCAGTGCCAGCAAGCACAGCCCGCCGCAGCAGCCAGCAGCTCTGCAGTGCCCCACGCCCGTGCGGTCAGCAGCCGGACAGCAGCCGCAGCAGAGTGCCTCTCGTGCTAGACTTCACCACCTCACCGTTGAGGATGCACGACGAGCGCCGGACGTCGTCCTTGGTGAGTTTCTCGGTTAACTCCCGTTTAGCTTCTGTTCTTTTCGACATCGGTGCGACTAGATCGTTCGTGTCTTCGCGTTCGTTGCGAAGCTTAAGATTCCTCTCGACTTGCTCGATTTTCCCGTGCTCGCTATCTCTCCACTTGGTACTTCAAAGTGTGTGACGGGTTGCCGTCGAGTTCAGATCTTGATTGAGGGTGTTCGGTTCTTGGCTGATTTGGCTCTCTTGCCGTCTTCCGGGATTGAGGTGATTCTTGGGATGGATTGGTTGACCAAGAACAAGGGGGTGATTTATTGTGATTAGCGGATTGTGACCTTGGTGAACCACCGAGGAGTGGCTGTGTGTTTCACACCGGTTGCTCCCAAGTTGCCGACACAGCCTTGTCACTTGCGTGGTTTGTCACTTGAGCAGATACCCGTGGTTTGTGAGTATCCCGAGGTCTTTCCCGATGATTTGCCAGGGCATCCACCAGATAGGGATGTTGAGTTTGTGATTGATCTTCTTCCGGCACGGCCCCTATTGCTAAGAGGTCGTATCGCATGTCTTCCGATGAGTTGGTGTTGCTTAAGCAGGAGATTGATGATTTGTTGAGTAAGGGGTTCATTCGCCCAAGTGCCTCACCTTGGGGATCCCCTGTTCTGTTTGTGAAGAAGAAGGATGGTACCGACAGGATGTGTGTTGACTATCGTTCTTTGAACGAGGTCACCATCAAGAATAAGTACCCCTTGCCGCGGATTGATGATTTGTTTGATCAGCCGAAGGGTGCAAAGTATTTCTCCTCCATTGATTTGAGATCCGGCTATCATCAAATGAAAATCCGCGAGTGTGACATTCCTAAGACTGCCTTCGTGAGTAGGTATGGATCTTTGTTACCGCTTTGTCAATTCCGTTGTTATCTTTCTTGCATGATCGCCCTTCCTTGAGTTTTGCTTCTTATCTATTCCCGGACAGGTATGGGCAGTTCGAGTTCACCGTTGCTTCCTTTGGCTTGACCAATGCCCCTCCCTACTTCATGAACATGATGAACAAGGTCTTCATGGCGAGTTGGATAAGTTTGTGGTGGTTTTCATTGATGACATTCTTGTGTACTCAAAGTCCGCCGAAGAGCATGCACATCACTTGAGGGTTGTCTTGGAGAGGTCGAAGGAGAATCGGTTGTATGCCAAGTTCAGCAAGTGCAGGTTCGGCTTGAGGAGGTGGCTTTCCTAGGGCATGTCATCAATGCCAAGGGAGTGTGTGTGGATCCGGGGAAGGTTCGGACAGCTTGTGAGTTGGCCGTCACCGCGAGTGTGTCAAGGATGTGAGGAAATTCTTGGGGATGGCTGGATACTACCGTCGCTTTGTTGAGGATTTCTCTCGGATAGCTCGTCCCATGACGGAGCTCTTACAGGATAAGGTTACCTTTGAGTGGACCCCGTGAGCGTGAGAGGAGCTTTCAGGAGTTCAAGACTAGATTGACCACCGCACCCGTGCTCACTTTGCCGGATCTTAGTCAGGACTTCCAGGTGTACTCGTGATGCTTCCACTCGTGGGATTGGTTGTGTGCTCATGCGAACAGTGAAGGTTGTGGCTTATGCTTCGAGGCAGTTGAAAACACATGAGAAGCATTATCCCACTCATGATCTTGAGCTTGCAGCAGCTTGTTCATGCTTTGAAGATTTGGAGGCACTATCTCATCGGTGGCGGATGTGAGATTTTCACGGATCATAAGAGCCTCAAGTATATCTTCACGCAATCGAGCTGAACATGAGGCGAGAGGAGATGGCTCGAGTTGATCAAGGATTATGATTTGAGCATCAACTACCATCCCGGCAAGGCTAATGTTGTTGCAGATGCGCCGAGTCGCAAGGCCTATTGCACTTCTCTCATGACGAGTCGATCGGAGGTGTTTGAGGAGATGATGAGGGATGGAGTGGAGCTCATTCCCGAGGGCTATCTCTATGAGTTGAGGATCACGAGTCTACTTGGAGATCGAATCGAGAGAGGCAGTAAGGTTGACGAGTCTTGTGGAGTCAATCAAGGAGAGAATAAAGGAGGATAAGGCACCTGGGTTCGTAGTGGATGGTGATGGTGTACTTTGGTACAAGGATCGGATTGTGGTTCCCGGAGGTGCAGTGGATTCGAGATGAGATCTTGCGAGAGGCTCACTCGTTCTCGCTACTCGATCCACCCAGGGAACACAAAGATGTATAAGGATCTCCGTACTCGAGTTCGGTGGGAAGGCATGAAGAGGGATATTGCTCGGTTTGTGGGGATGTGTGACATTTGCAGGAGGGTCAAGGCAGCAGCATCGAAGCCAGCCGGTTTGCTCAAGCCTCTTGAGATTCCTATGTGGAAATGGGAGAACATCAGCATGGATTTCATTGTTGGACTACCTCGTACGCCGAAGGGTCATGATTCCATCCGGGTGATTGTGGATCGGTTCTCCAAAGCCGCTCACTTCGTAGCTGTCGGGACGGACTACCGTGTGGAGAAGCTTGCCAAGTCGTACATTGATAACATTCCGAGACTACATGGGGCACCTCTCACCATTATATCGGATCGTGGTTCTCGGCTTGTGTCTAAGTTCCGGAGGAGTTTGCATGCAGCTATGGGCACCCACTTGGACTTTAGCACAGCTTATCACCCTCGGACGGATGGTCGGACAGAGCGACCGAATCGGACTTTGGAGGATATGTTGAGAGCTTGTGTGCTCACCTACAGCAAGAATTGGGAGGAAAGCCCGTCGTTTGCCGAGTTCTCTTACAACAACAGCTACCAGTGCAGGTCTCTAGATGTCTTCTTCGTTTCTATCTTTTAACTTCCTTCATTCTCGTTTCCCTTACGTTCCCTATCTTCTATCGGGCAAGCATCAAGATGTCACCCAATGAGCTCCCTGTACGGGAGGAAGTGCGGGACACCTCTCATGTGGGCGAGAGGTTGGAGAGAGGTCTTTCTATGGACCGGATCTTGTGAGAGAGGTCGAAGAAAAGGTTGAGCAAGTGAGAGAGCATATCCGAGTTGCTCGGAGCGAGCGGAAGAGCTATGCGGATAAGAGGAGGAGACCTTTGGAGTTTTTTGTTGAGGACTATGTCTATCTCAAGGTCTCTCCACTTCGTGGGACTCGCAGATTCCACGTGCGTGGCAAGTTGGCACCAAGGTTTGTTGGACCTTTTCGAGTGGTGAGGAGGATTGGAGATCTCGCCTACCAGCTTGAGTTGCCGGGACACCTTGCCGGAGTGCATGATGTGTTCCATGTTTCGCAGCTCAAGAAGTGTCTTCGTGTGCCGTAGGAGCAGGTTGCACCGGAGGTGTTGGATCCGCAGGACAGCTCTTGAGTACTTGGAGTATCCCGTCAAGATCTTGGATGTGGCTTTCAAGGAAACAAGAAGCCGTAAGATCAAGTTCTGCAAGGTGTTGTGGAGTAATCACACCGAGCGAGAGGCCACTTGGGAGATGGAGGATAACTTGAGGAAGGACTTCCCTCACTTGTTCGAGGATGAGGAGTGAAATCTCGAGGACGAGATTCTTGTAAGGGGGAGTCCGTAACATCCCAAACCGTAACGAATATTCATGTGTTAATAAAAGCAAAGTTTGGAAGTAATTCAAGGGAATTTGGTGAAAGTTTGAATTCAAATCGAAGGAAAAACACACGAAACAAATCGCAAATGATTTAATTCAAAAATCCGCGTTGTGGGCCGAAACTCCGTCGCACGGCCCACTTTCCTTCCCTTCTCCCGCGCCAGCCTCAGTCCGGCCCGACCCAAGCCCGCGGTCAACAGCGCACCTTCCTCCTCCGCCCTTTCCAGCTCACCCGAGCTCGCGCGGCGCACGGAGCGAGCGCCACCTCGGACGGCTATCGCGTAGTGCCTCCAAAGTTCACCCGCCCCCTCCCCCTTTTGCCGTCTACAAAACCCTCGCGCCGCCGCCGCCTCCCCATTCCTTCTCCCTAACCCTAACCGCACCGCCGCACCGCGGTATTCCCATCCGCCATGGGCGAGGCATCGAGCTTTGGGTGCCGAAGCTGTTCTTCGAGCACGGTGAGGAGCGAGGAGCACGCCGGTGCCCTTATCTTCGCAAGAGGATCCCGGAGGTGGAGCGCGACGCCCGCGAAGTTCCGAGCTGCCGTCGTCTTCATCGCCGTTCGCCATCTCCGGTGAGGCTCATCCTCCCCTGCGTCCCGTTCCGGCTTCCCCGTCAATCACCCTTCCGTCCGGTCCTAAGCGCACCCTTGACTCCGTCTTGTAGCCCCGGAACACGGAGGAGCGTGGTCACCGTCGTCCCCGTCACCCGTTCGTGGTCCGCCGCCGCCGTCCGTCGTCGGGCTTCGTCGTCGGCGTCTCTTTGCCCCCGCCTAGACCGTCGCGAGCTAGCTGGTGAGTAGCCGCCTCGTTTCCCCCTCTTTCCCCTCGGGATTGGGTGCTAATTGGTCTCTCCCATCTCCTTCCGCCACCGCGTCGCCATGGGCGCCGGTGAGCTCGAGCTTAGAGGCAAGCTCATACCTTTCTCTCTGTTCCGTTAGCTTCGTCGTGATCCGTAGCACCTTGTGCGCACGCTTGTTTGGAGAAAGTCCGGGGCTTTACCGTGATTCGTGGAACTCCGTTGAGCCGCCGCCGCGGAACTCCGCCGCCGGCGACGCTCCGGTGGGTTTCTTGGCCCGGGAAGGATGCTCGTTGGGTTCGTGAGTGCACAAGCTTTAGTTTGGTGGTCTCAAAGTGCGGTCTTTTGGTAGCCAGCGGGATTCCCCCTTTCACCCGCCGCCGTCGCCAACTCCGGCGAGCTTTGGCCGCTCGTCGGAGGGGAGCCGGTGTCCGGGACCGGCGCCGGCGTGTGCGCGCTAGCCTGGGGAGTCGCCCGGTATGCTTGGTTCGCGTGCCGGCGAGCCGTAGCGGCCGGGCGGGTCAACTCCGGCGAGCCCCGCGGCGGAGCGCGCGGCGGCGCCGCCCTCTCTGGTAAGTTGAGGTGGCGCCGACGTGGTCGCCGACGCGTCATGTTTTTCTCGCCGACGTGGCGCCACGTAGCGTAGGAGTGTGCGGGTGTGGCGCGGATCCGTAGTCCCGCGTGGCGGTGACGTGGAGCCCACGTGGCGGAAGAAATGCCACGTGGTGCTCGAGTTGTAGAGGTTTTGGCTCGCGTGGCACCGGCGTGGCGTCTACGTGGTCTTGACGTGGCGCCCACGTGGCAAAGAATATTCCAGGGAATATTCCATTTCTTTTATTGGATTTTCCTGAATTTCCATAATTCCTTTTTCTTTGGAAATTCATATCTTTTTCCTGGAGCGTCAGAAAAATACGCGGTCAGTTGCGTTGGACTCGTAGCGACGTTCTCTACGCGTTAGTGTAGCTTTTGGTCATGTTCTAGTATCGTAATTTCCGTCGTTAATTCCGTACTATTTCCTACTGTCTCGATAAGCGTGCCTAACCCCTGTTTCGCGATCTCGTCCGTCGAGGGCGCCGAGGAGTTCCCGTCTGAGCCGCAGTTTGAGGAGTTTCCGCCGGAGCAGCCGTACGAGTACCCCGACCCGGCCCGGGAGCAGCCCTATCCGGGCAAGCCGCAATCCTTGACCACTCTTGATCCTATTTAGTACTTGCATTAAATTGGACCATGCATGATTAATGGTTACTTGCACTTGTAGTTTACCTATGCCATACTATGCTATCCTTGCCACTCGTTTGCCATAGGTTGTTCTACCGTGACTCGCATGCTTAGTACTTGCTTAGTTGCTTAATTGAACCCCATGATGACTATACATGTTTTTGTGTAAAATAAATTGTAGGTGTTTCTTAGGTGTCGAGTTTCGTACTAGATACCTCGTAGGGCCTTTTACGGGGGCGAGTGTGTAGGTGGTTAGGTGCTGGAAGACTTCGGGGAGTCTCTACTTGGAGAGTACCGTTGCGGGTACGATTGTGTAGGGGTCTTGGGCTATGGGATCCCTCGTTGTGGTGACACCTGTTGAGACTCGTTGTTGTTGAGGAGAGGGATGGTGACTCGCCCGGCAGCTTAAGGACCGGTTCTTGTGCGTATGCCTCTCTTGGTCTTACTAGCATACCACGTGACTTGTATGGGCGGGCTGGATCATGATACTTAGCGGAGGAATGGGTGGCCCGCCGTGGTGTAGAGATTAGTGGTAGTGGATGTTGGAGCGTTTGTCTCGACCCACGAGCGAGAGGATATCCCACCTGGCCCGTGGTACGCCTTGTCACACCCTTCGGGACCTTCTTTTCCTATGTTGTGGTTAGAGGATCCCAGACACTGAGGGACGGGCGCCACCCATTCGATGCTTTGAGGAGTGATCTTGTGAGTGTTGCTTTGCTTGGGCCACGACGGTGGTCTTTTGTTTGAGTACCTCTTCACGTGGGTACAGCTTGCTTACTCTCTCGCAGAGATATATAAATCTATACGTATAGTCTAGCCCAAAGTATGGGCACTACCGAGAGAAATCCACTTGATTAGCATTTACTACTTCTCCCCTACGATAGGTGTTTTACTTCCGGCTTCGAGCTGTGGTCCCGTGGAGGTGTGCGGGACATAAAACTTGACCCTTGCGGGATTGTGTTGTTTCCTGCAAGGCCACTTATAAAATTTGACTAATAATAAAATATGATTCATATAGACTTGAGGATTAATGCTTTGGGTGCTAGCCCTTGCCTTTCCTTGAACTATCCCAACATGCATACATTGTTGCTAGGTAGTTTGCGGCTTGCTCGAGTACGCGTAGTACTCACGGCTTTCCCCACTATGTTTTTCGGACGCCGTTGCCGAGGAGCCGGCCGAGCCAGTTGAGAGAGCCGACGAGGAGGAGTGACGGTCTCGCCTACACTCGAGTTGCTTGTGGGTATGGACTTCACTACGGATCTTCACCGGAGATGCTTCCGCTTTGCTTCCGCTTCGTTAGTCTTCTACCATGATTTCGCGATGGCCTGCGTGCCACGCTCTTGTACTCTTGAGATTGAGATTTATGCATAATAATAATGTACTTGGAGAATCTATTATCTCGCCTTGTTATTTCCTTTAATTTATGGTTTTACTGTACTAACTTGTGTTGGATGTACGTGCCACACTCCTGGGAGTGGCAATGAGGTACAAAGGGTTCGGATTTCACGTTGGTGAAATTCGTGTCCGTCACAGTGCTGCTCGCTGTTTGGTTTATTCGTCTCTGCGGGTCCAATATTCCTATTCCTATGGCGTCAGCTTCGCAAGTTCGCCTTGTCTGGGGCTTACCAATGCAGTACAAATTCAGATTAAGACAAGCAAACCATTATCTACGGTCTGGACACAAAAAAACAGGTTATCTCATCAGCATCTGCAGACTATAGTAACCAACGTGCAAGCATCCTCAACAAGGTATCTTCACAACGTTCAATAATTTGTTTTCCCCAGACAGGGTCGTCACACCCTTTGAAATTTTATTACTCCAAGCAATAAACTACAACGATGTTCAACATACTGCTACCAAAAGTGAACAAAGTTGTTATAACTAATTAAACTTTTACATGGACAAAGAAGTACCTACTTCTGCTGGTACCGCCACCTTACATGATTCGAAGTTAAAAAGGTAGTATTGTGTGATCATCTTGCAAATATTTATTAAAATTGATTTATTTGTCAATTACCAAGTTGGCAGGAGTCCACGGTACTTACAATATATTCACTAGCTCAGTTACACACTAGTGATGACTTCATTTTGAACGGATCCAACGGGGATTGAGGGCCCATGCCCCTCCTACTTTCTCAAACTCCATAGCGAGAAGAAAATATCAGACTCACAGAAGGTTGAAAGAGAAGATAAAACCCGTTTTAGAATCCATCCTAGCTTTGCCGCCGATTGTTACCATTTTAGATGAAAAACACTAACAACCACTCCCTGAGCTCCCTACTATACAACTTTCAATCAATCTATGACCCAGCCCATGATGTACTAACAACACTTGCTATCTAGTTGCCAATTGGGCCTAGTCTAGGTTATGACAACAATCATATGCACGATTCAGGTTACGAAAAGGCTTGTAGACTTAGTGGTTACATAAGCCTCAGTAGTACTCCTCATGAGAGCGAATTTTCTAGGATTTAACGCATTGTGCTTTCAGTGTTAAATGAACTCCCCTCGACAACGAGGTGGTAGCTGTGACTTTGTCAATCTTGAGGATTTACCAGCTTAGTTGTAACAGCCCGAGAACTCGCAATTCAAACCTCGTATCGAATTTTTCACGAATTCAAAATTTTGGAAGTTGCTTGTTAATCAAACCTCAATTCTCGTGTTGTTACCCTACTCAAATCTCTTCACATAAATTCTGGGTCAAGAAATATGTGGAGATAATCCAGTTAATTCAAACTGTGTGTTAGAATTTCATTTAGGTGTTACCTCAAGTCGCAAGTCAACTTAAATAAATTGGAGACTGTTTCTGTAGCAGCAGCAGCTTGAGTCATTTCTTCTGGCCCAAACCAGGCAGCGTGGGCCATTTCTCCCTTGCTCAACCAACCTGCTCCCTTTCTTAGCCCATCAGCTCGGTTCGGCCCAGCAGCCCATCTAAGGGGGCGACGCTGTTTGTCGTCTTCCTCGCGCCCCGCTCGACCGCGAGATGGAGGGCACGGACGTCGAAAAGGAGACGTGGCCGCATCTCCCTCTCGCCGCACACACCAACCCCTCCAGCCTCGAGTACAAGTGCCCCGCAGCCGCCTCCATCCCTTTCCCCTCCCTCCGTGCGCCGCCACCCCTTGAGCCCGACTAAACCCTAGCCGCAACCCAGCTGCCGTCGCCATGGAGGTCGTGGGGAAGGTCGCCGGCGTAGAGCGCTCGTGTTGTCCCCTGTGTTCTTCATGCAACGCTGAAGCTTTTGGTGCTGATCTCGTCGAGAATCGTGGAGAAGGGAGGTCAAGCGAGCAGTTTGAAGTTTTCGGCCGCCGGCTTCTTCATCGTCGTTCGCCTTCGTCGGTGAGGTCCCTTCGAGCTCGTCTTCCGTTCGCAGCTCCGTTTCGCTTGCCCTCCCCGTTTGATCCGAGTTCACCTGGTTTGCTTCCTGGTAGCACCGGAACGGAGGAGCGTAGTCACCGTCGTCCTCTGCCGCGTGGTCGCCGTCCGGCCGCCATCGCCCTCTTCGTCGTCCGCCCTCACCAAGGCCTCCCCGTCTGCACCATCCGCCTCTCGGAGAACCCCGGTGAGCCGCCAAGTCTTTCCCCTCACTTTCCTCTCGGAATCTCGAGCGAATTTCGCTTCCCGTCGAGACCCGGCCGCCGCGCGCCATGGTCGCCGGCGTGTCGTCGCCTCGAGGCTCGCTCATGCTCCCCTAGGCATCCCTTTAGCCTTGCGGAGCCTTCCCGGAGCTCGTGCGCGCGTCCGATAGGAGAAAGGAGGTAGATTGAGGCCTTGGCGTTGTTCTTCCTTATCCGCCGCCGCGAGATGTGTCGCCGGCGACACTCCGGCAAGGTCTTCGGGCCCGGACCCGTGCCATAGGTTTCGCGGTAGCCTCGAGCGTTCGTTTGGTGGGTTTAGTTGGCGTTCGTTTCGTCTAGCGGAGCCTTTCCCCGAGCGCCGCCGTGAGGGGCTTATTCCGGCGAGCTCGCTTGGCTACTCCGGTGGGAGCCGGCCCCTTTGGCTTGTGCACTGTAGTTGTGCGCTCGCCTCTCGGGGGTCCCGGTGGTCCGGGTTGCCCAGCCGGCGAGCTAGGTCACCGGGCAGGCGTGTCTCCGGTGGGCCGCGCGGTGGCGCTGCGTCCGCGACCGCCTGTCGCCGTCCGGTGACGTCGCCCGTGGGCCCGTGGGGTTGGAGCCGGGTCCATGACCCCACTCCCCTTTTGTCTTTTCTCTCGTGAGACTCGGTCCACCGCGAGCCGGCACCGAGCGATCAATTGCAGTTGGACCCCACTTCCCTTTGAAAATATCTCACCAGCATAATCCCAGGAATATTCCCTCGAATATTCCTTTCTTGTTTCCGGAAAAATCCTCTTTAATCCTTTTAACCTTCGGAAAACCATAGAAAATTCTCTCGGACCTCGGAAAATTGTGCGGTTAGTCTTGTTAGATCCGTCTCGTCCGGCTCTACGCGTTAGTGTCGTTAGTTTCTACATTCTAGCAGCAACCAAATCTGTCCTTGCGATCCGTTTCCCGATCCATCTCTATTTGCGTGCCTTTGGGGAGTCCTACGTCGTGGCTGGTAGTCCATGAGTCTCTAGTTAGTCTTTGGATGGGCCCGATCCACGGTGCGAGTAGAGCACCGACGGAGAATATTCCCTAGAATATTCTTCCGTCTAATTCTTTTCTTTCTTTCTCGGATTTTCCGATAATCCCTTTAATCTTCTGAAGATCATATCCTTCTCTCTGGTCTTCGGGAATTTGTGCGGTCAATTGCGTTAGATTTGTCGTGTTACGTTAAGTGTTCTCCATGATCCCATCATCGCATCGTTTAATTTTGCAGTATCTCGTAATTCGTCGTATCTTGCTCGATTATTACTTAATTCCACCCATTTTCTCGTAAACTCCTTTATTCATTCCTTAATCTTCGGAATTTAGTAGACGACCCTCTAGACATCGAATTATATGAGACTTGTTGCGCTAGTATCGTGGCGACGTTACCTACGCGTTAGTATTGTTAATGCCCATGTTCCAACGGTGATTAAATCTGTTCGTGCGTTTCACTTTCCAATCTTTCTCGTAATGCGTGTCGTTCTCTCGATTCACGTGTCACTTACCGCTTACGCCTCGAATTTGGATGACAAGTGGGATCGGATGGTCGAAGCTCGTGGAGTACTCGTCAAAGCCTTGCGAGGACACCGATCTATTCTTGGACCGTATTTAAGGCAAGCCGCAATCCTTGACCACTCTTGCTCCTATTTAGTATTTGCATTAAATTGAACCATGCATGATTAATGGATACTTGCACTTGTAGTTTACCTATGCCATACTATGCCATCCTTGCCACTGTTTGCCATAGGTTGTTCTTCCGTTACTCGCATGCTTAGTACTTTGCTTAGTTGCTTAA
This sequence comes from Chloris gayana, assembly GCA_031894775.1. Lineage (NCBI taxonomy): Eukaryota > Viridiplantae > Streptophyta > Magnoliopsida > Poales > Poaceae > Chloris > Chloris gayana. The sequence goes on from JAUNZO010002199.1 coordinate 24,767, forward strand.
TTGAACCCCATGATGACTATGCATGATTTTTGTGTAAAATAAATTGTAGGTGTTTCATAGGTGTCGAGTTTACGTACTAGATACCCCGTAGGACTTTTGCGGGGGCGAGTGTAGGTGGTTAGGTGCTCGGGAGACTTCCGGGGAGTCTCTATTTGGAGAGTATCCGTTACGGGTACGGTTGTGTAGGAGCCTTGGGTTTATGGGGCCCCTGTTATGGTGACACCGTTGTTGAGACCGTTGTTGTTGAGGAGAGGGATGGTGACTCGCCCCGGCAGCTTAAGGACCGGTTTTTGTACTTGCTTGCTCTTTGGTTTACTAGCATACCACGTGACTTGTATGGGCGGGCTGGATCATGACACTTAGCAGAGGACTCGGGTGGCCCGCCGTGGTGTAGAGATTAGTGGTAGTGGGTTTTTGGAGCGTTTGTCTCGACCCACGAGCGAGAGGATATCCCACCCGGCCCGTGGTACGCCTTGTCACACCCTTCGAGGTTCTTCTTTTCCTATGCTGTGGTTAGAGGATCCCGGACCCGAGGGACGGACGCCTACCGCTCGATGCTTTGTTGGATGATCTTGTGAGTGTTGCCGTGCATAGGCTTCTGCAGTAGTTCTATGTTATGGTACCTCTTCACGTGGATACGGATGCTTACTCTCTCGCAGAGATATATAAATCTATACGTATAGTCTAGCCCAAAGATATGGGCACTACCACCGAGCGACCCACTTGATTAGCATTTACTACTTCTCCTCTCGATAGGTGTTTTACTTCCGGCTTCGAGCTGTGGTTCCAGTGGAGGTGTGCTCGGACTTAAAAATTTGACCCTTGCGGGATTGTGTTGTTTCCTGCAAGGCCACTTATAAAATTTTGACTAATAATAAAATGTGATTCACATAGACTCGAGGATTAATTGTTTTAGGTGCTAGCCCTTTGCCTATCCTTGAAATATCCAAGCATGCATACATTGTTGCTAGGTAGTTGCGGCTTGCTGAGTACTCTATGTACTCACGGCTTTACCACTTTGTTTTTCGACCACCTAGTAGATCAAGCTTCAACGTCAAGACTTCGTCAATCCAACTAGCTTAAGGTTGAAGATGATTAAGAAGGGTTTCGCCTACACTCAAGTTGTCCGTGGTCTTGGATTCACTACGAAGACTTCCGCTACGCTCCAGTTGAAGATTTGCTTTTGTCGTCATCAACGCTTGGTGTTTCGCTTCCGTTAGTAGTTTTGTGTTGTTTTCTTGGCCTACGTGTCAAGTCCTTGTACTCAATTGTTGTAGATGTTATTCTTCTTAGAATAATATCTTATCTTGATTCTTGTCATATTTTGTAATCTTTTATGGTTTTATGGTATTCAACTCGTATTGGTTGTACGAGTCATCCTCCCGTGAGTGACTATGAGATACAAAGGCACGGTTCTCACCCTCACGGTGGAAATCGGGCTGTCATTAGTCTTCGAAGATGCTCATAGAGGTAGGTTTTGCGTATGTATATTCATGGAGGTGAGCGAATTTGCGTTATAAGTATCTAAGTTGTACTGTGTAATCTCGAAAAATCTCGAAAAAATGCACGATTCAGATAAAGACAAGCAGAGCACATAAAAAAAGTTATGGGATTAGGATTTGTACTAACCAACATCCAAGGTGTACCAACTGTACCCCATCCTCGACAAAGTTAACTAAGTTCACAATGTCCATTAATTTATTTTCTTCAATATAGGGATACCCTTAAAAATTTTATTACTCAAGTAACAAAATTAGAACGATTTTTGTCATGTTTCATGAAGGTAAAAAAAAGTTCTAACTAGTGAGCCAAGCCCACGGACACCACTACCATACACGATTGGTGCCCATACATGTCCAACCGAATGGTACCCTGCAAACATCTACTAGTCCGTTCCGAAAATTTTGTTCACCTTATTTATTTGTTTAAAAAAATTATATATATATATATATATATATATATATATATATTATAGAATAATCATATATTTTGTTATGTGTTTTATCACTAAAAGAACTTGAAATATAACTTATAAACTTTTATATTTAAAGAAATATTTTCAATAATACGAATGATCAAATGTAAAAAAAAATCGTAACAAAAAAAAGTCAATGACGATAATAATTTCGGAACGAAGAGTAAATCATCAAGTTTCGGCAGATCCAATTGCACACTATTGAACCCTTTGTGATGAGCAGATGCGGCAGGAGGACTGGTGCCCATTCTAAATTTCTCAAATTCCATGACGAGGAGGAGAGAATAGACTCATCTTAGCAGAAGGTTGATAGAGAAGATGAGGCCCATCTTAGAATCCATCCTAACTATATTGTTACCATTTCACACCTCAACTTATTTAGCAAGTCTGGTCAGATTCACTTGCATTTGAACAAAATCAAGTTCTCTCTCTCAAGAAAAATCTAAACAAAGAGCTCGTTGTACTAAACTAGTAGTAATATAATATAAACACCTGCACGTCTTGATGCATCTCTATAACAGGCACGAAGCCCGAGAGATCCCAAATTAGTCAAACCTCATGCCAAGATGACCCCGTCACCAACCCTAGCTGACTGAAAATAATTTTAAAAAAGTCAAATAATCCCACAAAATACTCATATCATTCTAGTAACTAACCTCCCCGAGTTAAGCTAATCTCCGTCCCTTAACGATAACCACCCCGCGAACGAAGCAACGGACGGTGCCGGTTATTTGTGGAAACGCCCCGGATAAGTTGCCGCGGTTTCACCGCCAGGTCCCTGCCAAGCCAAACCGCGCGTGGCGTGCGTGGCTCCCGCGGATGCCGATGCCAATGGCGGCCGGCGCGCACGAGGAGGCGGCCTTGGCCCGCGCGGCGGTGGTCGGATCCAACCACCTGCGCCCGCGTCGGGGCCCACCGATCCCCGCCCCCTCGCCCGCCGTCGGCAAGCCGCTGCCGTCGGGCGCCGTGCCGCGGCACTCGTACGTGTTCGACGGCGCGGGCGGGTTCGCCGAGGCGCCGTGGGGCGGGCTCGCCGGAGCTCCCGCGCTGCGGCCCGGCGAGTTCACGTGGCACCACGTGGAGCTCTCCCGCGCCGCCGCGAAGCCGCTGGCCCACGCGCAGGCGCTGATCGAGCTCCTCTGCCCGCCGCTCACGCTGCAGGAGATCCTCGCCTTCGTGGCCACGGGCCCGCACTGCGCCGCGGTGGCCGGCGACGGCGGCGCGCTCCTCCTCCGCGTGAGCTCGCCGGGGCCCGTGGGCAGCGCGTCCGCGCTCCGCCTCGCCGCGCGGGTCACCGACGCCTCCCTCGTCACGGTCTCCGTCGGCGGCGTGCCGCGGCTGGCCTTCGGGACCACGCAGGCGTCGCTGCTCTCCGAGGTGCCGCTCGGCGTCGTCTCCCCGTCGCTCGCCTCCGACGAGGGCCACGGCGGCGGCGGCCGCGCCGTCGACGGCGGCGTGGTCATCGAGGAGCGGCTGCTCGAGTCGCTGCTCGCGATGAACCACGCCGACGGCGCGCACACCGACAACCCGGTGCCGAGGACGGTGTCCAACCTCCTCGTGCACGTGCTCGGCACGCACGTGGACCACGTCCACGACATTGTCACAAGGCTCGAGATGGACCTCGACACTATCGAGCTGCAGCTCGACAAAGGTAGGTTGCTGATGTCGTGTCAATTTCCATTATTCCGTCCCCATCTCTCTCTCATCATCCGCGGATAAAGGAATTCGCTTGCTGTTTTTGTACGCCTACGCCTCTGTGGTTGGTGATGAGGATAATTTTGACTTCCAATAATGACATAACTCCATGCATGGGTTGGATCCCTTGATGGAATTCTGCATTAGGATTTGTGTAGTACTAGAAAAACTGGCAACATTTGGAGGTAGTCATTTGGCAAATATGACACGGTAAAAGATGTGCCTGTTGCTCCGGCAAAGAATTAAAAATGTATTGGCTGAGAACCCTAATGTGTACTCACATTCTCACTCTGTGTCTTCAAGGACTTTATTTGTGGTCTCTGGAACTTATTTGCAGGTGGTCACTTTATGAGGAAACTTTTGCTGGATGGCAGGAGATTTCCAAAAATGCATCTTGACCTACAGCGCCTGCTTCAGGTGATTCCTGAGTTTCGTCTCAAATCACTGGAATAAATGTATATAGGAATGAGCATCAGTTTGAACATCAGAAACTAGTCACGCTTTGAGCAGTTACTTCCATTAAATTATCCCTTTTTGTCTTAAAAGGACAGTTAAATTGAGGAATTGTATGAAAAGCAAGCCACTTATTACTATCATACCTTATTTATGTAGGTTGTTTCTCACGGTGAACAAGTATTCCCTCGTGTGAAGGAAAAATGTGCGAACAAGAGCTGGTTTGCAACCGGAGATGTTGCTGCCATTGATGATCTGATAGGTCGCCTCAGGAGGCTTAAAGAAAACTTAGGATTCATCACAAATAGAGTTACCACGCTTCAGGCTAGTCTGGATAGCTGGCAATCTGAGCAGATAAACAAAAGCTTGTACTATCTCTCACTTCTCTCGATAATATTCCTTCCTCTGTCCATTGTCACTGGAGGTAAGTTCTACTGTTGCTAGCTCATTTGCATCTACACAATTCATTTGTTATGAGCTCTCTCATTTACACTACTTGCACTTTCTGTCCAGTTTTTGGGATGAACGTTGGCGGCGTGCCGTGGACCTCACAGAACAAGCCTGAAAATATAGACGGCTTCATGAATGTCATGCTAATTTGTGTTGTTATCTTGTTAATTCTTTTGTTATGCTTCTTATTTCCTTCACTGTATTCACATGTGACGGCATGGAGAACCCGTCGTGAAATGTCCAGGAGTAATTCTCAGAATAAAAGACACCTGAAGCTCTTCAGAGGACACAGAGAAGGTTACATGCGCCTATGACAATAGCATTGCAATCTGGTGTGAGATGTTCTTTTTATCAGCAAGGGTATTGACAGTGATGTTGTACTATTAGTGACGAAAATTCTAGATAGCCAAACATGTACAGATTTGAAGCGCAGTTTCCAATGAAGTTCCTATCTTGTTCACTGTTTAGTTTAAATTTTTAATGTAGTCTTTGATCTCTGTGAGAACAATGGAAGCTACTTTGTTGTCACGGTACCATTATCTTTTTCGTGAAAAGATGACATTCTTCATTGAGAAAGAGACGTAATGTTGCCCCACGTTCTTCCAGGTGGTCGTTTTTAGTTGTATACGGTTACCTCTTTGTGGCATACTGAGATATTGATTTCAAATAGATATTGCCAAAACAGGCGGTAGTCTTGCTGTTTATTTTTTCCTCGCAAGCTGAACATGGAAGCAACGAATGTTCCAGGTTGTTTACTTCCAGAAGTGCCGACCAGAATATGCATCTATTGACTGGGTACTTTGAGTAAATAAACAAATAGCTACATATGAATGTTGACAATTGACTTCAAATTTAGATATAGGACTGAGAGAAGTTGCATTTTTCAGATTTGAAAATCGTATATTTGCATCTACCAACATGTCAAAGAAAACAAGAGCACAGATAAACATTTCTCAAGAAGAACCATGTGGTGGCGTGGTGCTATAATCACCTAATCAAATTGAATACAAAGGCTAAAATAGAAAAGCTACAGAAGATGTCTTCATGTATGTACAATGAGGGAAGACGATCGACATGTAATCTGCACCCCACTCCATTGTACGACAAAAAAGTGATGGAATGGTTCAAACTTTCACGACCCCGTGTATTTAACTTTGATCTGCACATCCAGCACTTGAGGAAATGAAGTACACATGGACATCAATGGACTGGAATTTCTCTTCTAGACTCTGTAATTCAGAACACCAGTATTAGAAAGCAAATGTGATAAATTGTGTGGAACAAAATGAAATTTATGAGACTTGCTTACTATTAGTCATTATTTCAACATTTCTAGCGCATCATATAGCCAAACTTGGAAAACTTCAGCTCTTTACCTCTCATCTACTGTTAAAAGTTTGCAAATATCTACATCGACAGCACTATACCCTCATAATGTTGGAAGCTGTAAGAATACTTCATGTTGCTTGTTCAGATTTGTGCCCATAGATAAATGAGCAAAGTTGCAAGGAAAAGGTAAGTGGGGCACCTTAATCCAACTTCACTTCAGGCTTTGAAATTGTACAGGAGATGAATGATCTGCACACACAAAGCAACAGATCCATCATAGAGATTCATCGCACATCAAGAATCAGATAATAATACCATTCACATGAGCAGTACCACTTGCTACACCAGTAGAAATTATTCTATCAACATTATCTATGCGTCGCTGAATGGACTTCAGTAGCATGTTCAGTGCTGAAATTCTCTTGCGGATAGAGCAAATCCTTGCTGCGTGCTGCATTATAACCAGTGAGGGGGCATTCTCCAATAGCTTGTCTAGTTCTGCTAAGAAAGAAAAAGCTTAGCTCGTAAAATTCATGAAACATGGATCCATCTACATTATATCCAACCTAATTTTCATCATATGGAAATGGAACCACCCATTTGATGTGAAGGAAGAATTAAATAAAATTGTGAGGCAAACAAATACAAAGTGCACATAAGTGCAATTTAAGTAGTAATCTGCATGCAAAGAATTGGCTAAAAAGTGAACCTGGATATTCTTTTTATGCAAAATGAGCCACTAATAAATCTTTCAAGTTGTTGATTCTGTCCTTGCATACATCCATGCAAGCTCATGAAATGGCAGAATGGTGTGGGGCTAAATAAAAACAAGTATTGTATGTGCAAATTGGAAGTATCTGAACCAATATCGACTTTATGAGTGTAAATTAAAAACAGAAGATTTGACAAGATGTCTTAGCATGGTTCAGCCAAGTTCATATGGGTCTCGATAATGGGAAGTAAAATTAAAAAGAATTCCTGCATAAGAAAGATCACATTTCATTTTTAATTACCCTTGCAAAAATCCCAAAGTACATAGCGTGAAGACATACAGAACTCACAGTTCAATTATGACACATAAATCCTACTCTCCTTTTTCGAAGAATATAAATCCTCCTCAGCACAGCATGAAAGATTATTTCTCCCTATATCTTCAGTTCCCTTAAATTAGTGGTAACAATATCCATAAAGTAGTGATAATAAAAGTCCATAACTCAAAATACAGCACTTGCATTTTTCTCATTACCTAGAATAATAATCTAGGAGCAATGCATCGACGAAAACAAGCAGCCAAACCCTAAGCCACAACGCACCCACATGACAAAGGCAACGGCAATGAAGCAATGGGTAGTGTAGTGTCGCGGGAATAAAGAGTGAGATATGAGAAAGAACCCACCTCCGTTGAGGCGGTCGATGACGGTGGTGAGCTCCTCCTGACTTCGAGCAGTGGCCGCGGCCTGCTGCTCGTGCTCCCGGAGTGCGCCGCCCAGCACCCCCGCGATCGCTGCAGCCAGGGCCCCGCACCGCTCGGGACGGGGCGTGAACTGCTCTTCCTCAGCGCCGCCCTCATCCGCCGGCTCCGGAGGACGGTCGTCGGCGGCAGTGGGGAGATCGGAATCATCCATTTGTGTTGCTCCCGTCGAGAACGCTTGTTTCTTTTTTGTTTTTTTTTTAGGGAAGTCGAGAACGCTTGTGTGATGTTGTGGACCCGATTTTGGGCCATTTGGACCGCAAAGAGCAAAGGCTCTCCGTTGGGCTGTGATGCCCTTGTAGTAGAGCTGGCCAACTGGGCCGTGCTTCGTGGGCCGGCCTGACACGAGGCTACGTGCCATACCTGGCCGCGACCTCAATCCGTGGGCTAGCATGACATTGCCCGTTTAGATGCTGGTCCGTTAGACACAATAAAAGTCTGACACGTTAATTAGATTTGGTCAATCCTTCTGCCTCCCTCCCTTCTCTCCTCGCCACGTCCCTCCTCCACGTGCGTGCCGTCGCCGACGACCTCTCCTGTGCGGATCGTTGCCACCAGTCTCAGCCTTCCTCGCGTGCCCTGCTGTCGCCGTGACCCTTCTCTCTCTCTGCTCCTTGTCCTAAATCCACGCCGAAGGCGGGATTCTGCGAGGATCTCGGGAGGCAGTCGAGTGACGGTCCATCCCATGGAGAGAGGGGAAGCGGAGGTGGGAGGAGGCGGGAATGAGGATGGCGAGCTCGCAGCTAGGTTTCGGACTATTAAGACTTAACAGGCCTTCTTGAGCTTTCATGCTTGCAGCTAGCAGGCCATGCGAAGTTTGAATAGGCCATGTGATAGAATCAAATTCTTTTTTTTTTGAGAATATAGAATCAAATTCTAGTGTAGCATGAATAGTGTGCCGGTGCGTGCACGAGTCTTGTATCAACTCTTGAATTTTTTTAATATTATAATAGCCCAAAATTAAATTGCCGTGTCGTACCGCCTGTTTGGACACATGTACCTTGTAGTCTTTTATTGGAATTTGTACTTCTCTAGACCTAGTGATATTTTACAGGTAAAGCAAACTCACGGCAATTTTTACAGGATAAGTTCGAAACCAATGAGATATTTATCTCACACGATACACAAATCTTTCTTCGTTTAACTACTGATAAATATTTCTTCTATTTCAGCTACTCCTCTGGTTTTTATTAAAATGAGTTTTTATTAAAATGAAGGGAGCATCTATTTTATAATTTGACGAAATCTGATTTCTTGAACAAGAGCTACAAACGAAGAGCATAACTAGGGGCATTAGTGCAAACAGCTACGTAGCCTCTATGGCACCACTTATCCGATATAAACAACAGACAACTACAAACACAGCAACATCATTTCCTCGGACAGTCATGAACTTGCCTATGATCGAACTAGAGAACTTTGCTTGTAATAACGATAAGAGACCACAATCAGGACTGTAAACAGCGCGGCAACCAATACTCACGACACAAATAAACACAGGGATTACTTAACATAGGTGAATATTAGCAGCAAATAAAGCTCCATAACAAGTTCACATGATGACTGATTTGTCTTGGCAAAACTCATATAACTAAACAACGATAACAGGCCTACTGAAGTGCAGGTTTCCCAGATAAGTAATTCAACAGAAAAATGGTGGCAACGCCATGCCAGCTTACTTCATCTGACTATGCAGCCGAAGAAACAAGCAAACAAGCAATCACCACCATCATCTATCTCCATCAGCCTACTTGGATCTCTGCCTCATCTTTCGGCGCTTCCTCTTCAGCCTCCTCATGCGCTTCTTCTTCCACTGAAATGCAAAACAGAATGAATCAGCTTGAGGACAGCTTATTATCTTAGATCAAGATAACAAGAGAACAGCAAGAAGTAAAACTAAGGATGGCACTAACAACAAGATGAGCTTAACCTATTACACATTAGTTAGTTTATCAAGAAAAGGGCAGCTTATTATTAGCAAAAGCATATCATGCAAGGATTACATTGCCAACAAGATGGATGATTATTGCCAACAAGGATTGTGCATCCAAATTAACTTGTTAAAAGGAAAATAGAGTAGATAATCCAAATCACTAACCACAAGCAAGAACAGACTGTTACTTCAAATCACTCTCTAAGTCCTTATCACCATCTTGCAACTGTTTGACTAAAAAATTAAATTTGTTTATTCCAAATAACGAGTTGTATGTTCCATTATAACAAAACAAGTTGCATCGTCCCAGCTAGATATTATTAAGATAGCACATCGAATTCGATTAAATTATCTTCTATCAAGGACATACTAGAAGTAAAAAAATGATTACTCTTCAGTTACAGTCAGATAAAAGTTCATCTAAGGTATCAACAGACAGGACACAACACTATCAGCCAACTATTAGTGCATAATAAGACCGTATCATAAGCCATCTAGACATTATCTATATTCAAGAATACCTACAAAACACAGCAACATGTACAGGTCTATATCAATTCCATTTCTAAGTCTACATCAGTACAAAATAATCTACAACCCAATTCGAAAGGTTAAGAAGATCAACAGAAAACAACATGCTGCTAAAACAAAAATTCAGCTCCAAACTAAATCCCAGAGGCAGGCCTCTGTAGGGCTCATATCAAGTGTATGCGAAGAAACCTTCACCGTGGCAGGGAAGAACCCCACGAGGAGGCGTCCCACGCCCGCGGCACCCCTGTTGCGATGGCGAAGGATGATCAGTGAGGGGCTCGGGACGGTAATATGGAAGAAGAGGGGTTGCCTCCCATCCCATATCACCTATGCCAAACCATGCAACAGCTGCTCATCCCGCCGCCCCGACGAAGGGGCACACGACCGGCTAGATCCGCCGCTTCAGTGGAGCTTCCCCAAGAATTACGCCACTCGAGCCTCTCTCTCTGTAATCACAGCCCTAGGACGAGAACGTACCCAACAAAGAAGTGCATCGATCTAAGCAACGCGCTAGATGTCTACGGAATCGGGGGAGGAAGGAGGTGGACTATACCTTGGCCCTCATGGTTGCTTCCTCTCGGCTCTTCTGCTTGGCGCTGCTGCTGCTCCTGCGGCTCCGGCGGCGGCGGGGTGGCGGAAGAGAGTAGGAAGTGGGAGAAATCGGCGGCTGGCTCTATATATGGTGGGAGGGGAAGCGAACCCTAGGAGTGGTCGTGTGGGTTCGAGAATGTGGGCTTTGGGCTTTCGATGGGCCGAGCTAAGAAGGAAGTCAGTTTTTTTTATCAAAACACAGGCCCTCGTCTACACGAAATGAGTTTGAGAAAACAAGTTGAAATACACGACGTCATTCAAAAACAAGTGCTTACTCCATGAGAGCATCATTTCGTTTAGATTCATATATGGTGCAGCACAATTCAACACATGGATGAGGTTTCCCCAGGTCACATTTTAAAAAATAAAATGAAAAATGCTCAGCATTTCCGTACTAGAAGCAATCATAGACACTTTGGATTCCATGTCGGCTCGTAATCCATTTACAATAAATCACAGGTAAAATCGAGATCTTCAAGATGCAAATAAATATATCATAATTCTTTTTTCAGCTTGAATTAAGAAATAAATGTGACAACAGTCAAGGGAACAAGGAAAAGATGGTGTACGAAACCCAGCAGGTTTCCCTACACTGCTGCAGCTTTGTTCTACTATGTCGTTCTTCTTCCTGGAGTGAAGTAAAAGAAAGGGGGATTTACAGATGCCAGTCTACCATCCATGGGGTTTATGGCCTACTATGCAATCATTTGCTGCTGTTCCCGTTGCACTGGTGAACCAAACCGTTGGCATGCGTGTTGCCATTTGCGTGGATCCCATTGCTGCTACTGCCGACATCCTTGCGCTTTAGACTGGGCTTCTTCACCCCCAGATACGGATTGTATGATCATCACTCGCAGATGCAAGCATGTGTGGATTTGCAGGATTCCAGCTTACACAGTTGACTGCGCCAGAGTGGCCAGGCAGAGTCTCAATGAGATCACCAGTGGCCCTATGCCATATATATACCTGCAAATGAAAAAAATAATTGCAGATTATGCATCGATATTAAATAGCTGGGCCAACAAAGTCCTAGACACAAACACAACAAGCTAAATCCTGTCTATTCCATGACAACTCAAGAAGATCTAACAAATTTTAAATGAAAAGGTATGCGAAGTTGCATATTTCTCAGTTTCAAATATGGATGGCATCACTATATGCCTCCATTTCATCCATCAAGGTAACAACTCAATAGTAAAAGTACTTCATTTGGAAGAAATGACTACTTCCAACAGATCAGACTCTGAAGAGTTCATCTGACATCTCTTACCCAGAATTGATCATGAGACTTGTGGTAGAAGTGGCAATGAATATGCTGCATATCAAGACAGCAAGTGCATTGAAATATACACACAGTGCATACCAAATTTTCATGAATTTGAAGAACATGCCTAGACTAGTGCCAACTGCAACAGTTCACTGAGTAATGGCTTATCAGATACAGTATACAAAAGAATAGCATAATGAATTGAGGATGGTAAAAAGGATAACGTGGTTTTGCGTTCACCAGCTGATTTGACTACTCAAAAAAAAAACACCGCATTATTTCACAGCATGACATTTCTCTAGCAGTAACACAAGTTAATAGAGATGCCAAACTAATAAAACAATAAAGAATAAAGTGCACCCACAGTAGACGTTTAATAGTCATAGTTGGCCAAAATACCTGTGAATCTTCACTGCCACTAGCAATAAAAGCCTGCTCAGATCCCCCAAAACAAGACCTTATCACGAACCTGCTGCGCTTATGGCCACTGTACCGGCTGACCCGAATTGGTCCATTCCTTATGTTCCACAAATGGATCTCTTCACTTATAAGATTTACAAGCAAGAAATCACCATCTTCTGATAGAGAAAATGAAATGATAGTACTATCCTCTTCAACTAGTGTCTCCTGTTTTGTCTCCCTATCCAATAAAAGAATTGTGCAATCTCTATGCATGCTTATTATAAGCTTTCCATCTTTTGCTACAGCAAAATCACATGTTTTTGATTGCCTCTGCCCTTTCCAAGAGTCTACTTCTTTACCATCCAAACCCCAAATGCAAAAGTTCTGATCTGTTAGACCACACAATATTTGCTTTCCATCCGGAAACCAAGCACATGATACCAAACCAAGGCCAGGCTTTTCGTAAATATGAATACATTTGCCAGATTCAACATCCCAGCGTCTGATCACTTCTTCCATTCCACATGTGAGAAGCTGGCAATCATCAGGGCTCCAAGCAACCATCATCACGGGTTTCCCATGCCCACCCAATGTATGTTTCACTAATAGCTCCCCATCTTCTTCGACCTATGAATGAAAAGATTACTGCATAAAGTAAATATTGAGAAACAGAAAAGTAAACTTCACATGTTATTGGAATAACAGAAATAGGACATCAAGTAACAGCAAGGGTTTCCCCTACTGTATATTCCTTAAAACAAATGATGGAAACAGCAAGGGCTAAGTAAACTGTGACTCGTGTGAATAAGGGCTACCATGCATGGCTGTGGAATTCTAAGATGAACTGTCAGTAAACAGAGTGACCTACGGACTTAAGTTTATAGAAGCGGCAAGTCTGGGAACACAATAGGAAATCAAAAGCATCAGTAAAATTAGGCAGAGTTCATGCTTTTACATGGGGTACAAAATAAAGAATTAAGGGATAGGCCATTCTACTCGTATACATGAGAAACAGCATAAGTCAGAAGAATAGGCTCGCAAGTTTACCTCCCATATGATTGCAGTTTTATCATTTGATGCTGAGGCTAAGTACTTCCCATTGTTTGAGAATTGGAGAAACCACACTTCATCTCGGTGTGCACGCAAAACCTGTAAAAACGTTTTTACATGTAGATTACTACCAGCAAATTTTCAAGATACAACAACACCAGAGAAGATTATCCTTAATAAATAAGTTCTCTAACTTCAACAGAGGTCTTAACTGAAAACAAACTAACAAAGCATGACGTAGTGATTTATCTTTTCTACTTGGAATAAAATGTTCCATGACATAGAAAAACTTGCTTTAGCTGCATCGTTTTCTCTCATACATTATCAAGACGAGTGGCACCCTGAACTTATGTATACAACTTCCTCGTATACAGTGACATAATGACACAAATCGCTAGTTGGAGTCAAAGAACAAGAAGAGCAACAAAGAAGAGTGAGGGGACGAACTGAACAGATGAGAGAATGGAGCGGGAAAGGGGAAGATGATACAAAGCTGGATCATGCCTGCTGCTTAGCAAAATGCAACATAGTAGTTAAGATGTCCATAACTTTCATTAAAATATTTAATCCAGGCATTCAAGTAAAAAACCCAGAAAAAAGTGTTTCAAGTAATCTAAGTGATGAATCGAGAAAATAGATGACAGTTTCTGTTTGAGCAGCACCACAGAGCAGTACATCAGCGCTCCAGGCAAATAAACAGCTTTGATTTACAACACAACTTTCAAATAAGATAAGGATTAAGCAAACACCAGGTTTTCAATTTGTTTTACGACTACAATGCACCAAGCATAGTTTGTACCTGCAGCGTGCGAGATGGTATCTGATCCTTCCCGCAGTGATGATCAGTGTAGAGTGACAACCCATCAATAGAATTATGGAAGTAGCAAGCATCTCGTTGTACAGTAAGCGCTTGCTCAACTAAATTCTCTAATCTCCTCTCTGGTACCATAACAGTAGGAGGGAGCACCTTCTGCAATTCCTCCAGGAGCTTCAGCCGTGAATTAGAAGAATCGATACCAAGTTCTGAAAAACCATGGAACAGCTGCTGTGGAGAACATGAAATTATACAGCTCGACAGTTCATGCACTCTGTTTCTGTTAACACCAAGAGGCGTGATTTCACTTCGTAAAGTCTTCATAGCACCCATAACATTGTCATTTCTCAGAAGTTCGAAGAATTTTTGCTCCAATATTAAAAATGCAGCAGAATGGACAACATTTTCATCGACAAGTCCAATTTTGTTCAAGGTAGCTACTGCATTATCCCAGTGCCCATCAATCACCTGCTTCCTGAAAAGATTCACCGAGGGGCTGTGCAAAGTTATCCCTGACTCTTCCTCCAGAATAGCCCCAGTTTTTTCATATCCAAGACTATATAGAGCTTTTGTTATTATCCTAACAAACTCTTCCCTCTTAATAACACCCTTAGAACCAACCATAACTTCTTTCCCTTGGGAAGGCAAAGGTCTAGCCATTGTACTTCCCAAAGGATTAGGATATTTCGGAAAAGAGAAACAGTCCCGCAAGATTGCTGATTCTACTGAGGATGTTCTTGCGCGTTTTGGGGGTGGTTCGTCATCGTCAAAACCTCCCATGAAATGTCAAAATCAGCCCATATATTTTTCACTTCTGAAAGGTGATGTTATGCAAGATCCAGATAAAATGTCCCAAGAGCTATGTCGGAGAATGGATATTTCTGCATAGAAGAAACTAAAAGTGAGAATTACGGTTTGTTGAACAAGACCAAGATGAATTTGACATACTACACAAGACAAGGCCATCTGCCCAAGCCCAACTAACAACATTAAAACAACAAGGACAAAGCAAGTTCCAAACTTATTGAGGAATTTAGCAAATAACATCTAGTGAAGATACCAGTTGTGCATTAGAAACAAGGAAAAGAATGAACAGAACTGGCCCTGTTGAATATCGGTGTGGGTTCTCACTCTATATCATTCTACACAAAAAGAAAACTGAAATAGAACTACTACCTTTGAAACAAAGCAATTAGGCTGTGACACACTGAGAAAAGTCATGACAACAGTATCTTCAGCCTGGCTTTACTAAACCACAAGAACATTGCTACAACACGGAGACCAAACATAGTACAAGAAACCCACAACAGCATTTGCTTGCAACTGATCCTAGTAGTCAGATATTATATGTTTTAATATAGCCAAACATACAGAAAAAATAAACTCTATGCATTCAAAGCCATAAACAACCCAGTTCCATGGCAGGGAATTCCAATTGAACCAGTAAGAAAGCACAGTGCCAGTTCTGTAAGTTTTATGCTGCAGACA
The DNA here is from genome assembly GCA_031894775.1 of Chloris gayana. Classification (NCBI taxonomy): domain Eukaryota; kingdom Viridiplantae; phylum Streptophyta; class Magnoliopsida; order Poales; family Poaceae; genus Chloris; species Chloris gayana. Next base: position 40,216 of record JAUNZO010002199.1, read on the forward strand.
TTCCTAGCTGGGAAAAGTTATCAACCTATGTGACGCCTACAGAAGGTCTAGCAAGCACACTGACATATGTGGGCATATATAAGTTGCAGCAGGTTGTACTAATCCAAACAACAATTATACTGCTGAAGGGTCCGGGTCTCGTAATCTAAGCTTCCCTAGCAAGCCATTCGGTTCATCTCTGTGCATACCAGTCCAAGATAACAGACATGGTCTCTACTGACAAGCAACATAAGCAATACTCTACTACCATCACAATGCTACTTCTCAATGCAGATAATCCCTCCACTCTAATCATTCCATAAGAATCATGGGCTGTCAACCGAAACCATACCAATCGGATCACTTCCAAACAAGGTTATTAAAGGCAACACGGTTAATCCAATTTGCAATCTGCTACTCCAATTATAGTAGACATACTGTTCAATTAATTGCCGTGAACTAGCACCCAGCTGACGCCCCTGTGCAACCTACTCGGCTCGTCTCATAAGGATACTGAGGGCGCAGCAACCTGACGGCAACCGATCATCAAATCCACGCACCCAGAGCCCGTTCCCGAGCAAGTTATCTGTTCACCGTACCTAAGACGCACCGACGCAACAGTACCAGCCACACGCGAGCGGCGGAGCCCCACCCCACGCGTCAGGCACGAAGCAGCGCGCACGCGGAGCAAGGGTTAGCGATCAGAAGGGCCTGACCTCCAGCCCGGGGCCCGATCCCCACCGATTCGCCGGAGAACAGCCGGAAGAGCCTCGAATCCGCGCCGAATCGAGCGGAATCTCCGGGGAATCGCCGGCGCGCGGGGAGAGGAGGCGGGCCGGCGGTCGGATTGGGTGGGGAAAGCGGCGAGAGGATGAAAGGGAGGGGAGAGAGAGGAGAGAGATGGGAGGAGGGGTGGTGGTGTTTGGCTTGAGGGAGAGGGGAACCGACTGAATAGAAAAGGGCAAGCGATGCAGGGAGGGACACACAGCAAGCAGGCAGGAGGGTAGAAAAACTAAAAACCAGAGGGAGAGAGATGGTACCTTTGTGGATCTCTCCTAATTCTCCCCTTCTCTCTCTCGAAATGTTTGTTGCTTGGCCTTTGGGTTGGCCTTCCCCTTCACGACGATTCTAGCATTAAAATAAAATGATGATGTTAACAATTACGTATGCCTCGTATCAATCCCACATTCCTTTGTCACTAATAAGTTGACATCCATCTCAAAAAAAAAGTTGATATAACTGGTCGTGTACTTACGTTATTACTAATGTCCAAATCTTTTAGCAAGTTTTTGTGTGGAGCTATGCAAAATGCCACATATATGCATCGTATTGGACCTTCCATTAGAGTTTTGATAGAGTGCACGGTATCCACTCCGACCATTCATATTATTACGTCATATTTGGGTGTTGTAGTATTTATAAATCATATTGTAATAAAAAGATTAGAATGTTCATTACCAGCTTTAGCTTTTGGTATTACGGTATTCTTAAATTTTGAGGCAGATCGACCTAGAATTCTAACTTAGGTGTGCTATGCCAACACCCTAATATTTTAGACTTAGGATACATTACGGTAATACATTATAAAGATATCATATATCCCAAATTCAAATGTTAGGTTGAAACCAGCATAAGTCCAATATAAATAGTTTAGACTTGTCTCAATTCAATGTTATGAATTCTTCGTATTTTTTATTTGATGTGCTAGAACCGGAAATTTACGTATGTCATAGCATACATGACCCACCCACTCGTTACGCCACGCATCCGGATCCTTTACGGTACTTCTCACGCATTAGCTGATAAGTGGGTTCGGACTCACATGTCGGTGACTATTAATGCATAAACGGTACTGCAAATAATCCTCATCCTTATGTCACTAATTTTGAGTAAATCCGTAGTGTGTTTGGTAGTCTCGGTATTTTCTATTGTTGTGTGTCATTTTACCCTCCTAATTTGATTATTATGATGTCAATTAATGACATACTAACATTCTATTATCTTAGCTATTTGCTTGTATGTTCTTCATATCATTTGTTTTTCTTCTCTTTCGTCGTTCAATATTTTGTCTTCAGCTTGCAGGACAATGATGTGAAATGTCCTTTGAAATAATATAAAGGAAGGAAAGAAGATTCCTTGTGCTTGCAATTATTCATGTGTATAAATATTATTTTGAGACAGTGTGTAAATCTAATGCGTTATTATTTTTGTGGAAATCTATTGCGTTATATATGTCAAAATAAAAAGTTGGCTCTCTTTGCGCATTGCTTTTGCATTTCGGGCTATAACTCGCACATGGTTGGCTCGGCCCAAATATTTACTGTAGTAGTTGGCCCGGCCCAAATGATCCACAACTGCCTCAAAAAAGAAACATCGTATTACTACTCTGGTTTTTTTCCTCGACAGCATATTCCATAATGGAGATTAGTGAGATAAAAAATAGTGTAGATTCGTAGTTCACGTCAAATAAATGATATTCCTTGATCCTAATTCTTTATTTCCACTTGTCAATCAATATAGGAGTACATGATAATCGTAATCTTGATACAATATTTTTTTCTTCCAAAAAACTGGTCTGATATGGTACTTCTCGCGGGTGAAGGGGAAGAGCATGGCTCCTCTCCGCTCGTCGACCGCGCCGGAGGCAGGGAGGGAGGGGTAAGTGGTTTACGGACTCCGAAATCTCTATTTTTTTTAATTTTCTTTTATTTTATCCTGGTTATTCGCTACTAAATGCTACTAAGTATTCTAACCACTGGGCTATGCATTCGTTAGTATATGCACTTTAGTATCTATTATTGTACAAATCTATTGTCACTTGTCAACTAACAAAACACGAAGATATGGTTTGGTTGTCGCTTA
>JAUNZO010002200.1:0-45727 GCA_031894775.1 Chloris gayana
CCCTGAAGTGGGTTGTTTTCAAAAAACCCGGGCGTCTGTTCGTCGAGGCAGACTCCGGCGGCCGTGGACGCGACGGGGAGGCCCGAAGCACGGATTCTCATCGTCGGCTTCTCCGAATCCCCATCTTTCTTTGTTTTTTTTGAAATTTTCCGGTCCCCATCTTGCTGCTCCATCGGCGTGCAAACGGCCCCCTTCATCCTCCCCGACCGTCTCGCTGCCACGAGGAACGCACTCGGCCTCCGTAATAGTATACCAGGTCCTTTCTGTTTCTACAGTCCCAGTCAATACACCGCAGCTAAGCATCAGTGGCTCTACCGTTCATACTCTGCTCTGCGAAATGTGTTTTGCAGCAGATTCGCGCAGCCTAGGCCACCTATTTCTTCTACCCAATAATGCAGTACCCGCCGTTCGTACTCCGAATCGGAGCATGTTGAACAAATACCGGTAACCTGCAACCAAGCACCAGTGCAGCCGTGCTGGGATCATGGATCTGGATTGCTCAATTCAGATGCTCTGCTTGCAGCCTCAACACAAGGACTAGCGTGTAGTACCAATTTTTCTGGCGTGGCTGAACCGACTGTTTAAACTCCGGACTGGCGTGTGATTCTTTGTCTGAACAAAAGCTGCTGAGCTGGTTGCTAGTTGCTACTGCCAGAGTGAGGACGCCAAACTGATCCGGTCACACTGTTAAAAAGCAGAACTTCTTTTATGAGCATGCATTAGTGATTCCAGAGAATATCAATTATCAAGAGCAGGGCAGCGCAGGAATTTCATACTGAACTGGTCTATATAAAAGGGCAGGCCCAGAAGCTCTTGAGTAACTGCAAGCGGAACAGGTCAGTAGCGGTGAAGTTGAGGGTTGTAGGAAACCCAACTCTTTCATGGCTGTCTTTTGGGCAGTAGCACAATCTGTGGCCTTCCTCATTGAGAACTTTTGGGCAGAGTTCCTGCAGCACCACGCACCACAACGGCCGGGAGCCACAATCACCATAGATCGTCGCCTCCACCTCATCCTTCGCCTTTCTGGCCAACCAGCAACCAAAAACATGGCTTGCACCATCCATTTACTAAGACGAGGGGGAAAGCTTAGGGCCCCTTTGGATTAAAGGATTTTTGGAGGAAAAGTATAGGATTCAGTTCCTATAGGAAAAAATCCTATCCATGTCTTTGGAACGGAGGAATTGAGCTAAGGAAAAGGGAAGGAAACTTTCCTACCATACTGATTTTGTAGGGAAAATACAGGAAAGGAAACATTGGGTCAGAGCTCTTTTTTCTTTCCCACAGTGTAGGATGGAGGCAAAACAATGCTTTACTGCTGCTAAAGAAAAGCTTTGGCACAGCACCACAACCTACTGGCACCGAACATGAATAGGTAACAGGAGTTAAACTAAGAACAATTATACATTCCTATTCCTACGAGTCTCCTACGCCTCATCCAAAGGACCGTCTTGTGAGTTTTTCTGTGTTTTTCAATCCTCTGTTTTCCACATGCAATCTACATAATTCCTACGTTTTTCCTATTCCTGTGTTTTTACAATCCTACGTTCCAAAGGGGCTCTTATAGGTTTTTTCCTTTTTGCTCCTATCCTTGGGGAAACATCGACCATGTTAAATGACTCGATTTTCTCTCAAGTTGTGCAGATGTCTTTCTTTGCAGAACCAAACGACATTGTACCGCTTGGATAGAAAATAAGGGTGCATCACTTGTACGACCATGCATGTCTCGTTCCAACCCAGGAACAATAATGCAGTATTCAACTACAGAAACTCAAGTTATGGAATTAACAGCTTAATTTATTCATAGTTACACAGGAGAGCTACGTATCGTTGTATTATTAAAAATAAAAGAAACATCAAAATGGTGCAACAGTAGTTTTACAACACGGGTGCTTAGATGCACTGCAACACAGCGAAGCCGGAGCTCACGAATTACAGCTCATCAATTTTCTTAAGTGACTGCCGCTCGCCAAAGGGACTGAAAGAGATGTTGCGCGACAGCTCTCATCCAAAGTTGGAATAATAGCCTTGCTCCGTTTCGTCCACAATGTTCAAAGAAAAAGCACGAAGATGGAGTAATAGCATGTCAAGGAATGTTAGTTGTGATGCTTTAGTAGTCAACATGGGAACGAGATCACGTCAACGTGCGCCCGTTGATTCGGCATTGAACGACATCAGTTCTGCGCTAGCTTCGCTTCCGATACTTCTCTACCTCCTTCCGATACTCCATAATGTATTTGTTTTTGTATTTTATAAAATTTTGAATATGATGAACGTTCAAATTCATTTTGAAAATGTCAAGAAATATTTAAATTTTAGATGAAACCAAAAACCACTATGGAGTGTAAGGGGGACTTGGGCCCCCTCCCCATGGTATCTTTCAAGAGCTTCGTGATACATATATTTTGGTGCTTACCTTATTTTATGTCTACATAAGAACGTAGCCTCAATTTTATTACGTTGGTCGATCATGGGCTAAATAAAATCAAGTAATGTCTCGTAGTACATGATGGACTCTTTAAAAAAAGATGAAGCTGACATAGTAAATAGCTGAAAGCGTGTAGATTTACGGCCCCCTCGTTAATCTGAGCGACGTGGCCTTCTTCGGTCACGACACGCCATTTTTTTGTGTCGTGGCGTCCTCCAAGACGAGCGTTCGGACCGGCGCCTGGCCCGTCTCCCGCTCTGTGGTTGTTATCCCTGCGGTCTCTTATAGTTTCGGCCCACCTCGCTGGCGTAGCCCGTTCGTGAGCATGTAAGTGTTGGCTTCTGGTTACCCGGCCCTGTTGGCCTCCTGGCCTAGGCCTGCGGAGGATGCCGGCAGACACAGGTGTGCCATGGAAGCTGGTCGGGAGGGCAGTTCATCCAACATCTCGAGCGCCATCGTTGGATGAGTTCGGTCTGGTAGCTCGGGGAGGAGGGAGATGGAAACGTGGGGGCTCGCCGGGCGCGGAGTTTCTTTGTGCAGGTCGCGGCATCGCCCGCCATAGCCGGGCAGTTTCCCGTTCTTCTAGCTCGGGTAGACGTCGACGATGCTTGCTGGGCGGGATTGAGCCGAGACAGGGCATGGGGTGAGGTAGGGCGAGACGGGGCGACCTCCATGGCAGTTGAGAGAGAGAGAGAGAAACGAAGAGGCGCTGCCTGCCATAGGAAGACGAAGAAGCCAGGCTAATCGGATAAGAACGTGGGTGTTGGGCACATTGTTCACATGCACCATTCCCTTTGTTTGTATTTCACATCCTAACCAATTCAAACAGTACACAAGATTCTTGGATTTATTCTTATTCACATACCTGTTAATATCTGTTACAAAAAATACTCATGCCTCATGGGCGCGGCGGAGCGCGTGATCTTCACTAGTAAAAGATAATGGTTCATAAGCATGCCTTACGATCCAAATAGTACCTCAATAGTTTTTTTAGCCGGCGTATCTAGTTCGCCAACCAAATAGTTGAGTTTTGCGGTATGCTCGGATTGTGAATTGTTTCCGTTGTCTGCATGGTCATGATCTAGTAATTCATTTGGTTCTAAAAACCGACCAAGCACAACTGATGATAGCGGCCAAAGCCAGTAGCAACAATCATCAACGTTGTCGCACCACGAAGATCGAGGATCCAATGGGGATGGGGAAGGAGACACATTTTGCCCCATTAACCTCACAGGGGTATTCCTGTGCTTACAATATTTTGTGCATACATGAGAAAGTACTCTCAATTTTGTTATTTACCTTGATTACAACTCAGATTTCATCTATAACTAGAAACTAGCTTTGAATTGGTAAAAAAATGTATCCGTGCACTACGGAAATTCTAGAAGTAGCACACTCACCCGGTACTTTTATAAATAAGGGTCTGTTTGGTAGATCTTTAGCTCATGAAAAAAAAACAGCTTCAGCTCTGAATTATCAGTCAAAACAGTTTTTTTTTACTTATTATAGCTTATGCAGTCAAACCGTTTGGCAAAACAGCGTATCCTGTCTATTCAGAAACAAACTGAGTGTGAGCTCTGAAAAGCTGCTATTTCTAGCTTCACCATCCTAGTATAAAAATGAAAACAGCTTACAACAGTTTATGCCCAAAAACATTTCTTCCAACTTGCCAGTGAAGCTGCTAGTGAAGCTGTAGCAAAAGGACCCTAAATATGTCTGATAAATTGAGTCAAACATAACCAGGGGCGGACGTGCCATTGGAGTAAGACTAGGAGCATTTCATATTGAGCGTTAATAATCAGTGACGATTTGAACTTGTCTAAGTGGAAACACAATAATATAAGACCGGTCGCTCGACGGCTGAAAAGTGGATACACAATATAGTGGCAATAATAAGCGGGCGTCGCGTTGCACGCTGTGATCAAGGAAGGACCTGCAAGTGTCGGTACGGTGGCCACTCAGCCGTTACCGCCACCTTGGATCGTCTAATGACCTCATCAGTGAGAGTGAGCTTCTGGAGGTGGGAAGACTCGCCGCCGATATGCTCTGTTCCGCCTTCCGTGGTGGCCGTCGTCAGCGGCACACGCTCCACAACGCACGCTGTCTGTGTATGTGTAATTAAGTTGGAACGGAGATCGCCGCCCTCGAAACGGCTGTCTGTGTATGTGGACAGCTTCGGCAGAGGCTCATTGTGGCATGACTCTGTTGACAGTATTGCCAGCCACGGCACCTGAGAGTATGCTCGCCGGCGAACGTGGCATGCGCTAGCTGCTGGCTGGGTACGTGCAAGGACGGCACCTGGTCGTGGTCCAAGAGACGCGAGCGAGGAGTAGATCCATTTACCGACCAACGAAGCTTGTTTTCTTTTTCATTTCTCTCTCCAGCCACCAATTTTGTATACTGAATTTTCGGTATCACGCTTTGTTTTTTGTTTCCTCCATAGGTAGAGTGTATAAAGAGACCTCGAATTTCCCGTGATTTATTTCTGTTCATCGCGCACGGCGTGCAGGGAGACGGCAGACGAGACTCGTCTGCCGGGGATTGCCTAATTCACGGGCGCGCGCGAGCAGACCTCCACGCAAACTTTCGGACATGGTGGAAAACTTTTTGTTTCTGTAAAGTTTCTCATCCCACAACTTTTTATTTAAAGAAATATTTTCCGAAAAAGTTTTCTAGAAAAGTTTCATCAAACTTTGAAACACAAAAGTTTCATCTAAACTTTGATCACAAAATTTAAAAGAAAAGATTCAGTAAAAACTTTCAATCAAAATTCATTCTAAAATTTTAATCAAAAGTTTGACGAAACTTCAAGCAAAAACTTGGAGATCGAAGTTCGAAATCAAAAGTTCTTTAACTTTTCAGAAAAATGGTTTTTGAAAAGTTTCATCAAAACTTTGAAACACAAAAATTTGATCTAAATTTTGATCACAAAGTTTAACAGAAAAGTTCTAGTAAAAGTTTTGTAAAAACTTTTAATCAAAGTTTAATCTAAAACTTCAATCAACACTTTGGATCAAAAGTTTGACAAAACTTCAATAAAAAAGTTTCAGATCAAAGTTTGAAATCAAAAGTTCTGTTGAAACTTTGAAGAGAGAGATGAAAGAGAAGATAGGATGGAAGTGGGTTTGCTTAGAAGGCTCCTCGCGCATGCGTGTAGATAAGTTTTCCCGCAGACGAGGTGGTTGAGGAGTTTTGTTTCTCTTGCTGAACCATGGCTAATCGCGTAATTTCACATGGTGGTTGGGCGCCGTACATCTATTGCATTCGCCGCATGTGCCAAAGCGGGGAGCGTGATCTCCGATAGGATATATGGATACGTTTGTTGTTTAATTTTTTTATAAAAAGGATTGTATTAAGGATGTGTTTGGCATGGCTCCAGAGCAAGACTTCAATCCGGAGCTGCTCTAACCAGCCAAACACCCTAACTCCTAAACTTCTAAGAGCAGATGAACTCCCAAGAGTTGAAGGAATTGTAGTTCATTTTCGTGAAGCATCACGTTTGCTACTCCCAGAATGGAGGAAACGAATCTAGACGCGGAGTTCTGAGAAAATTACCCGTAATTGTCACTGATTACACAAAAAACGGTTCGCTTCTCTTCTTTCGTTCTCCTCCCGCAAGGCCCCCGCCACCCGGTGCCACCGGAGCCGCCGCTCGCGCGAACGCCCGCCTGCCATAGCCGCCGCCGCCCCATCGCTCGCCTCCCCTCGACGCATCCGACGCTCCGCCTCCCGCAGACGACGCGTCTGCCAGCCGCCGGCCCGACCGAGCTGCTGGTCCGCCTTTCACAGACGACGTGTCCGCCTGCCAACGGGAAGCATTGATCTACGCAAAATATTTTACCATCCCATATTGAACAAATCAAGTAACGCATCAATGAACAAATCAACGCAAACTGCATTCCTGGAACCAATGGATCTAGGATTTGCTTCATTTAGCAAACCACTTCAATGAAAAATTTACTTTTTCGTCAGCTTTGCGTTGTCATGCTTGCCAACGGTATTTGTCAGAGGATAACAAGCATTCGACCAATGCTGTTGGTTGGGGAACACACGAAGAGACATCATTGGCGAACATGCACACGAAAGTGTTGATGTTGTTCAACCCGACATAACAACAACTAGTCTTCCCAAATCTAGCTCATGACACACTAATAGCACCACACGACCTAGTTGTTGAATGTGCCGGTCCAAGTTGTGACTGTGATTGTTATTGACGGACATGAACATAAAAGCATCGAAGCTGTTCAACCCAGCATAACGACAACTAGTCTTCCCAAATCTAGCCCATGACACACTAATATAACCACACGACCTAGTTGTCGAATGTGCCGGTCCAAGTTGTGACTGTGATTGTCTGAGATGTTAAGCACACGGGGGCTCATGCCCCTCCTACTTTCAGAAACTCCATGAGAAAACGAATTAAATTCTTCATATCCACTATATGCCCAATGTCATATTGTCATAATAAGGAAGCTACTATCATGAACATTTATAACAACTATTGTTGTACCAATTATGAATCTCTGTCCTTTTAGTTTTAGCAAGCTATTAAACTCACTTGCATTTAAACAAAGTAATTATGTTGCATGTAGTCTCAACAAGCACGAAGCGAGAGAGATTCTAAAAAATTGCCAAATCAAACCTCATGCCAACATTACCCCCTCCCCCTCACCGCCGTAGCTGACTAAAAATATAATTTTTTGAATAATTTAAGTAATCTTACAAAATAATCACAATATATTAGCAACTAACTTCCTACAACTTAAGGGTTTATCTCTTTATAAGGTGATTTAGATTTGTCTCATCTCCATGTCACCTTTTCTAGCTATTATTGGATCTTAATCCAGCTATCTATATCTTTTATGTACTTGTGCAAAATGAAATGTTCAACCTTAGTACTAATTATTTCGGCAGTAATTTTTTCATTATTGCAGTAGTACATTGCTATTGTTCCAAAACGTAGCATTTTTTTCTCTGAAAATCTAACTGAGATAAAAGTAAAAATTCTCACTGAAACTAGAGTAAATCGCAAAACTTAATCCTCATCCCATAACAACAACAGCCCCGCCAACGAACGAGAATGAACGGGCGGTCCATTTCGAGTATTGCTAAAGCTACACAAATGGTCTCTTTCTGAGAGCCTGGGTGAGGAGTTGCGTTCATTCGCCGCGCTAACTAGGCTGGTTCGCCGTTCACGTCGCTGAAGAGCGAGGTCTCGAGAGTGCACAGTAAGGCGCACGATGCCAACGCCGTCGCGCTAACATGAGCAAACTAGAGCCGACAAGGATATAGGAGAGGCAAGGCATCACCAGGCACACGTCGCCGTGTGTGTGTGTGTGTCATCTGATCCGTGCGTTGGCCTTCCACGTGCACATAGGTTGGGCAGAACTTCTGAGCAACAACCACACGGACACCAGCCACACGGCGCCTGAGACCATGCTCGCCGGCGAGCGAGCGCGGCATGCAGGGTGCATCACGGCGCCTGAGACCATTTCCGGTGGCGCTTGGATGGCACACGCACCATCAGCGTGTTGATCTCCAGTAGGATTCGGCGATTGGGGATACGTGCTGCTCGCTGTTTGGTTTATTCGTCTCTGCGGATCCTATATTCCTATTCCTATGGCGTCAGCTTCGCAAGTTCGCCTTGTCTGGGGTTTACCAATGCAGTACAAATTCAGATTAAGACAAACAAAACATTATCTGTTTTTTAAGATAATGAAACAAAGTTCCAGTCTCTACACCCAAAGGATGTACACAGCAAAGATTTACATAACAACTACTTAGACTCACACAAGGTTCACACACCAAACTTCACCTTAACATTAACACGCATAAAAAGGGTGAAGTGATCAACAAATTCAAGACATAATCATATCTGCAACCACATAGAACTAGGAAATTCCCAACTGAAGAGGCTATGCTTCGATTCAATTAGAATATTTCCAACCAAATTTCGCAAAGACCTCTATGATACAATCTCAAGTTTTTGGCATCCAAGCTTTATCTTTTGCGTTTTCTCCTCCTTATGCAACATAGACCATGTGCTGGCTCCAGTGTGTCAACCTAAAAATAACCTGCAAAAGAATATTTGGTTTGGTCTTGTTAAAAACCATATCATTTCTATTCAACCACAAACTCCATAAAAGAGCCGATTGACACATAAAAAAAAGGTTACCTCATCAGCATCTGCAGACTAGTAACCAACGTGCAAGCATCCTCAACAAGCTAACCATCTTCACAACGTTCAATAATTTGTTTTCCGGCCGAGACAGGGTCGTCACACCCTTTGAAATTTTATTACTCCAAGCAATAAACTACAACGATGTTCAACATACTTCTATCAAAAGTGAACAAAGTTGTTATAACTAATTAAACTTTTACATAGACAAAGAAGTACCTAAATCTACTGGTACCGCCACCTTACATGATTCGAATTTAAAAAGGTAGTATTGTGTGATCATCTTGCAAATATTTATTAAAATTAATTTATTTGTCAATTACCAAGTTGACAGGAGTCCACGGTACTTACAATATATTCACTAGCTCAGTTACACACTAGTGATGACTTCATTTTGAACGGATCCAACGGGGATTGAGGGCCCATGCCCCTCCTACTTTCTCAAACTCCATAGCGAGAAGAAAAGATCAGACTCACAGAAGGTTGAAAGAGAAGATAAGACCCGTTTTAGAATCCATCCTAGCTTTGTCATCTATTGTTACCATTTTAGATGAAAAACACTAACAACCACTCCCTGAGCTCCCTACTATACAACTTTCAATCAATCTATGACCCAACCCATGATGTACTAACAACACTTGCGATCTAGTTGCCAATTGGGCCTAGTCTGGATTATGACAACAATCATATGCACGATTCAGGTTACGAAAAGGCTTGTAGACTTAGTGGTTACATAAGCCTCAGTAGTACTCCTCATGAGAGCGAATTTTCTAGGATTTAACGCATTGTGCTTTCAGTGTTAGATGAACTCCCTCGACAACGAGGTGGCATCTATGACTTCGTCAATCTTGAGGATTTACCAGCTTAGTCTTCGAAGATGCTCATAGAGGTAGGTTTTGCGTATGTATATTCATGGAGGTGAGTGAATTTGTGTTATAAGTGTCTAAGTTGTCCTGTGTAATCTCAAAAAATCTCAAAAAAAAATGCACGATTCAGATAAAGACAAGCAGAGCACATAAAAAAAGTTATGGGATTAGGATTTGTACTAACCAACATCCAAGGTGTACCAACTGTACCCCATCCTCGACAAAGTTAACTAAGTTCACAATGTCCATTAATTTATTTTCTTCAATATAGGGGTACCCTTAAAAATTTTATTACTCAAGTAAAAAAATTAGAACGATTTTTGTCATGTTTCATGAAGGTAAATAAAAGTTCTAACTAGTGAGCCAAGCCCACCGACACCACTACCATACACGATTGGTGCCCATACATGTCCAACCGAATGGTACCCTGCAAACATCTACTAGTCCGTTCCGAAAATTTTGTTCACCTTATTTATTTTTTTAAAAAAATCATATATATATATATATATATATATATATATATATATATTATAGAATAATCATATATTTTGTTATGTGTTTTATCACTAAAAGAACTTGAAATATAACTTATAAACTTTTATATTTAAAGAAATATTTTGAATAATACGAATGATCAAACGTAAAAAAGAATCGTAACAAAAAAAATCAATGACGATAACGAAGAGTAAATCATCAAGTTTCGGCAGATCCAGTTGCACACTAATGAACCCTTTGTTATGAGCAGATCCGGCAGGAGGACTGGTGCCCATTTTAAATTTCTCAAATTCCATGACGAGGAGGAGAGAATAGACTCATCTTAGCAGAAGGTTGATAGAGAAGATGAGGCCCATCTTAGAATCCATCCTAACTATATTGTTACCATTTCACACCTCAACTTATTTAGCAAGTCTGGTCAGATTCACTTGCATTTGAGTTCTCTCTCTCAAGAAAAATCTAAACAAAGAGCTAATTGTACTAAACTAGTAGTAATATAATATAAATACCTGCACGTCTTGATGCATCTCTATAACAGGCACGAAGCCCAAGAGATCCCAAATTAGTCAAACCTCATGCCAAGATGACCCCGTCACCAACCCTAGCTGACTGGAAAATATTGTTAAAAAAATTATCAAATAATTTCACAAAATACTCATATCATTCTAGTAACTAACCTCCCCGAGTTAAGCTAATCTCCGTCCCTTAACGATAACCACCCCGCGAACGAACCAACGGACGGTGCCGGTTATTTGTGGAAACGCCCCGGATAAGTTGCCGCGGTTTCACCGCCAGGTCCCTCCCAAGCCAAACCGCGCGTGGCGTGCGTGGCTCCCGCGGATGCCGATGCCAATGGCCGCCGGCGCGCACGAGGAGGCGGCCTTGGCCCGCGCGGCGGTGGTCGGATCCAACCACCTGCGCCCGCGGCGGGGCCCACCGATCCCCGCCCCTCGCCCGCCGTCGGCAAGCCGCTGCCGTCGGGCGCCGTGCCGCGGCACTCGTACGTGTTCGACGGCGCGGGCGGGTTCGCCGAGGCGCCGTGGGGCGGGCTCGCCGGAGCTCCCGCGCTGCGGCCCGGCGAGTTCACGTGGCACCACGTGGAGCTCTCCCGCGCCGCCGCGAAGCCGCTGGCCCACGCGCAGGCGCTGATCGAGCTCCTCTGCCCGCCGCTCACGCTGCAGGAGATCCTCGCCTTCGTGGCCACGGGCCCGCACTGCGCCGCGGTGGCCGGCGACGGCGGCGCGCTCCTCCTCCGCGTGAGCTCGCCGGGGCCCGTGGGGAGCGCGTCCGCGCTCCGCCTCGCCGCGCGGGTCACCGACGCCTCCCTCGTCACGGTCTCCGTCGGCGGCGTGCCGCGGCTGGCCTTCGGGACCACGCAGGCATCGCTGCTCTCCGAGGTGCCGCTCGGCGTCGTCTCCCCGTCGCTCGCCTCCGACGAGGGCCACGGCGGCGGCGGCCGCGCCGTCGACGGCGGCGTGGTCATCGAGGAGCGGCTGCTCGAGTCGCTGCTCGCGATGAACCACGCCGACGGCGCGCACACCGACAACCCGGTGCCGAGGACGGTGTCCAACCTCCTCGTGCACGTGCTCGGCACGCACGTGGACCACGTCCACGACATTGTCACAAGGCTCGAGATGGACCTCGACACTATCGAGCTGCAGCTCGACAAAGGTAGGTTGGTGATGTCGTGTCAATTTCCATTATTCCGTCCCCATCTCTCTCTCATCATCCGCGGATAAAGGAATTCGCTTGCTGTTTTTGTACGCCTACGCCTCTGTGGTTGGTGATGAGGATAATTTTGACTTCCAATAATGACATAACTCCATGCATGGGTTGGATCCCTTGATGGAATTCTGCATTAGGATTTGTGTAGTTCTAGAAAAACTGGCAACATTTGGAGGTAGTCATTTGGCAAATATGACACGGTAAAAGATGTGCCTGTTGCTCCGGCAAAGAATTAAAAATGTATTGGCTGAGAACCCTAATGTGTACTTACTCTGCACCTATGGGTTCACATTCTCACTCTGTGTCTTCAAGGACTTTATTTGTGGTCTCTGGATCTTATTTGCAGGTGGTCACTTTATGAGGAAACTTTTGCTGGATGGCAGGAGATTTCCAAAAATGCATCTTGACCTACAGCGCCTGCTTCAGGTGATTCCTGAGTTTCGTCTCAAATCACTGGAATGAGCATCAGTTTGAACATCAGAAACTAGTCACGCTTTGAGCAGTTACTTCCATTAAATTATCCCTTTTTGTCTTAAAAGGACAGTTAAATTGAGGAATTGTATGAAAAGCAAGCCACTTATTACTATCATACCTTATTTATGTAGGTTGTTTCTCACGGTGAACAAGTATTCCCTCGTGTGAAGGAAAAATGTGCGAACAAGAGCTGGTTTGCAACCGGAGATGTTGCTGCCATTGATGATCTGATAGGTCGCCTCAGGAGGCTTAAAGAAAACTTAGGATTCATCACAAATAGAGTTACCACGCTTCAGGCTAGTCTGGATAGCTGGCAATCTGAGCAGATAAACAAAAGCTTGTACTATCTCTCACTTCTCTCGATAATATTCCTTCCTCTGTCCATTGTCACTGGAGGTAAGTTCTACTGTTGCTAGCTCATTTGCATCTACACAATTCATTTGTTATGAGCTCTCTCATTTACACTACTTGCACTTTCTGTCCAGTTTTTGGGATGAACGTTGGCGGCGTGCCGTGGACCTCACAGAACAAGCCTGAAAATATAGACGGCTTCATGAATGTCATGCTAATTTGTGTTGTTATCTTGTTAATTCTTTTGTTATGCTTCTTATTTCCTTCACTGTATTCACATGTGACGGCATGGAGAACCCGTCGCGAAATGTCCAGGAGTAATTCTCAGAATAAAAGACACCTGAAGCTCTTCAGAGGACACAGAGAAGGTTACATGCGCCTATGACAATAGCATTGCAATCTGGTGTGAGATGTTCTTTTCATCAGCAAGGGTATTGACAGTGATGTTGTACTATTAGTGATGAAAATTCTAGATAGCCAAACATGTACAGATTTGAAGCGCAGTTTCCAATGAAGTTCCTATCTTGTTCACTGTTTAGTTTAAATTTTTAATGTAATCTTTGATCTCTGTGAGAACAATGGAAGCTACTTTGTTGTCACGGTACCATTATCTTTTTTGTGAAAAGATGGACATTCTTCGTTGAGAAAGAGACGTAATGTTGCCCCACGTTCTTCCAGGTGGTCGTTTTTAGTTGTATACTGTTACCTCTTTGTGGCATACTGAGATATTGATTTCAAATAGATATTGCCAAAACAGGCGGTAGTCTTGCTTTTTTTTTCCTCGCAAGCTGAACATGGAAGCAACGAATGTTTCAGGTTGTTTACTTCCAGAAGTGCCGACCAGAATATGCATCTATTGACTGGGTACTTTGAGTAAATAAACAAATAGCTACATATGAATGTTGACAATTGACTTCAAATTTAGATATAGGACTGAGAGAAGTTGCATTTCAGATTTGAAAATCGTATATTTGCATCTACCAACATGTCAAAGAAAACAAGAGCACAGATAAACATTTCTCAAGAGAACCATGTGGTGGCGTGGTGCTATAATCACCTAATCAAATTGAATACAAAGGCTAAAATAGAAAAGCTACAGAAGATGTCTTCATGTATGTACAATGAGGGAAGACGATCGACATATAATCTGCACCCCACTCCATTGTACGACAAAAAAGTGATGGAATGGTTCAAACTTTCATGACCCCATGTATTTACTTTGATCTGCACATCCAGCACTTGAGGAAATGAAGTACACATGGACATCAATGGACTGGAATTTCTCTTCTAGACTCTGTAATTCAGAACACCAGTATTAGAAAGTAAATGTGATAAATTGTGTGGAACAAAATGAAATTTATGAGACTTGCTTACTATTAGTCATTATTTCAACATTTCTAGCACATCATATAGCCAACTTGGAAAACTTCAGCTCTTTACCTCTCATCTACTGTTAAAAGTTTGCTAATGTCTACATCGACAGCACTATACCCTCATAATGTTGGAAGCTGTAAGAATACTTCATGTTGATTGTTCAGATTTGTGCCCATAGATAAATGAGCAAAGTTGCAAGGAAAAGGTAAGTGGGGCACCTTAATCCAACTTCACTTCAGTCTTTGAAATTGTACAGGAGATGAATGATCTGCACACACAAAGCAACAGATCCATCATAGAGATTCATCGCACGTCAAGAATCAGATAATAATACCATTCACATGAGCAGTACCACTTGCTACACCAGTAGAAATAATTCTATCAACATTATCTATGCGTCGCTGAATGGACTTCAGTAGCATGTTCAGTGCTGAAATTCTCTTGCGGATAGAGCAAATCCTTGCTGCGTGCTGCATTATAACCAGTGAGGGGGCATTCTCCAATAGCTTGTCTAGTTCTGCTAAGAAAGAAAAAGCTTAGCTCGTAAAATTCATGAAACATGGATCCATCTACATTATATCCAACCTAATTTTCATCATATGGAAATGGAACCACCCATTTGATGTGAAGGAAGAATTAAATAAAATTGTGGGGCAAACAAATACAAAGTACACATAAGTGCAATTTAAGTAGTAATCTGCATGCAAAGAATTGGCTAAAAAGTGAACCTGGATATTCTTTTTATGCAAAATGAGCCACTAATAAATCTTTCAAGTTGTTGTTTCTGTCATTGCATACATCCATGCAAGCTCATGAAATGGCAGAATGGTGTGGGGCTAAATAAAAACAAGTATTGTATGTGCAAATTGGAAGTATCTGAACCAATATCGACTTTATGAGTGTAAATTAAAAACAGAAGATTTGACAAGATGTCTTAGCATGGTTCAGCCAAGTTCATATGGGTCTCGATAATGGGAAGTAAAATTAAAAAGAATTCCTGCATAAGAACGATCACATTTCATTTTTAATTACCCTTGCAAAAATCCCAAAGTACATAGCGTGAAGACATACAGAACTCACAGTTCAATTATGACACATAAATCCTACTCTCCTTTTTCGAAGAATATAAATCCTCCTCAGCACAGCATGAAAGATTATTTCTCCCTATATCTTCAGTTCCCTTAAATTAGTGGTAACAATATCCATAAAGTAGTGATAATAAAAGTCCATAACTCAAAATACAGCACTTGCATTTTTCTCATTACCTAGAATAATAATCTAGGAGCAATGCATCGACGAAAACAAGCAGCCAAACCCTAAGCCACAACGCACCCACATGACAAAGGCAACGGCAATGAAGCAATGGGTAGTGTAGTGTCGCGGGAATAAAGAGTGAGATATGAGAAAGAACCCACCTCCGTTGAGGCGGTCGATGACCGTGGTGAGCTCCTCCTGACTTCGAGCAGTGGCCGCGGCCTGCTGCTCGTGCTCCCGGAGGGCGCCGCCCAGCACCCCCGCGATCGCTGCAGCCAGGGCCCCGCATCGCTCGGGACGGGGCGTGAACTGCTCTTCCTCAGCGCCGCCCTCATCCGCCGGCTCCGGAGGACGGTCGTCGGCGGCAGTGGGGAGATCGGAATCATCCATTTGTGTTGCTCCCGTCGAGAACGCTTGTTTTTTTTGTTTTTTTTTTTTTTGTTTTAGGGAAGTCGAGAACGCTTGTGTGATGTAGTGGACCCGATTTTGGGCCATTTGGACCGCAAAGAGCAAAGGCTCTCCGTTGGGCTGTGATGCCCTTGTAGTAGAGCTGGCCAACTGGGTCGTGCTTCGTGGGCTGGCCTGACACGAGGCTACGTGCCATGCCTGGCCGCGACCTCAACCCGTGGGCTAGCATGACATTGCCTGTTTAGATGCTGGTCCGTTAGACACAATAAAAGTCTGACACGTTAATTAGATTCGGCCATTCCTTCTGCCTCCCTCCCTTCTCTCCTCGCCGCGTCCCTCCTCCACGTGCGTGCCGTCGCCGATGACCTCTCTTGTGCGGGTCGTTGCCACCGGTCTCAGCCTTCCTCGCGTGCGCTGCTGTCGCCGCGACCCTTCTCTCTTTCTGCTCCTTGGCCTAAATCCACGTCGAAGGCGGGGATCTCGGGAGGCAGTCGAGTGGCAGTACGACGGTCCATCCCATGGAGAGAGGGGAAGCGGAGGTGGGAGGAGGCGGGAATGGGGATGGCGAGCTTGCAGCTAGGTTTCGGACTATTAAGGCTTAACAGGCCTTCTTGAGCTTTCATGCTTGCAGCTATCAGGCCATGCGAAGTTTGTATAGGCCATGTGATAGAATCAAATTCTAGTGTAGCATGAATAGTGTGCCGGTGCGTGCACGAGTCTTTTATCAGCTCTTGTTTTTCTTTCTTATAATATTATAATAGCCCAAAATTAAATTGCCGTGTCGTACCTTGTAGTCTTTTATTGGAATTTGTACTTCTCTAAGAGCAACTCCAGCCTGGCCTGTAAAAATGGTCCTGCATTTCGTCCTTTGCAAGCCAGTCTCTAAAAATAGAGGCCCAGTTTTAATGTCTCAACTCCAGCAAAAGTATCCAAATTAGGCCTCTATTTATGTGGACCCTACCTATCATCGAGATAAAGAAAAGCAAGCATCCGGAGTCCAGGATCACGGTCGTTCGTCTCGCTCCCGCACCTGCACGCTTGTGCGCGGCGCCGCCGCCCCCACCGCTAGATCCGCCTCGCCGCCGGCCATGGCCTCCGTTGTCACTAGCTCCATGCCCGCTGCGGAACTCGCCATGCCATTCTCCTGGATCGGCCCGCCGCGCCTCTCTTTCGTCACGCGACCCCGCTATCGCCGAGGTGGACGAGGAGCCCGCGGTGACGTCCAAGCCGGAGCCGGTCGCAATCTCCAAGGAGTTCATCGACTTCGAGTTTAGCCTTGGCGGGCCGGCCACCATGCTCCCGGCCGATGAGCTCTTCGCCGACGGGAAGTTGCTTCCCTGCGCCTATCCGTCACGGCAAAGGCCGCCACGGAGCCGACGACAACCACGGCGATGACCCCTTCTCGAGCGTCTAACTCATCGGCGACGCGGTTGCTGAAGCTGCTGCTCCTGCAACGCAAGTCCTCCGCTGCATCGTCAGACCTCTCCGCGGCGCCGCTCCTCCGCGTCAACTCGGAGGACTTGTCCGTGTCGACTTCCCGGAAGACGTTGTTGAGCGTGGCGTCGTCGGTTTCTCCGGAGTCGTCGGCGAGCGCGTCGGCCAGCTCGGCGCGCTCGATGTATCAGCAGCTCGATGTATCCGCTGTTGTTCTTGTCGAAACCGCCGTGCACAGATGCTCGTCGTTGGAGAGGCGCTACAGGTGGATTGTGATAGCCACGAAATCGCCGTAGCCCAGGTACCCGTTGTCGTTGACGTCGGACTGAGAAAGAGTATTCCATGAGCAAGCAGGCGGGATTTGATTCAAAGCAAGGACGAGCAGGTGCTAGGGTGCAGGGGACTCAGTCTCCATGAGCAGCTCCATCTCGGGCTCCGCGAGCTTGGACCCGACCTTCTTGAGCCCGGCCTTGAGCTCCTGTGGCCCAGGCGCCTCAACCGGCGCAACCGCACCCAGCCGTCTCTTCCTCCACTCCGGGGTGGGGCTAGGGGCCGGCGACGGACGAGGGCGACGACGCGTAGGCGACGGCTGCCGGTCTGGAGCTGCATCTCAAGATCCAGAACGAATGGAGAAGAGGGACAAAAAAAGGAAACGGAATAAAAAACCAATGGGTCCCATGTTTTAGAGAGGGGAATAGAGACCCTCCGGGAATAGAGGCTGAAGGTGGGATTTGGAGGGCTGAAGGTGGGATTTGGAGGGACATGCAAAATAGAGTACCTCTTGGAGTGAGATTTTTATCGAGGCCTCCAAATTTTAGAGTAGAGAGGCATTTAGAGGGTGCTACTGGAGTTTCCTAGTAATATTTTACAGGTAAAGCAATCTCACGGCAATTTTTTACAGGATAAGTTCGAAACCAATGAGATATTTATCTCACACGATACACAAATCTTTCTTCGTTTAACTACTGATTAATATTTCTTCTATTTCAGTTACTCCTCTGGTTTTTATTAAAATGAAGGGAGCATTTATTTTTATAATTTGACGAAATCTGATTTCTTGAACACAAGCTACAAACGAAGAGCATAACTAGGGGCATCAAGTGCAAAACAGCTACGTAGCCTCTATGGCACTATTTATCCGATTTATCCGATATAAACAACAGACAACTACAAACACAGCAACATCATTTCCTCGGACAGTCATGAACTTGCCTATGATCGAACTAGAGAACTTTGCTTGTAACAACGATAAGAGACCACAATCAGGACTGTAAACAGCGCGGCAACCAATACTCACGACACAAATAAACACAGGGATTACTTAACATAGGTGAATATTAGCAGCAAATAAAGCTCCATAACAAGTTCACATGATGACTGATTTGTCTTGGCAAAACTCATATAACTAAACAACGATAACAGGCCTACTGAAGTGCAGGTTTCCCAGATAAGCAATTCAACAGAAAAATGGTGGCAACGCCATGCCAGCTTGATACTTCATCTGACTATGCAGCCGAAGAAACAAGCAAACAAGCAATCACCACCATCATCCATCTCCATCAGCCTACTTGGATCTCTGCCTCATCTTTCGGCGCTTCCTCTTCAGCCTCCTCATGCGCTTCTTCTTCCACTGAAATGCAAAACAGAATGAATCAGCTTGAGGACAGCCTATTATCTTAGATCAAGATAACAAAAGAACAGCAAGAAGTAAAACTAAGGATGGCACTAACAACAAGATGAGCTTAACCTATTACACATTAGTTAGTTTATCAAGAAAAGGACAGCTTATTATTAGCAAAAGCATATCATGCAAGGATTGTGCATCCAAATTAACTTGTTAAAAGGAAAATAGAGTAGATAATCCAAATCACTAACCACAAGCAAGAACAGACTGTTACTTCAAATCACTATCTCTAAGTCCTTATCACCATCTTGCAACTGTTTGACTAAAAAATTAAATTTGTTTATTCCAAATAACGAATTGTATGTTCCATTATACCAAAACAAGTTGCATTGTCCCAGCTAGATATTATTAAGATGGGAATTGCTGTAGAGCCAACCCGAATGTCCAACTCTCGTCCAACTGGATGAATATATGGCAATTAAGTGTTTTAAATTTCCAAATGATAATATCTAGGTTCTATAATAGCATGAGTTGTACATGAGTAGGACGATCGGGTTGGACCTATAGCAGTACTCTATTAAGATAGCACATCGAATTCAATTAAATTATCTTCTATCAAGGACATACTAGAAGTAAAAAAATGGTTACTCTTCAGTTACAGTCAGATAAAAGTTCATCTAAGGTATCAACAGACAGGACACAACACTATCAGCCAACTATTAGTGCATAATAAGACCGTATCATAAGCCATCTAGACATTATCTACATTCAAGAACACCTACAAAACACAGCAACATGTACAGGTCTATATCAATTCCATTTCTAAGTCTACATCAATACAAAATAATCTACAACCCAATTCCAAAGGTTAAGAAGATCAACAGAAAACAACATGCTGCTAAAACAAAAATTCAGCTCCAAACTAAATCCCAGAGGCAGGCCTCTGTAGGGCTCATATCAAGTGTATGCGAAGAAACCTTCACCGTGGCAGGGAAGAACCCCACGAGGAGGCGTCCCACGCCCGCGGCACCCCTGTTGCGATGGCGAAGGATGATCAGTGAGGGGCTCGGGACGGTAATATGGAAGAAGAGGGGTTGCCTCCCATCCCATACCACCTATGCCAAACCATGCAACAGCTGCTCATCCCGCCGCCCCGACGAAGGGGGCACACGACCGGCTAGATCCGCCGCTTCAGTGGAGCTTCCCCAAGAATTACGCCACTCGAGCCTCTCTCTCTGTAATCACAGCCCTAGGACGAGAACGTACCCAACAAAGAAGTGCATCGATCTAAGCAACGCGCTAGATGCCTACGGAATCGGGGGAGGAAGGAGGTGGACTATACCTTGGCCCTCATGGTTGCTTCCTCGCGGCTCTTCTGCTTGGCGCTGCTGCTCCTCCTGCGGCTCCGGCGGCGGCGGGGTGGCGGAAGAGAGTAGGAAGTGGGAGAATTCGGCGGCTGGCTCTATATATGGTGGGAGGGGAAGCGAACCCTAGGAGTGGTCGTGTGGGTTCGAGAATGTGGGCTTTGGGCTTTCGGTGGGACGAGCTAAGAAGGAAGCAAAACTCAGTTTTTTTTTTTTATCAAAACACAGGCCCTCGTCTACACGAAATGAGTTTGAGAAAACAAGTTGAAATACACGACGTCATTCAAAAACAAGTGCTTACTCCATCAGAGCATCATTTCGTTTAGATTCATATGGTGCAGGACAATTCAACACATGGATGAGGTTTCCCCAGGTCACATTTAAAAAATAAAATGAAAAATGTTCAGCATTTCCGTACTAGAAGCAATCATAGACACTTTGGATTCCATGTCGGCTCGTAATCCATTTACAATAAATCACAGGTAAAATCGAGATCTTCAAGATGCAAATAAATATATCATAATTCTTTTTTCAGCTTGAATTAAGAAATAAATGTGACAACAGTCAAGGGAACAAGGAAAAGATGGTGTACGAAACCCAGCAGGTTTCCCTACACTGTGCTGCAGCTTTGTTCTACTATGTCGTTGTTCTTCCTGGAGTGAAGTAAAAGAAAGGGGGATTTACAGATGCCAGTCTACCATCCATGGGGTTTATGGCCTACTATGCAATCATTTGCTGCTGTTCCCGTTGCACTGGTGAACCAAACCGTTGGCATGCGTGTTGCCATTTGCGTGGATCCCATTGCTGCTACTGCCGACATCCTTGCGCTTTAGACTGGGCTTCTTCACCCCCAGATACGGATTGTATGATCATCACTCGCAGATGCAAGCATGTGTGGATTTGCAGGATTCCAGCTTACACAGTTGACTGCGCCAGAGTGGCCAGGCAGAGTCTCAATGAGATCACCAGTGGCCCTATGCCATATATATACCTGCAAATGAAAAAAATAATTGCAGATTATGCATCGATATTAAATAGCTGGGCCAACAAAGTCCTAGACACAAACACAACAAGCTAAATCCTGGCTATTCCATGACAACTCAAGAAGATCTAACAAATTTTAAATGAAAAGGTATGCGAAGTTGCATATTTCTCAGTTTCAAATATGGATGGCATCACTATATGCCTCCATTTCATCCATCAAGGTAACAACTCAATAGTAAAAGTACTTCATTTGGAAGAAATGACTACTTCCAACAGATCAGACTCTGAAGAGTTCATCTGACATCTCTTACCCAGAATTGATCATGAGACTTGTGGTAGAAGTAGCAATTAATATGCTGCATATCAAGACAGCAAGTGCATTGAAATATACACACAGTGCATACCAAATTTTCATGAATTTGAAGAACATGCCTAGACTAGTGCCAACTGCAACAGTTCACTGAGTAATGGCTTATCAGATACAGTATACAAAAGAATAGCATAATGAATTGAGGATGGTAAAAAGGATAACGTGGTTTTGCGTTCACCAGCTGATTTGACTACTCAAAGAAAAAAACACTGCATTATTTCACAGCATGACATTTCTCTAGCAGTAACACAAGTTAATAGAGATGCCAAACTAATAAAACAATGAAGAATAAAGTGCACCCACAGTAGACATTTAATAGTCATAGTTGGCCAAAATACCTGTGAATCTTCACTGCCACTAGCAATAAAAGCCTGCTCAGATCCCCCAAAACAAGACCTTATCACGAACCTGCTGCGCTTATGGCCACTGTACCGGCTGACCCGAATTGGTCCATTCCTTATGTTCCACAAATGGATCTCTTCACTTATAAGATTTACAAGCAAGAAATCACCATCTTCTGATAGAGAAAATGAAATGATAGTACTATCCTCTTCAACTAGTGTCTCCTGTTTTGTCTCCCTATCCAATAAAAGAATTGTGCAATCTCTATGCATGCTTATTATAAGCTTTCCATCTTTTGCTACAGCAAAATCACATGTTTTTGATTGCCTCTGCCCTTTCCAAGAGTCTACTTCTTTACCATCCAAACCCCAAATGCAAAAGTTCTGATCTGTTAGACCACACAATATTTGCTTTCCATCCGGAAACCAAGCACATGATACCAAACCAAGGCCAGGCTTTTCGTAAATATGAATACATTTGCCAGATTCAACATCCCAGCGTCTGATCACTTCTTCCATTCCACATGTGAGAAGCTGGCAATCATCAGGGCTCCAAGCAACCATCATCACGGGTTTCCCATGCCCACCCAATGTATGTTTCACTAATAGCTCCCCATCTTCTTCGACCTATGAATGAAAAGATTACTGCATAAAGTAAATATTGAGAAACAGAAAAGTAAACTTCACACGTTATTGGAATAACAGAAATAGGACATCAAGTAACAGCAAGGGTTTCCCCTACTGTATATTCCTTAAAACAAATGATAAGATAGTTTTCCTTGGGAAACAGCAAGGGCTAAGTAAACTGTGACTCGTGTGAATAAGGGCTACCATGCATGGCTGTGGAATTCTAAGATGAACTGTCAGTAAACAGAGTGACCTACGGACTTAAGTTTATAGAAGCGGCAAGTTTGGGAACACAATAGGAAATCAAAAGCATCAGTAAAATTAGGCAGAGTTCATGCTTTTACATGGGGTACAAAATAAAGAATTAAGGGATAGGCCATTCTACTCGTATACATGAGAAACAGCATAAGTCAGAAGAATAGGCTCGCAAGTTTACCTCCCATATGATTGCAGTTTTATCATTTGATGCTGAGGCTAAGTACTTCCCATTGTTTGAGAATTGGAGAAACCACACTTCATCTCGGTGTGCACGCAAAACCTGTAAAAACGTTTTTACATGTAGATTACTACCAGCAAATTTTCAAGATACAACACCACCAGAGAAGATTATCCTTAATAAATAAGTTCTCTAACTTCAACAGAGGTCTTAACTGAAAACAAACTAACAAAGCATGACGTAGTGATTTATCTTTTCTACTTGGAATAACATGTTCCATGACATAGAAAAACTTGCTTTAGCTGCATCGTTTTCTCTCATACATTATCAAGACGAGTGGCACCCTGAACTTATGTATACAACTTCCTCGTATATAGTGACATAATGACACAAATCGCTAGTTGGAGTCAAAGAACAAGAAGAGCAATAAAGAAGAGTGAGGGGACGAACTGAACAGATGAGAGAATGGAGCGGGAAAGGGGAAGATGTTACAAAGCTGGATCATGCCTGCTGCTTAGCAAAATGCAACATAGTAGTTAAGATGTCCATAACTTTCATTAAAATATTTGATCCAGGCATTCAAGTAAAAAACCCAGAAAAAAGTGTTTCAAGTAATCTAAGTGATGAATCGAGAAAATAGATGACAGTTTCTGTTTGAGCAGCACCACAGAGCAGTACATCAGCGCTCCAGGCAAATAAACAGCTTTGATTTACAACACAACTTTCAAATAAGATAAGGATTAAGCAAACACCAGGTTTTCAATTTGTTTTACGACTACAATGCACCAAGCATAGTTTGTACCTGCAGCGTGCGAGATGGTATCTGATCCTTCCCGCAGTGATGATCAGTGTATAGTGACAACCCATCAATAGAATTATGGAAGTAGCAAGCATCTCGTTGTACAGTAAGCGCTTGCTCAACTAAATTCTCTAATCTCCTCTCTGGTACCATAACAGTAGGAGGGAGCACCTTCTGCAATTCCTCCAGGAGCTTCAGCCGTGAATTAGAAGAATCGATACCAAGTTCTGAAAAACCATGGAACAGCTGCTGTGGAGAACATGAAATTATACAGCTCGACAGTTCATGCACTCTGTTTCTGTTAACACCAAGAGGCGTGATTTCACTTCGTAAAGTCTTCATAGCACCCATAACATTGTCATTTCTCAGAAGTTCGAAGAATTTTTGCTCCAATATTAAAAATGCAGCAGAATGGACAACATTTTCATCAACAAGTCCAATTTTGTTCAAGGTAGCTACTGCATTATCCCAGTGCCCATCAATCACCTGCTTCCTGAAAAGATTCACCGAGGGGCTGTGCAAAGTTATCCCTGACTCTTCCTCCAGAATAGCTCCAGTTTTTTCATATCCAAGACTATATAGAGCTTTTGTTATTATCCTAACAAACTCTTCCCTCTTAATAACACCCTTAGAACCAACCATAACTTCTTTCCCTTGGGAAGGCAAAGGTCTAGCCATTGTACTTCCCAAAGGATTAGGATATTTCGGAAAAGAGAAACAGTCCGGCAAGATTGCTGATTCTACTGAGGATGTTCTTGCGCGTTTTGGGGGTGGTTCGTCATCGTCAAAACCTCCCATGAAATGTCAAAATCAGCCCATATATTTTTCACTTCTGAAAGGTGATGTTATGCAAGATCCAGATAAAATGTCCCAAGAGCTATGTCGGAGAATGGATATTTCTGCATAGAAGAAACTAAAAGTGAGAATTACGGTTTGTTGAACAAGACCAAGATGAATTTGACATACTACACAAGACAAGGCCATCTGCCCAAGCCCAACTAACAACATTAAAACAACAAGGACAAAGCAAGTTCCAAACTTATTGAGGAATTTAGCAAATAACATCTAGTGAAGATACCAGTTGTGCATTAGAAACAAGGAAGAGAATGAACAGAACTGGCCCTGTTGAATATCAGTGTGGGTTCTCACTCTATATCATTCTACACAAAAAGAAAACTGAAATAGAACTACTACCTTTGAAACAAAGCAATTAGGCTGTGACACACTGAGAAAAGTCATGACAACAGTATCTTCAGCCTGCCTTTACTAAACCACAAGAACATTGCTACAACAGGAGACCAAACATAGTACAAGAAACCCACAATAGCATTTGCTTGCAACTGATCCTAGTAGTCAGATATTACACGTTTTAATATAGCCAAACATACAGAAAAAACAAACCCTATGCATTCAAAGCCATGAGCAACCCAATTCCATGGCAGGGAATTCCAATTGAACCAGTAAGAAAGCACAGTGCCAGTTCTGCAAGTTTTATGCTGCAGACATTCCTAGCTGGGAAAAGTTATCAACCTATGTGACGCCTACAGAAGGTCTAGCAAGCACACTGACATATGTGGGCATATATAAGTTGCAGCAGGTTGTACTAATCCAAACAACAATTATACTGCTGAAGGGTCCGGGTCTCGTAATCTAAGCTTCCCTAGCAAGCCATTCGGTTCATCTCTGTGCATACCAGTCCAAGATGAGAGACATGGTCTCTACTGACAAGCAACATCAGCAATACTCTACTACCATCACAATGCTACTTCTCAATGCAGATAA
Organism: Chloris gayana; assembly: GCA_031894775.1. NCBI lineage: Eukaryota > Viridiplantae > Streptophyta > Magnoliopsida > Poales > Poaceae > Chloris > Chloris gayana. Next base: position 25,312 of record JAUNZO010002200.1, read on the forward strand.
TCCCTCCACTCTAATCATTCCTTAAGAATCATGGGCTGTCAACCGAAACCATACCAATCGGATCACTTCCAAACAAGGTTATTAAAGGCAACACGGTTAATCCAATTTGCAATCTGCTACTCCAATTATAGTAGACATACTGTTCAATTAATTGCCGTGAACTTGCACCCAGCTGACGCCCCTGTGCAACCTACTCGGCTCGTCTCATAAGGATACTGAGGGCGCAGCAACCTGACGGCAACCGATCATCAAATCCACGCACCCAGAGCCCGTTCCCGAGCAAGTTATCTGTTCACCGTACCTAAGACGCACCGACGCAACAGTAGCAGCCGCACGCGAGCGGCGGAGCCCCACCCCACGCGTCAGGCACGAAGCAGCGCGCACGCGGAGCAAGGGTTAGCGATCAGAAGGGCCTGACCTCCAGCCCGGGGCCCGATCCCCACCGATTCGCCGGAGAACCGCCGGAAGAGCCTCGAATCCGCGCCGAATCGCGCGGAATCTCCGGGGAATCGCCGGCGCGCGGGGAGCGGAGGCGGGCCGGCGGTCGGATTGGGTGGGGAAAGCGGCGAGAGGATGAAAGGGAGGGGAGAGAGAGGAGAGAGATGGGAGGAGGGGTGGTGGTGTTTGGCTTGAGGGAGAGGGGAACCGACTGAATAGAAAAGGGCAAGCGATGCAGGGAGGGACACACAGCAAGCAGGCAGGAGGGTAGAAAAACTAAAAACCAGAGGGAGAGAGATGGTACCTTGTGGATCTCTCCTTCTAATTCTCCCCTTCTCTCTCTCGAAATGTTTGTTGCTTGGCCTTTGGGTTGGCCTTCCCCTTCACGACGATTCTAGCATTAAAATAAAATGATGATGTTAACAATTACGTATGCCTCGTATCAATCCCACATTCCTTTGTCACTAATAAGTTGACATCCATCTCAAAAAAAAAAGTTGATATAACTGGTCGTGTACTTACGTTATTACTAATGTCCAAATCTTTTAGCAAGTTTTTGTGTGGAGCTATGCAAAATGCCACATATATGCATCGTATTGGACCTTCCATTAGAGTTTTGATAGAGTGCACGGTATCCACTCCGACCATTCATATTATTACGTCATATTAGGGTGTTGTAGTATTTATAAATCATATTGTAATAAAAAGATTAGAATGTTCATTACCAGCTTTAGCTTTTGGTATTACGGTATTCTTAAATTTTGAGGCAGATCGACCTAGAATTCTAACTTAGGTGTGCTATGCCAACACCCTAATATTTTAGACTTAGGATACATTACGGTAATACATTATAAAGATATCATATATCCCAAATTCAAATGTTAGGTTGAAACCAGCATAAGTCCAATATAAATAGTTTAGACTTGTCTCAATTCAATGTTATGAATTCTTCGTATTTTTTATTTGATGTGCTCGAACCGGAAATTTACGTATGTCATAGCATACATGACCCACCCACTCGTTACGCCATGCATCCAGATCCTTTACGGTACTTCTCACGCATTAGCTGATAAGTGGGTTCGGACTCACATGTCAGTGACTATTAATGCATAAACGGTACTGCAAATAATCCTCATCCTTATGTCACTAATTTTGAGTAAATCCGTAGTGTGTTTGGTAGTCTCAAGTATTTTCTATTGTTGTGTGTCATTTTACCCTCCTAATTTGATTATTATGATGTCAATTAATGACATACTAACATTCTATTATCTTAGCTATTTGCTTGTATGTTCTTCATATCATTTGTTTTTCTTCTCTTTCATCGTTCAATATTTTGTCTTCAGCTTGCAGGACAATGATGTGAAATGTCCTTTGAAATAATATAAAGGAAGGAAAGAAGATTCCTTGTGCTTGCAATTATTCATGTGTATAAATATTATTTTGAGACAGTGTGTAAATCTAATGCGTTATTATTTTTGTGGAAATCTATTGCGTTATATATGTCAAAATAAAAAGTTGGCTCTCTTTGCGCATTGCTTTTGCATTTCGGGCTATAACTCGCACATGGTTGGCTCGGCCCAAATATTTACTGTAGTAGTTGGCCCGGCCCAAATGATCCACAACTGCCTCAAAAAAGAAACATCGTATTACTACTCTGGTTTTTTTCCTCGACAGCATATTCCATAATGGAGATTAGTGAGATAAAAAATAGTGTAGATTCGTAGTTCACGTCAAATAAATGATATTCCTTGATCCTAATTCTTTATTTCCACTTGTCAATCAATATAGGAGTACATGATAATCGTAATCTTGATACAATATTTTTTTCTTCCAAAAAACTGGTCTGATATGGTACTTCTCGCGGGTGAAGGGGAAGAGCATGGCTCCTCTCCGCTCGTCGACCGCGCCGGAGGCAGGGAGGGAGGGGTAAGTGGTTTACGGACTCCGAAATCTCTATTTTTTTTAATTTTCTTTTATTTTATCCTGGTTATTCGCTACTAAATGCTACTAAGTATTCTAACCACTGGGCTATGCATTCGTTAGTATATGCACTTTAGTATTTATTATTGTACAAATCTATTGTCACTTGTCAACTAACAAAACACGAAGATATGGTTAGACCTCGAACCCAGTCCACTTCCCGTTCTTTTCCTTTTGACCGACCCCGGACCCACGTTTCAACCGCATCACGCGCCTCCAGCCTTCTTCAGCCGCATCACGCCGCCGCCTCCGCCTTCCGCCTCCGCGTCTCCAGCTTCTTCAGCCGCATCACGCCGCCGCCTCTGCCTTCCGCCTCCGCGCCTCCAGCTTCTTCAGCCGCATCACGCCGCCGCCTCCGCCTTCCGCCGCCGCGTCACGCGCCACCGCACGCCGCCGTCGGCGCCTCCGCATCATGTGCCTCCGCATCACGCGCCTCCGCATTGCGCCTCCGCCGCCGCCGGATCACGCGCCTCCGCCTTTCGCCGCCGCGTCACTCCCCTCCGCACGCCGCCGCCGCATCACGCACCTCCGCACGCCGCCGCCGGCGCCTCCGCATCACCCACCCGTCGCCGTTAGCACCGCCGACAGCCGGGACCTGCGACCCGACCTCCTTTCGCCACCCAACCGCATCGTGGCCGCCAGGACAACCGAACACCGCCATCGACATCGACCTCTGCTGCAGCCACCTCCGCCCGGGACCTGCGATACGGTCCTCCCGTACGCTGCCTGGGAGCTTCACGGCATCATCCCGGACCTCCGTCGACGCCCCCACAACTGTTCACTCCGTGGATCCCAACCGACTGCAGCACCCTTGTTTCGCCGCCCCTGCACCCGTCAGAGGCTTCGATCCTAACCGGCTGTGACCAACTGCTCCTATACAGGTGGCAATTGCTCCTCATAATTTTGAGTCTTGTTAAAAGTACTTGATTGTCTTTGTGACCTGTGACCTACTGTTTATATGATTGAAAACTAATTCTTGTAGGACACTCAGATATTACCTGATTACATGTAGCAATTTGGGATAAATGTGTCTTCATTTATAGTGCATGCAAACTTAGATTGTTAAAACTATCATAACTTGGCCAACTTTTCTACATAACAGTTCTAATAAATTCTTTTCTCGGTTAGTTCTAACAATACCTTTTTTTGAGATATACAAAATTTTACTATCCTGTGTAGTACAATATTTTTTGTGGAAAAGTAGAGGCACCACATACCTTCATCAGCTTTCTGATGCGACCTTTCAACAGAACCTCCACAGACAACTTCTGCCTTCAAATAATCCTGGTAATCTGCTTGAAAACAATACAAATCACAAAATTGTTACATAGGGAAGTTGAATATAGACTATAGAGACATCACATAGATTTGCATACCATTATGATCCAACTGGTATTGACATTCAAGAGAAGATATAAGGCTCAGAGAGAGAAACCACGTTATACTAATATTTTGACAGTAACAAAACATATCTGGACTTTTTCATTATAAGAAAAATAACTAGCAAAGAATGAATCAACCCGTCCTCTGAACACTCTTCTTTCTTCCTCAAGCCACTTTTCTTTATCCTTGTCCAAACCTTCAGCACCATCGCTCATATCTGGCCCCATTAATAAGTTCCACATCATAGTGGTAACTGGATCGATGTTCACTTTGGCTCGAGAATGACTTTTCTTTACCTTCCCCTCAAATGGAACCAGTGCACCAAATCCACCTTCATAAGGAACAAGAGCATTTTTGGGTATCTCTGCAGCAACCTCATCTTGTTTGTGTATGCTTAAAATCTTAATCTTCTGAATTATGGCATCTAAAGGATCAACTGATGGTGTTGTATCATGAGAATGAATCCTTTACGAGTTTGTTTAGAGGTGTCATAATAATTGTCATGGCCAGAGGTTTTAAGAACGTTAAAGGTTTTTTCTTCATATCTTTCTGATTCTGTTGTATTCATCCTAGGGATAGTCACAGTGGAAGGTTCAGAGGCACAAGTAACACTATCAGTCTCTAAAATTTCAGAGCTTGCACCTTTTGAAGATGCAAGTCTTTTTGCACGTCCAACATTTTTCTTTCCTGTAGTATTTCTGTCTTCTGGTGTCCCATTTGGTTTTGCATTTTTCCATGGACGACCCCGAACTTTTGGCTTCTCAGTGGATTTTTCTTCTTCTGTTAATTTGGAAGATTCTGGATGAGAGTTCACATTTCTTGGTGGTTGGGGAAAGGGCTTAACAATCTCAGCATTTGTGGTTCTGGCCTGAGCATCACTATTAGCAGCAGTGCCATAGTAATTCACAGTATCATCCTGAGTGGAAGTTTTGTGTGGTTCAGAAAACAAAACTGAGCTCCCAACCACAACGTTTTCCATGGAATGAGGTTGATGAATAGCATTTCCCTGAATACAGTTCTCTACTATGGAGGGGCTCTCAGTACCACTAGGCAATTGAGTGTGCCCTGTACTAAAGTATGTAGACCATTTGCCAGGTAAAGAAAGGCTGTCACTAGAGTGATGCTGGCTAGGCCTGACCTCATTTTATCTTAGATTATTCACAGGAGACATGGTGCTTAGCTATAACTAAATGTATTGCTAACCATCTCTTGATATTAGCAAAAGCCAGTTACAGAAAATTCAGACAACTCCAAAAATTAGTTAAGAGCAGAAATAAGATTACTGTGCTTCCACATGCAAACCTGTTAGTTAATATTTGTAGCTATTAAATTAAATGTCACACTTGATATCCCCAGGTTAGCTACCGGTGTAGAGAAAAATAATTTGTGTCATGTAGCTCAGTATGGATAATTTTGTTTTTTCTTTTAGCTTATGCAGAGACTAAATTTAGGTGCAACATGCAAACATCAAATAGAACATTTTCTACTTCCAGCAGATAACAACCATTTTACTAAGTGATACTGTTTTATACTTAAGAGAGTTTATCACCTTGCAGACCACTTGAACACCTCTATAATTTTTTCTTCTTTAAAACTGCATGCAGTACCTTGATCTTGTGTCAAGCTTTTAAGAATTTAGACAATATTAAAAAAAAGATTATATGATTGCAATGCATGCTTAGCCAAACAGGTTGGTTCATATCCTCGGCAGTGTTAAAAGGTTGAACCAAAACCTTAATCACATGATTTTCTTAGTAATCATGTAGAAATTTATTCATGGACAAAAAATGACTCTTTTAACAGGAGCAATTGTCACTTGTTCTGTTCAGGAGCTGTTGTTTCTCTTACTTATGTGTAGAGGGGTGATACTTTGTACATTTCCGATATAGCAAATTATGGTTCCATTTCCAGAGAGTTAAGTTGATAAATGTGATGCCAAAACTCTGGTATATTCCTAGAAGATCATATTTATTTTAATTACATCAGATTTGCCATACACTAGCAGAGCTCTTTATTATACTGTCTTGATTTCTTCCTCCTAATGATGTTATCTTGATAGTGCAAGCATAACTCGGTTTAATTTGACATTTGACTTTATATGCAACTGAAAGAGCATTCAACTTATATGTGTAGATTTATGGCAATAGCTACAAATTAAACTATTGATTTCTTTGGGTTTGTGTAGATGGCATCATCCAGGGGAGATAACCCATTCCGGGACATAACCAACAATGATAGCACAGGTAATGTTAATTGACTACGGTTTAATTACCATCTTTAATCTATTGTTTTGGTATGCTTTCATTAGTCAATGTTGGAAGGAAAAAATTAATTTACCATATTGGTTTGTGCACAGATCTGAATGACAACATGAATATCACGGATCCGAAAGAGCTCAAAAGGTTAAAGGCTAGGCAACGGTATGCAAACATGCCTCCTGATTAGAAGAGTGTGCTACTGAAAAGGCGGCGTCAATACTATCATTCTAACAAGGCGACATCAGCCCGTGAAAATGATGACGGTGGACAAACTACTCCTGAGGTTGGGCAGATTGATTCAACACAGTCTGGGCTGCCAGAACTCAATATGGTACCAACTGAACAAGGTATGGTATACAAGGCAATCTGCCAACAGTAACTCTGGATTAATAAATTATAATCCATCTCACTAAACTGATTTTTGTGGTTGTAGGCAGACAATGTGTTGTTGTTGAGCCTTTTGCTTCAGGATGCAACAAGGAAAATATGCCTCCTAAGACAGAACAAATCCACAACATGAGTGTTGTTGCTCCCGGAACAAATTCTGGAGCTCGATTGTCAGGTAGAGATACTTATTGTTTTCTATCACTGATGAATGTGTCAACTGGATTGGTGATGCTTTTCAGTGATTCAACAGAGTTCGTTGGTATGAATGTATTTCATGGGCAAACTGTTGTGCGCAACTGTTTTAGTTTACTAACCAACTGGTTAACAACTGCTTGTGGTGACGTGAATAATCTGCGAGCTTATTGTAATCTGTATAGCATTCAATGTATTAGTTTAGTTGCTTGTTGCTATGTATCGGGTGGCTGTTATTGTTTATGTGTATACCTTCTTGAATGTCATGTTGCGTTTGTTTATATATTCTAGGAGAGGAGTATGATCTTCAACACCATTGTGATACTACTGTTATGGAGCAGAAGAAATCTCGTTTATCTTGTGAAGGGTCCGTTTCACAGGAAAATAGGCGTGCAAGTAAGCGTGCACGTGATACCATACGTTATGCTAATATGAATCCTGAATAGAGGCAAAATATCTGGGATAGTCAAAATGCACGGAATGCCTTACAACGTACCAACCCAAATCAAGATGCAGTCCAATTACGGCGTGTGACTCAGAATGCACGTTACAGAAACATGACTCCCGAGAAAAAGCAGGCCAAAAGTGAACGGGAAAGACTGTGTCTCAACACTCCTAGCAAAGACTCCCTTGCCATGGTGAATCTAATGTACATGTCGCCAGGTGTAGATCAATGTGCTACTCCGCAAGGTGCCCCTGTTGGACATGAAGAATGAAAATTACCCCAATGCAGAGGTTCATGTCAATACTGCAAACATAAGAAGATGTAGACACCGTAATGAGATCTTTGCAACAAGGCGTCGCTCCTCGACCGGAGAAACAACTTTTCCGATACGTCTACCGTTGAGCCTATTATCACTGAACAAACACCACTATCTGTTGAGGGCACCGAGCACCCATCGGACAAGCCAGATATTTACACTGGTACAGGTATAAAATGTAGTTTTATTTTTTTGTATTTAACTCCCAAGTGTTGCATGGCATATTCTTATGTAAAACTTTATGATCTGCAGTAGACGATGAAATCGTTTATGAGGAGGACACGAGAGGAAGAAGATGACTACTTTTTTCAAGGTACTTTTTAAGTTTGTATATAAATTTTGAATTATTATTTTATATGATACTTTTCATCTAACTTACTATTGGCGTAAAATCACTTCAGACGAGGACATCAACGTGGATACCGAAATTAATGAAGGCTGACGGTGCCTCCATTCCAGAACCCGTCACTCCAGATCCATATGATCATGTGTATATAAATATACCCCAAAGCACGCACCTCCTTGAGCACTGAGCAAAACTGCGAACATTGCAATGCAAAGAAGTTCATGCATGAGCCAAAAGGATTCTGCTGCAAGAATGGAAAGATCAGTTTGCACAGCGCAGATACACCACATGAACTCATGAGACTGCGGGATAGCTCGGATGCTGACGCTAGGCATTTTCGTGACAACATAAGGTTCTTCAATGGGCATTTTTCTTTCACTTCGCTTTATTGTCACATAGACGCTGCGACAACTAACATTAGTACAAGTGGCATTTATATATTTCGAGCTCACGGTCAAATCTACCATAATGTACGTGTTGACGTCAAAAGTCGCCAACACACCGTTGTCCGGAGAGTCCACCGAAACCCCAGCTGACGCAGGGCCCTGTGCTCCCAACGGACCGGCTCAGCTCGCCGATTCTCGTGTGCGCTGGTGCGTGCCGGATGGTTTTACTGCAAACCAACAAAGACAATAAAAAGTGTAAAATTCCGGGTCATCGGCCCGGATAGGCCGATGTGCGGCCGTGGCCGATTCTGGCGTGAGATAGACAAAATTCGGCCATCGACGAGGAGCAGCACGGCCCATCCATTTATGTATTAAATGCCAGGCAATCGAACTGTGATACAAACGATACGAAATCGGCCGACGCTATAACATACGATCGGTGGCTAGCAGCCGATTTCGTCGATGAGCGATCAAATCATTAAGACCTTGCGAGGGATGCATTATCGAATAAAATATAAACAAGGTAATTGTTAATGGGATGTAATTAATTTGATAGCAAAAGGATGGTTCAATCATCAATCGAAGCGATAAATCGGCCGATCGGGCATCCGGCCGATTCTACCATCGATTATAACGGTGAGTTATTAGATCTACCTAGATGGATAATGATGATCAATGAAATCATACTAATAACTCGGGTTCAAAGGCAGCTTTAACAGATTTGGCACTAATTGAACATAAAACAGCTAATGAACGTGATAAACAATCGGCTAAACACTCGAAAGATCGAGTAAAACAAATACAACCACACGGATCCCGAATCGACCGATCGCTCCAACGGGACAAGTCAAGCGATGGCACGCGGTCGGACCAGATCTAACGGCCGCGCACGCCCGGCCGATTCAGGACAAGCACAATCATAAACGCCTTAACTATGAAAGTAAATCTACATCCTAGCCAATCGGCTGCATGCGTCTAGGACAAGTCAACTATCGCAAAGGCAAACACGGGACACGTCAAGCTGAATCCGCACGATCGAATCGGCCAAGATGTAAAAGAATTCTCATAGCGGCTACGTGACTCGGACGACCGGATACGAGCCAATCGGCGTTGCGAGCAAAGGCTGGGACGGGGAGGTAGGACAAGTCAAACTACCTCCACCACTAGCCGGACCAGGTCGACTTGACTCATCCGGCCGATACTCACTACGACGATCAAGAACAGATCCGATCGCCGGATAACTAGCAATTAAGCCATCTAATTACGAACAATGCGCCGAGAACTAGACAACATAATTACCTTATCAAGCCAACGTATTGTCGACCAGGAGCCCGAAGATCCCCGCGAAAACGAGTAAAGACTTGACGAGAAAATTAGGGTTTGGCGATGCGCCGAAAGTTGTATTGGATGTGAATCGAGTTTACGAGGTTACACACGGGTACACATTTATACCCGGCACAAAGAATCCTACTCGGACCCTCTTTGGGCCGATTTCCTAACCGACTAGGATCTCTTTCCAAAATTAAACTATTATTTCTAATTTTACAACGTGGGCCGGGCCCATCAATATTATGCTCTTCGGTTGGCATCCGTGCACGACTCCCGGGAGGGACGCGCCTCTTACTCGTTCATGCGGCCGTCGGCCTTCGGCCCACCGGCCCTCTTTTGACCTATAGTCGGCGACAATGGGTCCCTTGGTCAAAAACCGGCGTCAACACATGTCCCCCGGTGCGGGGTATGCAACGCATGCGTCGGACCGATGCGATTCTCTTTTATCGCGCCGGTTTTCTGCCCGTCATTCCTCCATAAAACCCGAAGCCACCCCCGGTCATTTCCCATCCGCTTCCTTTCCTTGGCCTTCATCTTTCTCTGTTCCGGCGACCTTTTCCTCCTCGAGCCTTTTCAGCTTTTCATCGCGCCGTCGCCGTCTTTCTTCTCCGGCGACCATGAACCCCGTTGTTGCTGCCGCTGCGGCTACCGCCGCCGGCCGCGTCGTCGCCACCACCAACGCCGTTCCGGAGGTAATGTACATTTGGGCATCCCTTTTTTCTACCTTTGCAGTTTTTTTTCTTCGCGTTCTTGTTCTTGTTCATTTTCACGGTTTATCTTCTTCCCATTCCGCTTCTCATTTTAGCCCAATTTCTTGTTTTTAGGAGATCCGGAACCAAGTCGTTATTCCGTCCAACATCCCGACTCATTTCTTCTTGGGTCCTATGGGCGATCCCGACCCCACGGACCTCATACGTGCCGAAACGGACCGGGTTCCGTTTCGGCAACGATCCCGCTATCGGCCGAGTGGGCCAACGGCTTCCGGTCATGGCCGACCCCGTCGTAGGATGGCGTGATTGGTATAACCGGGTGTCGGCCGTCTATTTGCAAGGTTGGGCCAACATCGGCATCGCCCATGCCATCAAGCTGTCTCGGCCGATCACCGGAAGAATGAACCGTTGTCGGCGGCCGCTTGCTATTTACGGTCGGACGCCCTGAAGCTGCTTCATGTTCGGCCACGGCCGGCTACCATGACCCTATTGGATACGGTCATGTTGGCCGATCCGAACATCACGGCGGAGGCCACTCCGGATGCTGTCCGCATTAAGTCCTCCCACCGGATCAACCCTAAAGACACCAGGGGTTGGAAGGTCTATATTCGAGACCTACAACAAGGGGCACGGCACGGTCGATCGCCGCGAGCATGTTGCCTTCCTCAACATGTGGCTCGACCACTTCTTCTTTTGTGGGGTCAGCATGAGCCCCACAAACAATTTTCTGCCAATGGCCGATAGGCTGGCCGACAGACTATGCCCTTCCCATGGGCAAGTATCTTCCGGGATCGGCGTACCTCCTTCTTCACCAGGTTTCGGTGGAGCTGCGCGCCGGCCGATCGAGTCAAAAACCTGGGTGGCCCTTGGTGGTTTATCCAAATGTGGCTGACCCTTCATACCACCAAGGCCATCGATCCGGACCTCGGCGTGCTCAACTTCCCCGACGACTACGCCGAATCGGCCGCGCCCGGATTCAGCCGGTGCATCTCTTTCGGGGAGGCGTTATCCATGGCACCGGGGGCGGCCATGTCGGACAAGAACCTGGCGTATTGGTTCGCCGCTTTCTACAAGGGCCTCAACGACGAAAGTACGGATTGGTACCCGTACATTGATTTCTTCGAGAGGGAATATGACACTCCTTTTCCGATCGACCCAACTTTCCCAACGGCCGACGGGGATGCGGTCAAGATCTTCACCACCGCCTCCGCCCTCGTCTGCTGCCGACGGGACTTATTGCTTGGGAGCAAGGCCTTCTGCTCCTATGAGTTCTACCACCCGTCGGTAGCGGCCCGCCAACTCGGCTCGGCCGGTTGCCCCCGACCTCTTCTATGTGGGGCGGATAAAGGCGCGGGCCGTCGGTCGTGCTTAGATGTAATAGGACTTGAACAAGATTTTGTTGTAAATATTTTGTACTAAGGGCGATATACGATAATATCGGCCATCCGAAGACGATGTTTAAAACATCAGCTGTAACTTATTTGTCCGTGACTTCTGCGTTTTGCTTTTATATTTTTTGGCTAAGGGCGATACTCTCGGTATCGGCCGTCTCAAAGCGATGAGCATCGACATCGGCTGTAGTCTCTTTTAGGCCGAACACTATGAATTAATCCAAATACTAGGATAATATTGCTTCAAATACTTCCCATTAAGTGCTCGGCCGAATTCTTCCCCTGCTAACTCTTTCAAAATATATGCATTACCCGGTGCCGATCGGCTAATCAAATAAGGTCCTTCCCAATTAGGCGACCATTTACCAAACCGATTGTCCTTCACGCCGATCGGCATCCTAAGCTTCCGGACTAAATCGCCCCTTTTAAAGCTGTTTCTGCACAACCTTCTTATCATAATGGCGGGCGACCCTCGCCTTATTCTGCTCTATCTTTTCCAATGCATCCGGCCGATTTTGTACCACGTCTTCTAATTCATCCATCATCAACCCGTGGTATTGACCGGTCGATAGCTTTTGTTGCAATTCAACCCTTACGGAGCCGATAGCCGTCTCCCATGGCGATGCGGCTTCGTGCCCATACACAAGCTGATACGGCGTGACTTGCATGGCCCCATGCCGTGACATACGATAAGCCCACAAAGCGTCCATCAAGTTCATGTGCCACTTACGAGGATGCTCTTGTATTTTCCGTTTGATCAACTTGATCGGACTCTTATTTGCCGCTTCGACTTGACCATTGGCTTGGGCATAATATGGCGATGAATTAATCAATTTAATCCCCATCTCTTCAACAAAAGATTGAAATTCGTCCGACGTGAATACTGATCCTTGATCTGTCGTGATCGTTTACGGAATGCCAAATCTATGAATGATATGCTCCTTAACAAACATTATCACGTCGGCCGTCGAGACTTTGCGATAGGGTGCCGCTTCAACCCACTTTGTAAAGTAATCTGTAGCTACCAATATGTATTGATGTCCTTTGCTTGATGCTTGGATTTATCCGGCCGATCATATCCATGACCCGAGCCTACGAACGGCCAAGGTTTGATCACCGGATTCATGGCCGACGCAGGTGCCCTCTGTATAGGCCCGAATTTCCGGCAATCTTGGCAACTTTTATAATATTTGAAACAATCGGTCAACATTGTCGGCCGGTAATAACCAGCTCGCCTTAGCAGCCACTTCATTTTATGGGCCGATTGATGCGTTCCGCAAATCCCATCATGTACTTCGCTCATTACCACTTTGGCTTCGGTGTCATTAATACATTTGAGAAGCACCCCATCAATTGTCTTGAAAAATAATTGATCATCTAACAGAACATATTTCAAGGCTTTATATCGTATCTTCTTATCCGTAGGTTGGGATGGATTGCTCAAAAAATTTCGAATTTCCGTACGCCAATCGGCCTCTTCAATATCGGCTATTTCCAAGCTGTTTTCGGCGAGCCGATATCCGGATGCTAGTTGAGCCAAGTTATTTGCTTCGAAGTTCTGCTCTCTTGGTATATGGCCGATTTTAACACACTTGAATCTTTTCATTAACTTCGGCACTTTCTATGATATTGCAACAATATTTCATCTTTACACTCATACTCATCGGCCAGGTGACTCACGACCAACAAGGAATCGCCGAAAATTTCCACAAAATCAGCCCCGGCATCGATGAGTAGTTCCAGTCCTTTTAACACTGCCTCATATTCGACTTGGTTGTTGGTGTGCGCCTCTACTGTAATAGAATATCCACGTATTGCCCCCGAGGCGACACAACAACCAAGCCGATTCCACTTCCTTGCTTGCAAATTGACCCATCAAAGAACACCGTCCATGGCACTGGTTCAACGCATTTGGCCGAGTGTTCACCGTGTTGCACTATTAAATCGGCCAATACTTGTGCTTTCACTGCTTTGGCTGATTCATAGCCTAGATCAAACTCCGCGATTGCCAACATCCATTTGCCCAACCGGCCTGTGGGGACCGGGGCCGATAGCATATATTTTACGACATCGGCACTGGCAAACCACGAGTACACTCCTCGGCTAACGAGATAATGCCTTAGTTTTGTGCATGAAAAATACGAGACAGAGACATAGCCTTTCCACCTCTGGATACCGTGTTTACTGCATCAATTAATTTGCGGCTGAGATAGAATATGACCCGCTCTCTTCCCTCCTGTTCTTGAGTCAATGCGAGCCGATGCACCTATCATCTGCCGATAAATATAACTTAAAGGGTGTGCACGACTTTGGCGGAACCATCATCGGCGGGGACACCAAATATTTCTTGATATCTTCTAAAGCCCTTTGATGGATCGGCTCCCACCGAAATTCTTGATCGGCCTTGAGTTTTAACGGTGGCGTAAATACGTCAAGTCGACCGGACAAATTTGAGATAAATCGCCTAATAAAATTAATCTTGCCGATCGGGGACTGGAGCTTTGTCTTGTTCGTCGGCGGTTCCAGCTTTACGATAGAATCAATACTCTTGGGGCCGATTTCAATTCCCTTTTCATGTACAATAAACCCTAGAAATTGTCCAGTTGAGACACCAAAAGCACACTTGAGCGGGTTCATCTTCGGTCCGTATTGCCTTGTCCTCTTCAACACTTCTGCGAGATCAGCCACATGACTTTCGGCCGATTTTGATTTCACCATGACATCATCAATATAAATTTCCACCAATCGGCCGATCAAATCGTGATATATAAAATTCATGGCTCTACGATATGTGGCACCAGCATTTTTAGGCCGAAGGTCATGACAACCCACTCATATAGTCCCAACGCTCCGGGGCATACGAGCAGCTGTCTTCGATATATCCTCTTCGGCCATAAAAATCTGATTGTACCCAGCATTTCCATCCATAAAGCTCAAAATTTTGTTGCCGGCGGCTGCATCAACTAACAAGTCGGCGTTTGGCATTGGGTACTCATCTTTCGGAGTCGCCTTATTCAAATTCCTGAAGTCGATGCGAGACCCGCATCTTTCCATTTTCTTTTCCACCGGCACAATACTGGAAACCCACTCTGCATATCGGCATGGCCTAATGAAGCCGGCTTCATATAATCCGATAATCTCTTCTTTGACGGCTTCATAATACTTAGGGTCAATTTTCCGAGCCCCACAGCATACGGCCGATATCCGGGTTTGGTGGGCGGCCGATGTTCAACGATCGATCGGGCGAGTCCGGGCATCTCGCTATAATCCCAAGCAAAACAATCTTTATATTCTTTCAATAAGGCCACCAATTCATCTCTTACTTCTTTACACAATTTCTTGCTAATATATGTCGGCCGAGGCTTGTCTCCATCCCCTATATCTATCTCTTCTAACTCGTCGGCCGACACAAAACCGTGGCCTAATTTCCCGTCTTACGGTTCGTTAATCGGCCGATCCATCATATCCCCAATGCGAGTGTCGATCGGCCGATTGTCCGTCAATTCTCTGTGGGGCCCATCGGAGCGGCCGGGGGTGCACGACCCCCGGTCACAATAACTCCGTCGTCGGTGATGTTTACGGCTTCCGCATCCCAATATGTGCCCGAGAAACAAGGCGGGCTCTCCGGACCGGCAAACTCGAAATCGGCGGTCGCGATGGTTGCGGACTTATCGGCCCGCACGATTTCGACCTTGTTGCCGACCCATTGAATCAAGCAACTGGTGCATGGTTGATGGGATGCAACGAGTTGGCATGAATCCGAGTCTCTCCCCAACAAAGTTGTGTATGCACCTTTCCCGTCGATGATGAAAAATGTGGCGGGTATGGTTTTGCTGCCCACGGTGATCTCCATTATTGCGGCCCCACGCACATCTTGGCTTCTCCCGCTATAATCCTTGAGCGTCGGATTAGCCCTCATCATTTCTTCGGCGTCTTCCCGAGCTTGCGGTATGTAATGTCGGCATGATATTGACCAGCTGCTCCTCACGTCGACCAACATTTTCCTCATCGGCGACCCATTGATGTAGCCGCTAATGTACAATGCCTTGAGATGCAAATGATCGGAGTCGGCGGCTTATCAAATACCGCCGATTCCGGCGTCCACGAAATCTACGAAGTCTCCCCAAGCTGGTTCTTCCTCGGCCGAACTTTCATCGACCGATTCATCCTCTACGGTCGATCCGACAATCCTGGGCATCAAGGATATCATATTCACCGCGGCTTCAGCCACGACCACTGAGGCGCACTTTGGGCCTCCACTCCCTTTTGGGCCTGGACTCATCATCTTGGTCATCTCTGTAATCTTGTCTACCCTTAATTTCTCGACGGCGCATTCTTTGGAGCCTCCTCTTCGGGTTTTATTGAGCAAACCAGCGGGGCACCACTTGTTCTTCGTTCTTGGTTTGATCGCCTTTCGAATCTTCATGGTATTGCCGATCAAACTCTTCTTCATCGTTGATTGGCCCCAACCGATCGTGAACGGAGGTTCTCTTTGGCACTTGCGTATCCGTGATCATGGCCGATTGCTCTTACGGGGGCCGATTGTCGTGATTCGTAGTTGCGACTAATCGGCCGTCCCTGGGAACTTGATGACCCGCCATCACGACATTCTTTACGGCCAATGCACTGCGGGCGGTTCTCGATAGATGGAAGCTTCATGTTTTGGTCCCAGCGATGCTGAAAGAAAGGACAAGCCCGGTGTGGGTCAAAATCTTCTCGGCCGATCACGTCTTGTCCGTATTGCTGACTTTGGTCGATAGATTCCTGTTCTCGTGCCACCGAGCTCTTTCTTCCCTCTCTCTCTTCTTCTCATATCGGCGTATGAAACCAGCCGATCCACCGCCGATGGTGTTGATGTACATCGTATTAGCCGGGAAAGGGTGCCCATCAACTTTCATTTTCTTCTTTACATCGGCCGCTCGCAATACCCCACTCGTCAAGCTGCCCTCCGGATTTCATCTCTCATGGCATAACAATCAACGGTGTTATGATGCGAATTTCCATGCCACTTGCACCACTTAGCCATTTTCTTCAATTCTTACGGCGTAGGAATTTTGTGATGAGGGGAAAGCTGGATCTTCTTTTCCCGCGACGGCTGATCAAATATCTCGTCGGCCTTAGATAAATCAAAATCATATTTTTTCTCCTTAGGTTTGACATGCGGAGAAAATATCGGTCGTTTGTTATTAGTCCACTCAAGCTGCATTAATTTCCTCTTCATCATCCTCATTGTCGAAATCGGCATATCTTTGTACGATACCGCCGATTCCTGGTGAGTGGAGATTCTCTTCCTGGCCGACTGCCCTACGGGTCAGTTGTGCCAGCCCATCAAACTCATGTGGGGTAAACTTTTCTTTGATATTAGAGAATAGCCTCGCATAAGCGATTTCGGCCAGTTGTTGCTCTGTCGAGGTTCGGATTGTAGCATCGTCCCCTCGGAGTCCTGAACCTTTGTATATAATCGGCCACTGATTCCCCGGTTTTCTATTTCACCGCCATTAAATCGGACAAACTAAGCTCGGTAATGCCCGTGAAGAAGTACGAGTGAAACCTTTTCTCCGGATCGGCCCAATTACGAATAGAACCGGGCGATAGCGAAGCAAACCATGAAAAGGCCGATCCGGACAATGACGGTGGGAATAGCCTAACCCGCAAAGCCTCCTGAGTAGACGCCTCACCAAGGCTGTGCGTCATATCGGCTGATGTGCTCCATAGTTGATGTATTATCTTGCCCGAGAAAACTTGGAGAACTCGGGAATTTTGTACTTATTGGGTAAAGCCACGGAATCCATCCGGTCGGGGTAAGGTCGCCGATACAATGCACTTTTCTCCTTAGGCTTCAAATCGAGCCGATCTTTCATCATATCGGCGATCTTAGTCATGAGGCTACTCATATCATTGGGTTCAGCGAGTTGCTGATCCGGTTCCCGTCATATAAGCTGTGTTAGGCTGTCCCCCGATCGGGTGTACCGGCCGACCGTTTCCGAAATCCCGGTGCCGGTAGTCGGGAACGGTGTACGCGGAGCGATTCCATAATTCATGGCCGATTGGATCGGCCGTCCGATCATGAATCCTTGTCCCCCGGCCGATGCGGTCGGCTGCGGAATACCGAGATATCGGCCGTACTATAGTGGGTGAGTTCTCAATTCTACTCGGGCCGGTATTTGGTACGTAGAAGAAATTGGGCTGCTTGTGCCATCTGCGGAGCCGCTGCAACATTGGTTGCTGCCCACGACTCGAAGTCGGCGGTTGTACATCTTGTTTATCGTCCTTTTCCGTCACCGACTTCTTGGGGTCACTTGTCATCTTCTTTGCCTGGCTGGGTTGTCTTGGTACTTGCGTTTGCATCATCCTTGCCAGGCCATAGATGAGGTGGCATGCCGTATAGGGGCTGAAACCCTGCTGGCGGTGTGGTATTACGGAGGCCGATTCCCTGAATCGGCCGTACGGGAGCGCTAAAAGGCTGAGTGTATGCAGGTCCAGAATATCCTTCGATGAACGATCTGCCATCAAGCTGTGTCCTTGATCAAATTCCCGATGGTGTTGGTCAACACGCACGATTGATTGATTAGGGCCGATGAACGGACGAGTTGACCATATCACCGAGTTGGTTGGCATCCGGCGGTCTCCGGGCTTTGATTTGGTCTAGTTCTTCCGGATGCGAGAATGCGAGGGATGTCTCCTTTTGTGGCCACTCGCCACGTGTCACTTTCGGGGCTTGAAAGTACTTTTTCATTGCTTCGGCCAGGTATTCCTGATGCTGCAGCTTTTGTTACTGTCGTCATCTTTCCCCGAGGCCGAAACCTCGTTGTCATCGAAACTTCTCCATGCCCTTTGCCATCCGTCCTGAGAGGAACTGGAACAAAAATCGGCCGATTTTCAGCATCAACCATTGGTGTTCCGTCCTCCCCGACAGCCTGCATGTACGACATCTTGATCTTGGTTGCTTCGGTCCCACCGGGCGTGCTAAAAAGTGTGTTGACGTCAAAAGTCGCCAACACACCGTTGTCCGGAGAGTCCACCGAAACCCCGGCTGACGCGAGGGCCCTGTGCTCCCAACGGACCGGCTCGGCTCGCCGATTCTCGTGTGCGGCTGGTGCGTGCCGGATGGTTTTCCTGCAAACCAACAAAGACAATAAAAAGTGTAAAATTCCGGGTCATCGGCCCGGATAGGCCGATGTGCGGCCGTGGCCGATTCTGGCGTGAGATAGACAAAATTCGGCCATCGACGAGGGAGCAGCACGGCCCATCCATTTATGTATTAAATGCCAGGCAATCGAAGCTGTGATACAAACGATACGAAATCGGCCGACGCTATAACATACGATCGGTGGCTAGCAGCCGATTTCGTCGATGAGCGATCAAATCATTAAGACCTTGCGGGGATGCATTATCGAATAAAATATAAACAAGGTAATTGTTAATGGGATGTAATTAATTTGATAGCAAAAGGATGGTTCAATCATCAATCGGAGCGATAAATCGGCCGATCGGACATCCGGCCGATTCTGCCATCGATTATAACGGTGAGTTATTAGATCTACCTAGATGGATAATGATGATCAATGAAATCATACTAATAACTCGGGTTCAAAGGCAGCTTTAACAGATTTGGCACTAATTGAACATAAAACAGCTAATGAACGTGATAAACAATCGGCTAAACACTCCGAAAGATCGATAAGACAAATACAACCACACGGATCCGAATCGACCGGTCGCTCCAACGGGACAAGTCAAGCGATGGCACGCGGCGGACCGAGATCTAACGGCCGCGCACGCCGGCCGATTCGGGACAAGCACAATCATAAACGCCTTAACTATGAAAGTAAATCTACATCCTAGCCAATCGGCTGCATGCGCCTAGGACAAGTCAACTATCGCAAAGGCAAACACGGGACACGTCAAGCTGAATCTGCACGGTCGAATCGGCCAAGATGTAAAAGAATTCTCATAGCGGCTACTGTGACTCGGACGACCGGATCCGAGCCAATCGGCGTTGCGAGCAAAGGCTGGGACGGGGAGGTAGGACAAGTCAAACTACCTCCACCACTAGCCGGACCAGGTCGACTTGACTCATCCCGGCCGATACTCACTACGACGATCAAGAACAGATCCGATCGCCGGATAACTAGCAATTAAGCCATCTAATTACGAACAATGCGCCGAGAACTAGACAACATAATTACCTTATCAAGCCAACGTATTGTCGGCCAGGAGCCCCGAAGATCCCGCGCGAAAACAGTAAAGACTTGACGAGAAAATTAGGGTTTGGCGATGCGCCGAAAGTTGTATTGGATGTGAATCGAGTTTACGAGGTTACACCTGGGTACACATTTATACCCGGCACAAAGAATCCTACTCGGACCCTCTTTGGGCCGATTTCCTAACCGACTAGGATCTCTTTCCAAAATTAAACTATTATTTCTAATTTTACAACGTGGGTCGGGCCCATCAATATTATGCTCTTCGGTTGGCATCCGTGCACGACTCCCGGGAGGGACGCGCATCTTACTCGTTCATGCGGCCGTCGGCCTTCGACCCACCGGCCCTCTTTTGACCTATAGTCGGCGACAATGGGTCCCTTGGTCAAAAACCGGCGTCAACGATACGTTCATTTGAGAGGAGTGGTTTGGAACCTAAGCATTTAGAACTGTACTTCTATGATGATAATCCTAATCTAGAGTACCGTTACAGCAAGTGTCGTGAAGAGCCGTTCCAAAGAGACCAGGAAGTCATCCAAAGGTTGTTCAAAGATTGTCGAAAAACATCAGGCAATGTGTCATATTGTTGGTAATTAATATTATTTTGTTGTATAAATTTTTTTCCTGTTGCAACGCACGGCATGTAACTAG
>JAUNZO010002201.1:0-98615 GCA_031894775.1 Chloris gayana
GCCTTCGGCTGTTTGGTGATAACTGACGAGTTAGGCCGGGGAGTTTGACTGCTGCCTTCTTAGCCATTGATTGATCATGCGTTGTAGGCTGGTTTAAACTCGAGAAAAACATAGGCACCTAGTGATCACCGACAAAAAGACTGCAATGCTGGATTTGTTGATTGTGTAGCATGAATGGTTTTCCTCCAATATGATAATGTTGCTTGCTTCTCCTTGTTGGCCGGCAAAGGTTTGTTAATTTTAGTTCAAAAGGAGAGAGAGAAAATAAACTTGCTTCAACTTTGCCTGCATTACATAGAAAAATATGGTCCTGGCAGGATTTGAAGTCTTTAGCCTCAAAGTCTCAAACAAAAACATGTTAGAGATGATCCTCCTTGTTCTGTGACCGAAATCTTATTTTCAGTGTCGTTTCATTAAATCTAACTAACCGTGAATCTCAAATGCATTTTTATTTTGCAGTCATGGCAATCTATTTCCCTCCTAATACACTGAGGCTACCTTATGGAGTCCAACTCCCACCTCCTGTCACTGTCAGACTCCGTCCTGTCCAAGTCGCATCACTAATGTCCACTCGCACTGTCATGAATGCGGCACAAATTGCAGGTATTTGGCTATGTCCTTGGTCAAATCTGTCACAATCTTTTATACGGTTTGTATGGTCGTTAGATATTGTATAATGTGTCCATCCTAGTATTCATGCTGTTTTTCAGAGCCTTTAAAAAACATGAATATCACAAAGAAAGCCAACTCTCAATTCTTCTGAAATTCTTATTTCCAAATGAAAACTGAATTTAAATGTATCTGAAGCAAAAATGTAAATATGTTCACATTTAATTGGAATGTTTTGTTTCTTTTTCTTTCCAGAGATGACAGAAAATCATATTTTGCTTATCTGTTATGCGCAGGCTGTGGGGCTGTTTTTGCAATCTTGGCACAAACATTAAGCAGACAACCTTCTCATCAAGCTCCAGTTGGAGCTAGCACGACCAGATGGAATTATTGGAGCGCTAGGAGACCTCCCTCAATTGTTTCGATGGCACAAAATTATCAAGCGAATGCTGGTCTACGAGTAGTACACAGTCCCACCGCTACACCTGTACTTGGCTTCAAATCAACAGATGTGTTTCTCAGCACATCATCAAGAGGACAAAAGAATGCCCGTTTCATCACCAGGGCAAGTCTCAATGGTTTCACAGAGGAAGTTATGAATGTCATCGCGCTTGCACATGAGGAAACACATCACCTTGGCCAGCTCATAGGAAGAAACCAGCTCTTGTGGAGCCGTATTTCAGAATTCATTTGCCTTTTTCTCTTGGACCTCATACTCAATGCGGTAAGTTGTATAAAAAGTTGTTTTGCCTGTAAAGCAACACCCATTCTTTATTATGAATTTTCCATTTTAGTTGATTTATAGCCATGAATTTGTCTTTCATCTCAGGCTTTCCAAATGGTCGATGCTAACATAGGGCGAGGAAGCAGTGAGTCTTCTTTGAAAACGCAAAGCAGTAAAACTTTTGAGACAAAAAGAAAGACAGAAACTTCTTTCAAGACAGAATGCAATATGACCACACCCACACTTAATGAGTATGGGACTAATTTTGACAAAATTAGCACAGGAGGTACTATTATTGGACATGTTCTCTAGGGCAATGCTATGGATAGTGTTCTGTGGGATACTAACTGATAAGTTGATGGTATCTTCTAGGGAAAGTTGGATCCTGTTATCGGAAGGCAAGATCAGATTGATCAAGTTATACACATTTTAAACAGAAAAGGGAAGAACAATGCCTGTCTGACTGGAGATCCAGGTGTCGGAAAAACAGCAATTGTGGAAGGGCTTGCCCAGCTCATTTCCATGGGGGATGTGCCTGAAACAATGCAAGGGAAAATGGTTCGTCTCTGTTCTGATAGTCATTCTATTCATTTTTCCTAATTCTTCTTGACTGTTGCAATGTTATATTGTTAACGTTTACATGTTAGATATATTGAAAATAGCTACCTCTATATGTCAGATTCTACCCTCGGTGCTTTATTTTTGTTATGTGTTTATGCTGCTGCTGCTGTTATTGTATTATGCTGTCCAGTTTGAGCATGTGGACCTGTTTTAATTTTTACATTTGAACAGAATAAAAACAAGTATTTGAATGTACTACCACTTTGAGATTTGGAACCACTAGCCTTGGATAAATTTCTCTAGAGAACATATAGGTTAATCCACCTGTGATTCATTTCTATGCATCTGCAAACTGATATCACGTCACATGAAACATGGCACACGCTTGAGATAATTTTATTTTGTTTTACTTGAGACATTGATATTGGTAGGATTAGGTAATTGATCCTGTTTTGAACATTCCATAAATGGCAGGTCATCTCCATTGATATGGGGCGTCTACTTGCTGGTACAAAATACCGTGGGGATTTGGAAGAAAGATTGAAGAATCTTTTGGAAGAAATCAAGCAGTGTGGCAACATAATACTATATCGAGAAAGATCCAGCACTCGAAAGGCGTTTCCGACAGGTGAAAGTTCCAGAGCCTACAGTGAATGAAACCATCAGAAGTTTTAAAAGGGCTTAGAGGGCAATATGAACGGCATCATAAAGTCCAATATACTGATGAAGCACTGAGAGCAGCTGCCGAGCTTTCTCATAAGTACATCAGGTTTGTAGATTCTAAGAAAGGAGCTTTGGTATCAACATATATTCCCATCGTTCCTTATTCTGTCACTGAGTGCTCTCTAATTCATATGAAGATTCTTTCAAACCCTTTTATGAGACCTATGAAGATGAAAACGTAAATTTGACCCTAAATGTGGCATCGAGTTGATTTACTGATTCTGACATCTTGCAAAATTTACCTTCGCAGTTTCATGATTGTAGATTTCAGTGGACTAATAGTCGTATGTCGTGTAGTTTGTAGCTTAATTTCTCTCTGCATCATCATAATAAACGGCTGCTTCTTATTACAGTGATCGTTTCCTCCCAGACAAAGCCATTGGCTTGATTGACGAAGCAGGTTCCCTTGCCGGGCTAAGGCATCCCAAGGTACAAATGCAAACCGTCCAAGGCTAACGTACCACCATCCATCCTTATAGTTTCTTATACAAAAATCTCTATCTGAACCCAGCCACAGTACAAGGCATCCAAGGAAGTTGAGGATCTTCGAACAGAGCTCAAGAAAGTCGTGAAGGAGAAGGATGATGCTATCCGAAAACAGAACTTCAAGAGGGTAATAAAAACATTTTTCATGGAATTATATTGCCTGATAATCAGATGATGGACATTTCTGTTGGCTGTCGTATCTAAATGTTGTAGCTTTTTTAGATAATGGAATAAGTTCCGGCCGCTGCACCTAAAAGATGCACAAAGCCAAAGTTTACAACTGAGTTCTAGACTCCACATGAACGACACCAAGCGACAACCCACAAGGTCTCAAAACAAAGTCGAAACAGCAAAAGCAAACTGCAGCACAAAGGCCTAGCCTTCAATTCTATGACGAAAGTTCCACCCAAACTTAGCAAAGACTTGCATTATGGATGTCTCCCAAAGCCGGCAACCATTCTTGAGCTTGGTTTGGTCTTCTTCTTTATGAAGCAAGGACCACCACCGAATCCAATGCGTTGTCCTGAAAATCACCTGTAAAAAGGAACTAGAATTAGTGTTATTGAACACCCTATCATTTCTATTCAACCAAATAGCCCAACATAGAGCCGAAGCGCCCATTAAAATCAGATTTTTGGTTCTAGGTGCTACACCTTGAAGCCAAGATCCAAACATATGTGAAACGCTTAATGGTGGTTGAATTCCAAATGTTAGATGCACGGTGTTCCATAAGAATCTAGCCATATGGCAATCAAAGAAAAGGTGTTGGATTGTTTCAAGAGAGCTACAAAAACAACATTTAGTATCTCCTTGCCACATTCTCTTTGCAAGGTTATCTTTGGTTAATGTTGCTCCTTTACTCAAGAACCACAAGAAAACTTTAATTTTCAAAGGAATTTTGATATGCCAAATGGGACTTTTTGTAGCTATAACACCTTGTTGAATTAGAGCCAAATACATAGATTTAACAGTAAAAGAGCCATTTTTGTTTAAATCCCAATTAAAAGTATCCCTGTTGTTGTTTAACTCAACAAAAGCTACTGAAGCCACTATTTTGTACCATGATTTCAGATTATCATTCACAAGAGCACGTCTAAAGGAAACGTTCAGTGGCCTAGTCCCTAGTACGTTAGCCAACAGTTGTTTTAAATGATGTGCTGTGGAAGCAGGCAAAGGAGCTTCGTGACCGTGAGCTGGAGATTACAGCCGTGGTTAACGAGAGCAAAGAGATGTCCAGTGACGCTGATTTTGGTCCTGCTGGCATGTCTGCCAGACCAGCGGTCACCAAAGAAGATATCTGCCGCGTCGTGTCAACCTGGACCGGCGTGCCCGTGCACGACGTCTCCGCCGGCGAAACCGACAAGCTGCTCAAGATGGAGGAGTCCCTGCACAGCCGCATCATCGGCCAAGACGAGGCCGTCTCGGCAGTGACACCATCGTCCTCTTCGACGAGGTCGAGAAGGCGCACGCGGACGCTTTGGACATGATGCTGCAGATCTTGGACGACGGCAGGCTGACGGATAGCACGGGGCGGGCCGTGGACTTCACGAACACGCTCGTCATCATGACGTCCAACATCGGCGGCGGCGGCATTGTGGCCGGCGGCGACGGTGTGGACTCCGGCAGGACCAAGGAGCTGGTGGAGGAGGAGATGAAGCGCTACTTCCGGCCCGAGTTCCTGAACCGGGTGGACGAGACCATCGTGTTCACGCAGCTCAGCAAGGACGAGGTGAAGGAGGTCGCGGCCATCATGCTGAGGGACGTGGCCGCCCGGGCCAGGGAGATGGGGATCGAGCTGCAGGTGACGGAGAGGTTCAAGGAGCGCGTGGTCCACGAAGGCTTCGACCAGAGGTACGGGGGCGAGGCCGCTGAGGAGGGCCATTGTCAGGTTGCTGGATGACACCCTCGCGGACAAGGTGCTCGCCGGGGAGATCAGGCAGGGGGACTCGGTCATCGTTGACGCTGATTTGGCAGGGGATGTGGTCTTCCTGGGACAGAGCACCAGCATGCGGCCCGTGGCCGTTTTCTAGTTTTTGACCAGAAATATCATACTTTTTTTCTTTTTTTTTTAAAAAAAAGAAAAAAAAAGAAATATCATACTTTTGTCGATGTAAGATTGGCTTTGTTGTGTTAGTAGAAAAGGTAATTCATCACTTTTTTTTGTATAAACATATACTGAGAATGAAAATCTCTTTACAGTAATTCTCTTGCACCTGGCCCATGTGGCCAATAGCCCACTTCATCTTCTTCCACTCGGCCCGCTCGAATAAGAAAAAGGCCTTCCTCTACTTTGCCTTCTCGAATTAGAAAAAAAGCATACCTGGGCCAAGTTACTAGGTAGCCCAAATACTAGTCGAGACCCGCATAGGCCCGGCTGCATCCTCTTCTCCAACCGGATTCGGCCGTTCTCACCGTAGCCGCCGTGAACACCTTCCACCGTAGACGAAGAAGGACGGCAGCGGACCACCGGACTCCGGCGGTTCCACCGAAGAACGGCGGGCGTCAATTCACGCTTCCTCCACCAACTCATCTACCGGATTGGAGTTCCGTCCCAACTTAGGGTTGGCCGGTCTCTTTCACTGGTGAGGAACCCTAACCTTGCCTGGATGATTTGTTCTCCTCTCACCTGTTTCCTGAGCTATCAAATCCGAATTTCCCAGAAAGGAAGAAGGATTGGGTGCGTTCAACCGGGCACCCATGCCTATCGCTAAGCCCACCCCTGCGGCCGGCGGCAAGGCGGCTGGTGACTCTGCCGCAGCGTCTCCCGCTCCCGCTCCCGCCCCCGCTCCTTCTCCCACTCCCGCAGTCGCTAACGGCAATGGCGCACCTCAGAAGCCTCCAATTCCTGCCGCAGCCTTCGACATGCCCAAGCCGAACCTTCGTGGGCTCAACAAGCCCAAGTGCATCCAGTGTGGCAACGTTGCCCGCTCCCGGTAAAACTTCGACCTTTCTGATTAGGCTAAAGTATTGCTTCCCTTTTGTTATGTTACTGACCACCGTGTTCTTCGAAATGCTTTGCTTGGATTTTCAGGTGCCCATTCCAGTGTTGCAAAGCCTGCTGCTACAAAGCCCAGAATCCTTGCCACATTCATGGTATGTGTTTCTATTTCAACATTATTAACTGGCTAGGAATAAATTTGTTCTTGTACCATGGTCTACAGTCTTAGTAGAGGTCTTGAGGACCCATAAAGCACTTTAGTAATATATATTCTGAAATTACCAACCTACTGTTTGCCAGACAAAACTTTCCTTCCCCCTTCTATTTTTCTTGTACCCTTACCCATAATTCAGCACTTTTCTTTCTCCGAATATGAGGATTAGATGTGCATCTTGCTACTTAGATAAGTTAGCTTACAGGTGCTAAATAGCCAATTTAGCTAGCCATCCCAGTACTGACTTTATTGTTTGTTTTTATAAACCTTTTTGTGGAATTCCTTTTCGGTTATACACAACAGTTTGAAGGAATTCCCTAAATGGTAAAGGCATAACTTGTTTGGTAGAGGGGAAAGCATTACCTTGATGCCTTACATGCATTCCATCCATGGCTGGATTCTGCTGTCTGCTGCCACTCCGTCTCGTTTCAGCTGTTGATTTCACCATCGCCCACCATTGCCTGGCTTTATTCTGCCGCCACCTTCCATCTTCTTGCTTGATGCCATTGTCAGCTGCTTTCCCTGGTCACGCTGCTGCCCTTTCCGAGCTTTGCTGATTTTGATCATATCAATATGTGGAGGAGTGGAAGATGCGCTCCACAATGTGGAATAGAGCATCGTTGGGAAGATGGGAAGAAGCTAATAGGCGGTGGAAGAAAGGAGACCCTAAGGTACAATCACCTGTGGCGGCGGTGGCGGAATGGAGGCCCTAAGATACAATCACCTGCGGCGGTGGTGGAAGAAAGGAAACCCTAAGATACAATAACTTCTGGCTGGTTACTTATGAATGTTGAGTGGATTAATATTGCTGGTGGCCTTATATTGGGCTAGACTGAGTTGAGTGACCCCTAAGCTGGGCTACCTCCAATGTTTCCTTTTTTCTTTCCTCAGCTATTTTCTCCCTGTTTTGGATATTCCAGCTGTACCTATGGTACTGTTTAGGCATCCGCCATAAATGCGAAGGGGTGGGTCGTAATGCCTCACCTTACCACCTTAAAAACCTTCCCTAGCAGTTTAGTTCTATTATCAGACTAATTATGATGGTTAGAAGGAGATCATCTCATCCAATTTAACTATATAACTACCTTTTCAATAGATGTTTTGGTGTTGCAAGCAGTGGCGGAGCCAGCTGGTAGTCCTGGTAGGCCTAGGACTACCCGGCTCTCGGCAGGAACACTGAATTGGAGCTCTGTTCATATACTGTTTAATATAATTTAGTACTGTTTTAATCTGTTTAGACGCATTGGGCGTACCCAGATTTTGGTTTCTGGCTCCGCCACTGGTTGCAAGCATCACTTGTCGAACCTGAAACGGAAATGTATATAAAGAAAGAAGTAATTGATGGTGGAAGGGGAGGGGTGTGTGTGTGTTTGTTTTCTTACACGATTGATGCTTGCAGACCATATGCAAGGATACATTTATCCTTATTGCTTCATGTAAAATGTGTATTACGTGGAGGAGGAAGAGTATGATAGATTATAAAATACATACACTCTTCTTAATAATTTACCAAGATATGTGTATAAGATCACAGTGAAGGAACAATGAGAAATTCTGGGATATTCTTGACTGAGTTTTACTTACAGAAAATATGCAGGTTTGTTGGATAGAATGTGCTGTTGTAGGAGATTGCCAAATACTAGTATATCCTTGTTTCTGGCAGTAGCTTCTACTGTTTATTGAATATCTGGCCCTGTAGCCCACTGAAACCTGGTAGATTCCAAAATCAGAATTCCAATGTAGCCTAACAGTGCTAGAATATCTCTTGCCATGGATCCAAAAGTATATCTTTGATGGCAGGTTACTGACATGTTAGAATACACAACTTTATTTATGTCATTTCAAATATACTTTAATGTGTTGTGGTCTGCCTTCGATTATTTATTCAACTTACTGATGTTGTCTTCACTGATCATTGCAGTTCTGAAGCAGACTAACACGTTGCCAGATAAGCCATCACCTACTGCTGCTCCTGTATCAGAACAACCGTCTACCAATTCATGTATCGGGTAAAGTTCATAAAGCATAAGTTGATAATTCTTTTGATGCAAAGAAAACTGGATTTGTTCTGATGCTTTCTTGTCATGTCACAGTTCTGTGTCGAGACTTGCTTCCTTGCAAAGGTTTCCCCACCATTTTCTGAGTACCCTCCGAGCAAAAAAGTCCCTTGCCAAAAAGGTTTTTCGCGGTTTCACCCTCCGTTTTTCTTGAGCTATTTTCTTCTATATATCAAACTTACATTATTATTCCAGGATGTTGTGAGCATAAACAAGTGGAGGTTTATGAAACTAAAGGAACATATGCAAGGAGATATTGATGCTGAAAATGAAGCATACGAGAGATACACACAGAATGTTGGACTACTGGAGGAAACATTCTGCCCTACAGAAGATGCAGCTGTTGAACCTGAACCTGAAGCAACTTCTACAGAAAGGATGGATATACTAGTTTCTGAAGCCATAGTGAGATTAAAATCAGATAACGAAAGTGCAGATAGCTTTAAAGAGAGGGTTGCCACTATCTTGGATCAAAAGTTGAAGAAACTTCTGGAGAGTCAAACTGCTCCTGAGGATCGGAGCCCCTCTGTTCAAAATGCTGATGACGGTACAGAGGCGGTGAAGTTAACCACAAAGCAGAAGATGGAGAGGGCTGCAAAAACGAACGAGCTGCTTGCTAAGCTGTCAAGAGCACGTAGCGAGGATGATTTGAAGCCTTGCCGTGATATCATTGGGCAGCTGTTTGGGAACAAGAACGACAAGTCAAGCCGGATTGGGCTGTTGCCAAACACCCAACAATCATCTGCAGCAGCTGCTTCACCTTGTTCCTTCCCGAAGTTGTGGGCTAGGATGGAGGTTGATGAAAACTTTGCCTCCAAGATCAATGATGAATTTGCTTCTTTGGGTCAGGTCGCGCAGCTATGAGTCTGAAATCAAGGGTGTTCCCTATGTGACTTGTCTGTTGTTTTCTAAATAACAATGTAATTCATCGATTTGGACCTAACCTATCAGCTAGTATGAGCAAGTGTTGACTGTTTGCAGCACAGCCAAAACAGTGTATTTTTAGTGTCCTATTTTCGCCGAAGGTCTACTAGTGATTGTTTAGCCGCTCTCTTCAGTAGAAGTGCAATCACTGCTGTATGGATAGTACTTGTCGTTGTGTTGATAAACCTTGTTCATAGCAAGTTCAGCATGCAGAGGGTTTCAGCGTACGATGTGCACAAACTATTATTATTATGAAGAATTATTATGCCATCATTGACAAAAACTGCGAATGTGACAATTTCCATTAGCTTGACCAGGATTTTGTAAGTTTCTTCTTAACCTCTTAAAATGAGAGAATTGTACTGCATAAAATTATTTAACTCTTCCTCGTGGACATTTTCCAAAATTTTTTAATCTTCTGAGATTGTTTCATGAATCAGCTGGTACTATTAATCGCCAAACTGAATTGGTAGCTGTAAAACCCAGGGAAGGCAGGTCATAATAACCACCGTACCTTTATTGTCCCTGTGGTTGTGTCCCATCTCTCCTAATCCAAGACGACCACCACGGAGACCGGTCGGATCTTTGAGGCCACGTGTGGAAACACACCCACAATGGCTGCGAGCAAGTCGACGTCGTGTCGCAGGGCGCGCACGTGTTCCAAGTGCACCAGTACAGCTTGCTCAGGGCCCTGCCCCTCGGCCGGTCTGCCACCTTCTCCATCGACGGCTACCACTGGACCATCACCTTCTACCCGTCCGGCGCGGTCGCGGCGCCCACACAAGATAGCTCGCCGCGGCGGCGCTGGACCTGCTCGCCGCCCCGCCGTCGGCGTCCATGGCGCACGGGGTGTTGACCAGTAGACTACAGGCCGGATAGCACACTCGTTGGTCCCGGGTGGCACTCGGAGCTCACGTCACGTTCGTTCCATGTGGGAGAGGAAGCTTTCGCAGCGCGGTAGCCGGTTTTCAAGCGGAGCTGCTCGGGGTGCCGATTAAGGAGAACGTGTCGGACAGCGTGAACATCGAGGCCACTCAACACGTGTCGGACCACAAAAATTTAGAAGGAATAACCTTGAAGCGGACTAGATAAAACAATGTATACGTATACCCCAGATATGTTGAAAGCCTTCAGTGGCGTCATCTTATTTTTGTGAGTGTAATTAAATCTAGAGCAAATATTTTCATTTACGAGATGGTTATTAAATAAGCCTTGTTTTTTAGCTCAAATTATTGTCGATTCCAATGATTGAAATCTTTCACTGCCCACGTTTATAATTAATGTCGTATTATGTGTCAAGTACAATAATATATAGTTCTCACATAACTATATGCAATGAGGAGCCGAAAGGGGTTAAGTGGGGGGCCATTGCCCCCTAGTTCCAAAGACATGCACACAATTTGTATTGTCCTTGCTAAAATTTTCTAATAATTTGACTCAAAATTAATTGTTCTACCCCCTCTAGTCTTGTGGCATCCTCATTGCAGTAGCAGAACATCGCATACGCTAGGTTAATGACCAGGAAAAGTAAGCTACCGAGAGAGCGGTCATTGCTCCTGGGTCGAGGACTTAATATGTTATTACAACGTCCTTCGGTGCCCCGTTGAGACGTTTAACCGGACCATGCTAGAGTTGCTGCCTTTCCTCATCAGTCACTGCAGGCCCGTCGATCAACGAGGGCAGGGTAGACTGCACAGCCCCCCCCTCGTAGAGGCAAATCTACCATAGGACGATGTAGGGTGGCTGCCGTGCCTAGCTTCGGCGTTAAGTACTGCCTGCTCCTCCTCCCCAAGAGTTATGGCGCCCATTTAGTTTCTCTCGTTGTTGGTCGTGGCCATGGCCCTATCTCTGTCTCCTGTCCAAGGAAGAAGACCAACAGAGAGGTATGGCCCTGTCTTGTGGGAGTAGCAGTGGGCCAATGTACCACTAAAACAGATCAATAGGAAGGTCAACTAAAGGTAATATGGAACAGTTTTGCTCCTATCAATCTTGGTCTAGAATGGCGGGACCAATCAATTTTTTTCTTTTTTCTATCTTACGTACTAATCCAGGCCCGTTATTTCCTTTAACAGTTCCAACATGATATCCTGTAGATACCAGTAATTTCTATTGGCCTTTTCTTTAGTTTTTTGACATTCATTTTCATTTGTACGGTACATATATTTTGTTTCAAAATCTAATCAAACGAGACAGAATATATGTAAAGCAATTTGGAACACAAAGACTGAGTTATCATTCACCGAGTAAGGAATAATCTAAGATAAAACTATACTTATCAGCTTTGTTTCAACATATTGTTGTGTATATTAACGTTACATGTGCACTTTGTTTCGGTAATCGGTATTACACTAGTAACTAGTTGACCTACAACTTCTTATATAGCTATATGCAATGGTAGAGGAGGGAGGGGGCATTGGCCCCTAACCCCCCAAAAAGACTTCACAAGTTAGGCTCGTTCTTGCTAAAATTTTCAATTTTTTTTGCTAAATCAACAAAAAAAATATAGTATAGTAAAACTAGTTTGGATAAGAGGTTAACCCAATCCGTTGAGACACAACACTATAATGAATGCAAAACACTTAACAAAAAGTCACATCAAAGTGTTTGTATATTTTTCAATGAAACAATTAATTGTGCCACACAAAATTGATTTTGACTGACATTGTCATCTCAACGAGGCTAATCTTTGGGTATCTACACCTTCCTATTTTTTTATCTTCTCCTAAGCTATGATAAAAATTTTGTTTTCAAAAAATAATAAAACATCTTAATATGGTCTTAATTGTGACACATATTTTCTCTTGTAATAAATAAACACAACATCTAAAGAAGCTAACCATCTTGTTTTGAGATCATATCCATCCATCTTATTATTAGGACGTAATGGTGTCGGATCCAAAAGAACCCAAAGATTGATTATGATTGCCTGAGAGGCACAATCTACGATTTGTCGCCCGATCTTCTCTCTACACACACGTACCTACATATGCAAACAGTCGGCTGGGGCTTTATCGTGACGAATAAGATCGGTCGGCAAGAACCCAGAGCTTGACGCGACGACAGTGTGGGGGAAGAGCGCAGTACATCCTGCTCAAGGCCGCCCTGCTGGGTGCCGGTAAGATTGTCTGGTTCACCACCTTCTCCGTGGATGGCGGTTACGACTGGGCCGTCACCTTCTACCCCTCCGGCACAGCTGGGATGGGGTCCTCCTCCTCGTTGCAGTGGAAGTAGCGTGCCATGGTGGTGCTGGATGTTGTCGCCGTCCACGCCGGCCATGGCACGGGTGGTGTTCGGCCTGTGGTTCGTGGACCAGGAGACGACCAAGGGACGGTCGTTGCTCCCGTGCGGAAGACGGGATCCCGCGGAAGACACAAGCTTTTGAACCTGAAGCTGAAGCAACTTCTACAGAAACGAGGGATATGTTAGTTTCCTGAAGCCATAGTGAGGTTAAAATCAGATAACGAAGTGAGGTCAAAATCAGAAAACGAAAGTGCATATAGCTTTAAAGAGAGGGTTTGCCACTATCTTGGATCAAAAGTTGAAGAAACTTCTGGAGAGTCAAACTGCCCATGAGGATCAGAGCCCCTCTGATCAAAATGCTGATGACCATACATAGAGGCGGTGAAGTTAACCATAAATTAAGCAGAAGATGGAGAGGGCTGCAAAAATTAGTGAGCTGCTTGGTAAGCTGTCAGGAGCACGTAGCGTGGATGATTTGAGGCCTTGTCGTGGTATTACTGCACAGTTATGTGGGAACGAGAACAGTTCCAGTGCAGAAGTCAAGCCGGACCGGGTTACCAAGCACCCAACAATCATCTGCAGCAGCTGCGCACCACCTTATTCCTTACTGAAGTTGTGGACTAGGATGGAGATTGATGAGAACTTTGCCTCCAAAATCAATGATGAATTCACTTCTTTGGGTCAGGCCTCCAAAATCTGAAATTTGGGGTGTTCGCTATGTGACTTGTTTATTGTTTCCTAAATAACAATGTAATTCATCGATTTGGACTATCAGCTAGTGTGAGCAAGTGTTGACTGTTTGCAGCGCAGTCAAAACAGTGGTGGTTTTGTAGAAGATCCGAATTTCACCAACGTGAAATCCGGACCCTTTGTACCTCTATGCCACTCTCAGGAGTGTGGCACGTACATCCAACACATGTTAGTACAGAAAAACCATAAATATAAAGAGTAATCAAGGCAAGATAATAGAATCTCCAAGTACATTATTAAAATGCATAAATCTCAATCTCAGGAGTACAAGAACGTGGCATGCAGGCCATCGTGAAATCATGGTAGGAGTCTAGCGAAGCGGAAGCAAGCGGAAGCAAAGCGGAAGCATCTCCGGTGAAGAACCGTAGTGAAGTCCATACCCACAAGCAACTCGAGTGTAGGCGAGACCGTCACTCCTCCTCGTCAGCTCTCTCAACGGGCTCGGCCGGCTCCTCGGCAACGGCGTCTCGAAAAATAAAGTGATAAAGCCGTGAGTACATAACGTACTCAGCAAGCCGCAAACTACCTAGCAACAATGTATGCATGTTGGGATAGTTCAAGGAAAGGCAAGGGCTAGCACCTAAAGCATTATTCCTCAAGTCTATGTGAATCATATTTTATTATTAGTCAAATTTTATAAGTGGCCTTGCAGGAAACAACACAATCCCGCAAGGGTCAAATTTTATGTCCCGCACACCTCCACGGGACCACAGCTCGAAGCCGGAAGTAAAACACCTATCGTAGGGGAGAAGTAGTAAATGCTAATCAAGTGGATTTCTCTCGGTAGTGCCCATACTTTGGGCTAGACTATACGTATAGATTTATATATCTCTCGCAGAGAGTAAGCAAGCTGTACCCACGTGAAGAGGTACTCAAACAAAAGACCACCGACGTGGCCCAAGCAAAGCAACACTCACAAGATCACTCCACAAAGCATCGATCGGTAGGCGCCCGTCCCTCGTGTCCGGGATCCTCTAACCACAACATAGGAAAAGAAGGTCCCGAAGGGTGTGACAAGGCGTACCACGGGCCGGTGGGATATCCTCTCGCTCGTGGATTGAGACAACAGCTCCAACACCCACTACCACTATTCTCTACACCACGGCGGGCCACCCAGTCCTCCGCTAAGTATCATGATCCAGCCCGCCCATACAAGTCACGTGGTATGCTAGTAAAGCCAAGAGAGGTATACGCACAAAAACCGGTCCTTAAGCTGCCGGGGCGAGTCACCATCCCTCTCCTCAAAACAACGAGTCTCAACAACAGTGTCACCACAACAGGGGTCCCTTATCCCAAGACCCCTACACAACTGTACCCGCAACAGTACTCTCCAAGTAGAGACTCCCCGAAGTCTCCCAAGCACCTAACCACCTACACACTCGCCCCCGCAAAAGGTCCTACAGGGTATCTAGTACGTAAACTCGACACTTAAGAAACACCTACAATTTATTTTACACAAAAACATGTATAGTCATCATGGGGTTCAATTAAGCAACTAAGCAAGTACTAAGTATGCGAGTAACAATGAGAACAACCTATGGTAAACAAGTGACAAGGATAGCATAGTATGGCATAGGTAAACTACAAGTGCAAGTAACTATTAATCATGCATGGTCCAATTTAATGCAAGTACTAAATAGGATCAAGAGTGGTCAAGGATTGCGGCTTGCCCGGATAGGGCTGCTCCTAGGCCGGGTCGGGGTACTCGTATCGCCGTGCTCGGCGGGAACTCCTCAAACTGCGGCTCGGACGGAAACTCCTCGGCACCGTCTCGACGTACGGATCGTGAAACAGGGGTTAGGCACGCTTATCGAGACAAAAGGAAATAGTACGGAAATAATGACAGAAATTACGGTACTAGAACATGACCAAAAGCTACACTAACGCATAGAGAACGTCGCTGCGAGTCCAACGCAACCGACCGCGTATTTTTCTCGACGCTCCAGGAAAAAGATATGAATTTCCAAAGAAAAAGGAATTATGGAAATTCAGGAAAATCCAATAATTAGAAATGGAATATTCCCTGGAATTATTCTTTGCCACGTGGGCGCCACGTCAAGACCACGTAGTCGCCACGCCGGTGCCACGCGAGCCAAAACCTCTACAACTCAGCACCACGTGGCATTTCTTCCGCCACGTGGGCTCCACGTCACCGCCACGCGGGACTACGGATCGCCGCCACACCCGCACACTCCTACGCTACGTGGCGCCACGTCGCCAGAAAAACATGACGCGTCGGCGACCACGTCGGCGCCACCTCGGCTTACCGAGAGAGGGCGGCGCCGCCCGAGCTCCGCCGCGGGAGCTGCCGGAACTCCCCTCCTCGGCGCTACGGCTCGCCGGCGGTGACGCCAAGGGCACCAACGTGACCCCCTCCATCACGCGCACCCGTCGGTGCCGGTCGCGAGGACCAGCTCGCGACGGAGCGTCGCCACGAGCTCACCGGAGTTGGTGACGGCGGCGAGCGAAAAGGGGAAATCCCCGGCTACCAAAAGACCGAGAATTGAGACCACGAAACTACAGCTCGTGTACGCGCGATCCTAACGGCACCTTTCCCCGGCCATACCCCCTACCGGAGCTTCACCGGCGGTGAGGAAGGGCGGCGGCGGACGCCAAGCTCGATGATTCTCGGGAAAAGAGCCTCCTTTCTCCGCTCGAGCGCGCGCACAAGCGAGGACTAGCTCCTACGAGCTACGGGTTTGACCAACAAGGCACGCGCATGGCTGCGACCAAGCTTTCATCGACGGCCATGGCAGTTCGACGGCGAAGACAGAGCGAGGAGGTGGAAACGCGACAGAGGAGAGGAAGAAAGGTGGGGATTTTGGATGCGCAACTCACCGGACTCCACGGGAAACTTCAGCTTGGACGGGAGGTGACAGGTGGGGAGAGGACGGCAGGTGCGGCGAGAACGGACGGCGACCGTGACCTTGAGCTCTTGGACGGTGACCGCGCCCGACCGTTCCGGACCTGCAAGGGCGAGGTGGAGTCGAGACCGAAGCACGAAGAAGCGGCACGCTGCGGAGATTCACGAACATGAGACGGAAGAGCACGAGCACTACCTACGGAGGCGGGCGGTGGCGAGATCGTCGACGGCCAAAAACTCCTTGGGGCCCGCTCGTCCTCCCCGGGGCATGCCAAGCGAGAAGATGAGCACCGGACGACGCAGGGTAGCAAGCTGAACACGAAGGTGGTCGGAATCTCACCTAGCGAACCCTCTTCCGCCGGCGACGGCAAAACCTTGACGGCTTGCGGTTAGGGTTTGGGCTGTTCGCCCCGGCGGCGCGAGGGAGGAGAAGGAGAGGGGTGGCGGCCGGTGGGGTTTTGTAGATGGTAAAGAGCGGAGGGAGCAGGTAGGGTTGTCGGGGCGTGCCGGACGGCAACCGCTCGACGCGCCGCGTGGAAAGGGCGCCGCTCCGAGCGCCGGTTCGAACGAGTGGAGGAGAGGCGCTCGGGAAGAAAGCCGTAGAGCGTGGGCTGGGCCGGATCGGGCTGGCGCGAGAGGAAGAAAGAAGACGGGCTGCGAGAATTCGGCCCGAGACCAAGGTTTGAACCGAATTGCTTTTGCGAATTTGTTTGAATCACTTTTCATTCGAAACAAGTTCAAACGATTTCCAAATTAACTCGAATCTCATCCAAACTTCAAGTATTTTTATTACATGAATTTTTGATACAAAGTTTTGGGCTGTTAAGACTCCCCCTTACAAGAATCTCGTCCTCGAGATTTCACTCCTCATCCTCAAACAAGTGAGGGAAGTCCTTCCTCAAGTTATCCTCCATCTCCCAAGTGGCCTCTCGCTCGGTGTGGTTACTCCACAACACCTTGCAGAACTTGATCTTGCGGCTCCTTGTTTCCTTGAAAGCCACATCCAAGATCTTGACAGGATACTCCAAGTACTCAAGGTTGTCCTGTAGATCCAACACCTCCGGTGCAACCTGCTCCTCCGGCACACGAAGACACTTCTTGAGCTGCGAAACATGGAACACATCATGCACTCCGGCAAGGTGTCCCGGCAACTCAAGCTGATAGGCGAGATCTCCAATCCTCCTCACCACACGAAAAGGTCCAACAAACCTTGGTGCCAACTTGCCACGCACGTGGAATCTGCGAGTCCCACGAAGTGGAGAGACCTTGAGATAGACATAGTCCTCAACAAAGAACTCCAAAGGTCTCCTCCTCTTATCCGCATAGCTCTTCTCGCCTGCTCCGAGCAACTCGGATATGCTCTCTCACTTGCTCAACCTTCTCTTCAGCCTCTCTCACAAGATCCGGTCCATAGAAAGACCTCTCTCCAACCTCTGCCCACATGACAGGTGTCCTGCACTTCCTCCCATACAAGAGCTCATTGGGTGACATCTTGATGCTCGCTCGGTAGCTGTTGTTGTAAGAGAACTCAGCAAACGACAGTGCTCTCCTCCCAATTCTTGCTGTAGGTGAGCACACAAGCTCTCAACATATCCTCCAAGGTCTGATTCAGCCGCTCCGTCGACCATCCGTCCGAGGGTGATAAGCTGTGCTAAAGTCCAAGCGAGTGCCCATACCTGCATGCAAGCTCCTCCGAACTTAGCCACAAACCGAGGACCACGATCGGATACTATAGTGAGGGGTGCTCCATGTAACCTCGGAATGTTATCAATGTACAGCTTCGCAAGGGCGCCCACATGGTAGTCTGTCCCGACGGCTATAAAGTGGGCGGCCTTGGAGAACCGATCCACAATCACCCGAGATGGAATCATGACCCTTCGGCGTGCGAGGTAGTCCAACAATGAAATCCATGCTGATGTTCTCCCATTTCCACATAGGAATCTCAAGAGGCTTGAGCAAACCGGCTGGCTTCCGATGCTCGCCTTGACCCTCCCGCAAATGTCACACATCCCCACAAACCGAGTAATGTCCCTCTTCATGCCTTCCCACCAGAACTCGGTACGGAGATCCTCATACATCTTTGTGTTCCCCGGGTGGATCGAGTAGCGAGAACGAGTGAGCCTCTCGCAAGATCTCATCTCGAATCCCTGCACCCCCAGGAACCACAATCCGATCCTTGTACCAAAGTACACCATCACCATCCACTCGAACCCAGGTGCCTTATCCTCCTTTAGCTTTCCCTTGATCGACTCCACAAGACTGTCAACCTTTTGCTTTTCCTTGATCCGATCTCCAAGAAGACTCGTGATCCTCAACTCATAGATATAGCCCTCGGGAATGAGCTCCACTCCATCCCTCATCATCTCCTCAAACACCTCCGACCGACTCGTCATGAGAGAAGTGCAATAGGCCTTGCGACTCAGCGCATCCGCAACAACATTGGCCTTGCCGGGATGGTAGTTGATGCTCAAATCATAATCCTTAATCAACTCAAGCCATCTCCTCTGCCTCATGTTCAGCTCCGACTGCGTGAAGATATATTTGAGGCTCTTATGATCCGTGAAAATCTCACATCTGCCACTAATGAGATAGTGCCTCCAAATCTTCAAAGCATGAACAACTGCTGCAAGCTCAAGATCATGAGTGGGATAGTGCTTCTCATGTGTCTTCAACTGCCTCGAAGCATAAGCAACAACCTTCCCGTTCCGCATGAGCACACAACCAATCCCATGAGTGGAAGCATCACAAGTACACCCGGAAGTCCTGACTAAGATCCGGCAAGGTGAGCACGGGTGCGGTGGTCAATCTAGTCTTGAGCTCCTGAAAGCTCCTCTCTCGCTCCGGGGTCCACTCAAAGGTGACATTATCCTGCAAGAGCTCCGTCATGGGACGAGCTATCCGAGAGAAATCCTCAACAAAGCGACGGTAGTAACCAGCCATCCCCAAGAAACTCCTCACATCCTTGACACACTGCGGTGACTTCCAACTCACAACCGTCCGCACCTTTCCAGGATCCACACATACTCCCTCGGCATTGATGACATGCCCTAGGAAAGCCACTTCCTCAAGCCAGAACTTGCACTTGCTGAACTTGGCATACAACCGATTTTCCTTCAGCCTCTCCAAGACAACCCTCAAGTGATGTGCATGCTCTTCGGCGGACTTTGAGTACACAAGAATGTCATCAATGAAAACCACCACAAACTTATCCAACTCTGCCATGAAGACCTTGTTCATCATGTTCATGAAGTAGGGAGGGGCATTGGTCAAGCCAAAGGAAGCAACAGTGAACTCGAACTGCCCATACCTGTCCGGGAATAGATAAGAAGCAGAATTCAAGGAAGGGCGATCATGCAAGAAAGATAACAACGGAATTGACAAAGCGGTAACAAGGATCCATACCTACTCACGAAGGCAGTCTTAGGAATGTCACACTCGCGGATTTTCATTTGATGATAGCCGGATCTCAAATCAATGGAGGAGAAATACTTTGCACCCTTCAGCTGATCAAACAAATCATCAATCCGCGGCAAGGGGTACTTATTCTTGATGGTGACCTCGTTCAAAGAACGATAATCAACACACATCCTGTCAGTACCATCCTTCTTCTTCACAAACAGAACAGGGGATCCCCAAGGTGAGGCACTTGGGCGAATAAACCCCTTACTCAACAAATCATCAATCTCCTGCTTAAGCAACACCAACTCATCGGAAGACATGCGATACGGCCTCTTAGCAATAGGGGCCGTGCCGAGAAGAAGATCAATCACAAACTCAACATCCCTATCGGGTGGATGCCCCGGCAAATCATCGGGAAAGACCTCGGGATACTCACAAACCACGGGTATCCGCTCAAGTGACAACCCCTGCAAGTGACAAAGCTGTGCTGGCAACTTAGGAGCAACCGGTGTGAAACACACAGCCACTCCTCGGTGGTTCACCAAGGTCACAATCCTCTCATCACAATAAATCACCCCCTTGTTCTTTGTCAACCAATCCATCCCAAGAATCACCTCAATCCCAGAAGACGGCAAGAGAGCCAAATCAGCCAAGAACCGAACACCCTCAATCAAGATCCGAACTCGACGGCAACCCGTCACACACTTTGAAGCACCAAGTGGGGAAATAGCGAGCACAGGAAAATCGAGCAAGACGACAGGAATCTTAAGCTTCGCAACGAACGCAGAAGACACGAACGATCTAGTCGCACCAGTATCGAAAAGAACGAAGCTAAACAGGAGTTAACCGAGAAACTCACCAAGGACGACGTCCGGCGCCTGCTGTGCATCATCAACAGTGAGGTGGTGAAGTCTAGCACGAGAGGCACTCTGCTGCGGCTGCTGTCTAGCTGCTGACCGCACAGGACGGGGAGCACTGCGGAACTGCTGCTGCTGCGGTGGCTGCGCTGCTGGCCTGGGTGTGGTGAAGGTGGTAGGAGCTCTCGACCCACGTTGGGACACGAGTAGTACTTGTG
The DNA here is from genome assembly GCA_031894775.1 of Chloris gayana. Classification (NCBI taxonomy): domain Eukaryota; kingdom Viridiplantae; phylum Streptophyta; class Magnoliopsida; order Poales; family Poaceae; genus Chloris; species Chloris gayana. The sequence goes on from JAUNZO010002201.1 coordinate 20,564, forward strand.
CCCCGCCTGACCGCACTGGAAGCACCTGTTGGCGAAGGGCATCCCATCGCTCGGGGGCCTCCACCCGGACTGCTGCGGTGCTGGAGCACGCCGGTACTGCTGACCCTGCGGTGCGAACCGCCTCTGCCCGAGCTGCCAAACTGCGTAGAACCGCCAAACTGCCCTCGTGGTGGGCGAGTGAACTGCTGCTGCTGCCCAGCAAACCTCTGCCTCTCGCTGTCCTCCGGATCGGTCCAGCTGCCCTCCCGACCTCTTGTGTGCCTCAATCCTCTTGACCTTCTCAATGCTATCCTCAACCTCAATGGACTTATCCACTAGCTCCTTCGGGGTAGAGCACCCTGCCACGTGGGGTCCAATCTCAGCCTTGAGACCCCGCTTGAAGTAATAGATCTTGTCCTGTTCAATGGGAAATAGAAATTCACGAAGAGTAATGAGATGAAGAGAAAACAACATAGAACGTATTGAGCAAAACATCGAGAAGTGTAGATAGTGATTATTTGAGATGAAAAACTGAAGGAGAGATTTTTGACCTGCTCGGTGGAAACGTCACGAGGTGAGTAGCGTGACAGCTCGGTCCACCTGTGGTAGTACTCGAGCACACCCATCGATCCCATCTTCGGGTTCCGGAACTCATCCGCCTTCCTGTCCATCACTCCCTTGGGGATGTGCTGAGCTACGAACTCCTGCTCAAACTCATCCCAAGAGATACTGTTCGGGTCCTGGTGGTTGGCCACGTAAGTGTCCCACCACGCGCTAGCTGCACCTCCGAGCAAGTAAGTAGCCGGTGACACACACTCGGCGTCGGTGCACTCCATCATCACTAGCTGCTTGGACACCGTCCTGAGCCAGCTGTCGGCGTCCAAGGGGTCGGTGCGGTGAGAGAACGTCTCCGGCTGCAGCCTGCGGAAGGCCTCCTTCCTCAAGTCGAGCCGGCTGCGGCCTGCGTGCTCGTGGCTGCTGCTGCTGCTGCTGCAAGATCTGCTCGTGGTGCTGCTGCTGCTGCTGCTGTGGCATCTGCATCAGACCTCCAAGGATGTGGGTCCGGTTCGCCATCACGTCGGCGAGAGTCCGAGCAGGGGAGGCGGTGGTGGTATCTCCTGCTGCTCGGCCTCCTCCTCGCTGGGCTGGCGCCTCCTGCTGTGCTGGTGCCTCCTCGCTGTCCAGCAACCTCCGGCTCTCCAGCTGCGAGACCCGGTGGAGCCTCTCCACCGCGGCCACGCCCACGGCCACGAGCGCCCACGGCTCCTCCTCCACGACCACGGCCTCTCGCACCGCGGCCTCGCGCAGCTGCTGCGGGAGCTGCACGACCTCTGCCACGGCCACGGCCTCGACCACGTCCTCCGGGGGCCTGCTCGTCAACCTCCATAGCTGCCTGGTCAAACTGCACGTGTAGACCCCTTCCTCTCGGCATCCGTTAACAAAGGCACAAATCCAACGGTTAGTACGGGTTATCCAACACTTTCTTCAAGTCTTGAAAGAATCTTCATGAGTAAAAGAATAGCATGCAGATCATTCATCCAAGCAAACATGGTAAGGCATATCCATTCAGTCACATCTTACGTTAAGAACTTTAAACGTTAAGACAGATTTCAAAGTTTGATGAAAGGAGCTTAGCAGATTAAAGATCTAGATCATGTCCTTATGGTTACGTCCGGTTTCTACGGGTCTCGTTCCTATAGTCAAGTATGGCTCGATACCAACTGTGAAGACCCGAATTTCACCAACGTGAAACCCGGACCCTTTGTACCTCTATGCCACTCCCAGGAGTGTGGCACGTACATCCAACACATGTTAGTACAGAAAAACCATAAATATAAAGAGTAATCAAGGCAAGATAATAGAATCTCCAAGTACATTATTAAAATGCATAAATCTCAATCTCAGGAGTACAAGAACGTGGCACGCAAGCCATCGCGAAATCATGGTAGGAGTCTAGCGAAGCGGAAGCAAGCGGAAGCATCTCCGGTGAAGAACCGTAGTGAAGTCCATACCCACAAGCAACTCGAGTGTAGGCGAGACCGTCACTCCTCCTCGTCGGCTCTCTCAACGGGCTCGGCCGGCTCCTCGGCAACGGCGTCCGGAAAACAAAGTGATAAAGCCGTGAGTACATAACGTACTCGGCAAGCCGCAAACTACCTAGCAACAATGTATGCATGTTGGGATAGTTCAAGGAAAGGCAAGGGCTAGCACCTAAAGCATTATTTCCCAAGTCTATGTGAATCATATTTTATTATTAGTCAAATTTTATAAGTGGCCTTGCAGGAAACAACACAATCCTGCAAGGGTCAAATTTTATGTCCCGCACACCTCCACGGGACCACAGCTCGAAGCCGGAAGTAAAACACCTATCGGAGGGGAGAAGTAGTAAATGCTAATCAAGTGGATTTCTCTCGGTAGTGCCCATACTTTGGGCTAGACTATACGTATAGATTTATATATCTCTGCAGAGAGTAAGCAACTGTACCCACGTGAAGAGGTACTCAAACAAAAGACCACCGACGTGGCCCAAGCAAAGCAACACTCACAAGATCACTCCACAAAGCATCGAATCGGTAGGCGCCCGTCCCTCGGGTCCGGGATCCTCTAACCACAACATAGGAAAAGAAGGTCCTGAAGGGTGTGACAAGGCGTACCACGGGCCAGGTGGGATATCCTCTGCTCGTGGGTTGAGACAACAGCTCCAACACCCACTACCACTATTCTCTACACCACGGCGGGCCACCCAGTCCTCCGCTAAGTATCATGATCCAGCCCGCCCATACAAGTCACGTGGTATGCTAGTAAAGCCAAGAGAGGTATACGCACAAGAACCGGTCCTTAAGCTGCCGGGGCGAGTCACCATCCCTCTCCTCAAAACAACGAGTCTCAACAACGAGTGTCACCACAACAGGGGTCCCTTATCCCAAGACCCCTACACAACTCGTACCCGCAACAAGTACTCTCCAAGTAGAGACTCCCCGAAGTCTCCCGAGCACCTAACCACCTACACACTCGCCCCCGCAAAAGGTCCTACAGGGTATCTAGTACGAAACTCGACACCTAAGAAACACCTACAATTTATTTTACACAAAAACATGTATAGTCATCATGGGGTTCAATTAAGCAACTAAGCAAGTACTAAGCATGCGAGTAACAGTAGAACAACCTATGGTAAACGAGTGGCAAGGATAGCATAGTATGGCATAGGTAAACTACAAGTGCAAGTAACTATTAATCATGCATGGTCCAATTTAATGCAAGTACTAAATAGGATCAAGAGTGGTCAAGGATTGCGGCTTGCCCGGATAGGGCTGCTCCCGGGCCGGGTCGGGGTACTCGTACTCGCTGTGTCTGGCGGGAACTCCTCAAACTGCGGCTCGGACGGAAACTCCTCGGCACCGTCCGACGTACGGATCGTGAAACAGGGGGTTAGGCACGCTTATCGAGACAAAAGGAAATAGTACGGAAATAATGACGGAAATTACGGTACTAGAACATGACCAAAAGCTACACTAACGCGTAGAGAACGTCGCTGCGAGTCCAACGCAACCGACCGCGTATTTTTCCGACGCTCCAGGAAAAAGATATGAATTTCCAAAGAAAAAGGAATTATGGAAATTTAGGAAAATCCAATAATTAGAAATGGAATATTCCCTGGAATTATTCTTTGCCACGTGGGCGCCACGTCAAGACCACGTAGTCGCCACGCCGGTGCCACGCGAGCCAAAACCTCTACAACTCGAGCACCACGTGGCATTTCTTCCGCCACGTGGGCTCCACGTCATCGCCACGCGGGACTACGGATCGGCGCCACACCCGCACACTCCTACGCTACGTGGCGCCACGTCGGCAGAAAAACATGACGCGTCGGCGACCACGTCGGCGCCACCTCGGCTTACCGAGAGGGCGGCGCCGCCCAAGCTCCGCCGCGGGAGCTGCCGGAACTCCCCTCCTCGGCGCTACGGCTCGCCGGCGGTGACGCCAAGGGCACCAACGTGACCCCCTCCATCACGCGCACCCGTCGGTGCCGGTCGCGAGGACCAGCTCGCGACGGAGCGTCGCCACGAGCTCACCGGAGTTGGTGACGGCGGCGAGCGAAAAGGGGAAATCCCCGGCTACCAAAAGACCGAGAATTGAGACCACCAAACTACAGCTCGTGTATGCGTGATCCTAACGGCACCTTTCCCCGGCCATACCCCCTACCGGAGCTTCACCGGCGGTGAGGAAGGGCGGCGGCGGACGCCAAGCTCGATGATTCTCGGGAAAAGAGCCTCCTTTCTCCGCTCGAGCGCGCGCACAAGCGAGGACTAGCTCCTGCGAGCTACGGGTTTGACCAACAAGGCACGCGCATGGCTGCGACCAAGCTTTCATCGACGGCCATGGCAGTTCGACGGCGAAGACAGAGCGAGGAGGTGGAAACGCGACAGAGGAGAGGAAGAAAGGTGGGGATTTTGGATGCGCAACTCACCGGACTCCACGGGGAAACTTCAGCTTGGACGGGAGGTGACAGGTGGGGAGAGGACGGCAGGTGCGGCGAGAACGGACGGCGACCGTGACCTTGAGCTCTTGGACGGTGACCGCGCCCGACCGTTCCGGACCTGCAAGGGCGAGGTGGAGTCGAGACCGAAGCACGAAGAAGCGGCACGCTGCGGAGATTCACGAACATGAGATAGAAGAGCACGAGCACTACCTACGGAGGCGGGCGGTGGCGAGATCGTCGACGGCCAAAATCTCCTTGGGGCCTGCTCGTCCTCCCCGGGGCATGCCAAGCGAGAAGATGAGCACCGGACGACGCAGGGTAGCAAGCTGAACACGAAGGTGGTCGGAATCTCACCTAGCGAACCCTCTTCCGCCGGCGACGGCAAAACCTCGACGGCTTGCGGTTAGGGTTTGGGCTGTTCGCCCTGGCGGCGCGAGGGAGGAGAAGGAGAGGGGTGGCGGCTGGTGGGGTTTTGTAGATGGTAAAGAGCGGAGGGAGCAGGTTGGGTTGTCGGGGCGTGCTCGGACGGCAACCGCTCGACGCGCCGCGTGGAAAGGGCGCCGCTCCGAGCGCCGGTTCGAACGAGTGGAGGAGAGGCGCTCGGGAAGAAAGCTGTAGAGCGTGGGCTGGGCCGGATCGGGCTGGCGCGAGGGGAAGAAAGAAGACGGGCTGCGAGAATTCGGCCCGAGACCAAGGTTTGAACCGAATTGCTTTTGCGAATTTGTTTGAATCACTTTTCATTCGAAACAAGTTCAAACGATTTCCAAATTAACTCGAATCTCATCCAAACTTCAAGTATTTTTATTACATGAATTTTTGATACAAAGTTTTGGGCTGTTACAGTTTTAGAACAAGTGTGTATTTTGCAGTACTACTAGTGATTGTTTAGCCTTGAGTAAAAGTGCAATTCCTACTGTATCGATCCGATAGCACTTCTCATTGTGTTGATAAACCTTTTCAGTTGCAAGTTGAGCAATGAGAAGGTTGCAACGTACAATTGCATACACTATTATTGTTTTTTTTTCGAGCAGCTCGGGGGGGAGATCCCCACCTACTTTCTACACTATTATTGTGAAGAATTATTATATCGCCAATCCCTTTGACGGAGGCAGGTGGTGCCGCTAGATCGAGCCAAGCAGGGGCGACAGAGAGAGGAGGGTGGGGCTAAGGAGGAGGATTCGGTACAGTCTATCACCACCGGATACTACAGAGGTGGAGTCGTATCGGGCTGGAGGTAGGATGACGATGTAGCGCAGCCAGCAACTGCCCGTGGTGGAAGACGACCGTGCGCCTTGTACATACCTAGTACCACGCCTGCGTTATGTAAGGGACCCCGATGCATACACCTCGAAATGGATTTGGTAGCTATAATGAACATATAAGATGTATAGAAGCTAGCCAAATTTTCTTGTGATCGTGTCCGTCCATCCTATTAGGGCGTCCATCTGGTGTCGGATCTGAATTCGGATACAACCCAAGATTGGTTATGATTGTGCTGGCCGGGGTTTGTTTCGACGTGAAGGGTGGCACGATCTGATTTGTCGCCTGAATTTCTCTGCACGTACCTATAACTATAAATGCAAACCGATCGAGCTTCACGCGACGAGTGGGAAGAAGATCTCTAGCGCAGACAGCAGGACATGGCGGTCAATAATAAGTCGACGTCGTGGTGAACGATGTTGAGCGGAGATGGCGTGTTCCACGTGCACCAGTACAGCCTGCTCAAGGCCCGCCCTCGGCGCCGGTAAATTCCAGGTCCACCATTACAACCTCATGCTCAGGACGCTCTATGAGGCCGGCAGGTTCATCAAGTCAGGCGCCTTTGCCGTCGGCACCTGCCACTGGGTTATTCGTCTCTGTTTCGTGCTCCGCGCATCGGACGGGCGCACGGGAAGCCTCGGCGGCAGCATCGGTCTGGAATCAGTGCGACAGGGTAACAGTAAAACAGAGCTTCTGTTGGTTCGTCTGCGAAACCTGAGCATCTATTTATGTTTTGCGTCAATGAATCACAGACGCTATCTAGTAGAAACTAAAGCTATGCACTTAGGAGGGGAGACGCAAGCAGGTATGTTATTTGAAACTCGCTATCTCACATAAAGGTAATCCTTCCCGTGTACAGCTTATAAATTTACTTAAACATATATAGAGAGTAAACGAAATAAAGCATCAAATGCCACCTAAAAGCTGCGACGAAAGTTTTAACTGGGAATCATGAGAGAGTCCAGGTGAAACAACTGGCTCCCACCGTACGAGCCACCACCAACGACCACCCCGTCACAACGCTTCTTAACTTGAAATCCATCGGCGCCGAATTCGACCGTGTAACCCATATCAGTGAGCTGGCTGATGGAGATGACGTTCTCCTTCAGGCCCGGGACATAGGATACGTTGGAAATGCTGAACCGCTCTGTCTTAACCGATCCATGGCCGCACATCTGCAGCTGCTCCCCCGTGTTTGTCCGTACTGTACGACTTGGTCGGATGGTGTTGAAGTCGGTGAGGAGTTTCAGATTGCCAGTCATGTGCTGACTGACATTTGAAGCGATGTACCAGACAGCTCCGCTGATCACATGGCAAGAAAACAACAAGTCAGCATCATCTTCATATAATGTGAGTTCACATAGGGAGAATATGAAACACAAGACGTAAAAACTATTGTTGTAGCAACAATGTTGATCATGTTAGCTTGATTACATAACAATGACAAACCGAAATAAATGCAGTTCTCTGTTCGAAAATGATAAAAAAGCCACCTTTGGTGATTAGGAGTAGTAATTACATTTAAATATTGACCAATGCAGAATTGGAACAAGATTCTGCTATATAAAGACTATACCTGCTCAGATTGATGAATTCAAAATCGAATAATCCTTCAGTCCTAGGACTCGGAGAAGCTTTGCCCACCACTCTTTCATCATGAGGATCTTTGAAAATACACTCGCTGGAACTCATGGTCCATTTCAGGTGAAGTCGGGCCGTAGATACCACATTCACTTTGCAGTCAGGAACAAACCAAACATCATCGAGCACAATTCCGTTGCAGTTAACTGATCCACGGGCTAGGGCTTGCATCATTGGTCCTATTCCCAAAATGCTTTGTATCCAGCGATCCTCAATTGGAGTGAGATCAGTCAGAAGGTCAAGATTACCAGTCACATGGTGAGAACTACTGGTAAGATACCACGCTGTGTCATCTGTATCGGGCTTGTTGCGTTTTGAGTGGCCACGACTGGGATCAAGTGCATGCGCCAAGGCCTCCTTGTTCTTCTCCCTTAGATGTGCAAATTATATGAACACATAAATAAGAAAAACATGATAGCATGGCGAGCAGCTAAGTAATTGTTGGTTGTAAAGTAGAACAAAAAAAAAATGTAAACAGGCTAATATATGGCAGAAAGGAAACAGCTGGGTTGCACAATGGACCACCTTCAATCAAGTGAACTAGGTTCAGTCACTACATATGGTTCTCCTTAATGAACAAAACAAGACATAATTAAGTGAAATGGTTAGTTTTTTTTTTTGAAGGTCAAATGCTTATCTTTAAAGAACAAATCATTGTGCATAAATACTGTGAGAACCAACCTCACCGTAGATGGACAGCAAATCTATAGTTCCACAATGAACCAATGTATAGGAAGCAAAATCTAATACAGTGAATACACAATCCAATTGATACATAAATCGTAAACACAATCCAATTGTATTCACTGGCAAGACATCGAATATGAGAAATCTAGCTAATATGCATGAAAGTGTAATCATATGATTAGTAAAACTACATGAACTTCATGCTGCTGCTGCAAGTATCAACTAACAGCTTCTAATTTCAAAAAACAAAAAGAAAAAGAAATGATCAGAACCAGAACTACAAATGATGTCGTAACATTCATAATTAGTGGCCTCATTAGGGGTTAAGAGACTCTGATTTGGTCATGGATCAAGAGAAATATTCACAACTGAACATATAACTGCCGCGTGCATAATGATCAAATCAAGTTATGGAAGGTATTAAGTACTTCTTGATCATTTATTTGTCATTATTAACTAACTAATTGAAGAAGAAAAAAAGAGGGAACACAAACATAAATGTAAGTTATCTGAAGCCACCTGAACGCAACGCGTCCTTGCCAATGAAGTGCCAAGACCAATGAGCAATGACATCAATTGAATGGCATGCCACGCCCACGCTTAATTTTTCTGTTGCTTCTACACTGAATGCGAGATCCAAATTAAGGAACAAAACTAGAAACGGCTGGATCAACGAAACGGCTGGACCAAGAGAGAGACCGATCTAGTACATAGATTAGCCGAGCATAAACATGCCGATGGATGCGTGGGCAGGTATACCTGACGGATTCCCGGAGCTCGGGGTCCACGAAAGCGGAATCCACCTCAACGACGGAGTAAGACCCCACGAACTTCTGCGGCGGCTTCGGGGCATGCTTCTTCTTCGACCGTGACGGCGACATCGCGACGCGGAGGGAGGGGAGTTTCCTAGGTCTCCGCTGATGACGGCGATCCGGAGAAAGGCGAGGGTTTTTTAGTAGGCTCTGCTTTGGATCGGGCAGGATATACAACTCGTGGCCGTGCGGTTTACAAGTTAACTTCTTGGAGGAGTCATAAGTACATAACGATACGACAGAAGGTACCAGGCATCGAACTAGGAAAACAGTAGCATCTTTAGACCGGCTAGGTTTGTTCGGTGGGGTTGATCTCAAACTAAAGATCCAGTTTTGAGGAGGAAAAGCTTTTAATAAACAATTAATGAAATGATGCATATAAAAGTTTATGCTCAATAAAAAAGACTTTCATCTTTATTAACAATAAAAAAAGACTTTCATCTTTATTAATACAAAAATTATTATGTTTCATTTGTTCGAAAAATATAATAGAGAGAAACGCAATTAGAACTAGCGAATTTAATATACAAAATCAAGTACCTAGAAGTTTGGTTATCTTTTTTTTTAGAGAAAAGACACCCACCCAGACTGGGGGGGGGGGGGGGTCCTGCTTTGATTAAAGCAAAAGTTGTTTGCTGGGGATACCAGCTTACAAGATTCAGTACAGACCATCCAGCAAGTTAAAAAGACCTTCTTACAGCGACCGACAAAAGACAACGCAGCTTAAAACTTGCTACCAGAAGCTACTAGGACACCGCCCTATCCTATTCCTCTTCTTGTCGCTCCAGGGCTCGCCCTTCTATTGATTTCAGCAACATATTCCAGCATCCGCGCCTTTTCCTCCTTCCTGCTCAGTAAGCTCCATTTCTGCATTAGTATAGCCATCCTACGCATTAGAGATTCTGGTTCATTCAGGATATCATTTCTAAAAACATAATCATTTCTAGTAAGCCAAATGGACCAGCAAGCAGCCGAGATGATCACAGCATAAAGGTTATGATCTTTCTTGTTATTATTCCAGAAAGCCGACATATTTACGTCTGAAATATTGTTTGGTATTCTATGCCACCCAAGGGAGTCAGAGATATGAGACCAAAGAAACTTAGCTACTGCGCACTCAAACATGATATGAGAAGGAGTTTCGATTTGGCTACAGATCTTGCATCTGTCTGATCCTTTCCAGTTTTTCTTTTTTAAGTTGATGTGCTGCTTGAATTCTATCTTTATTTAGTAACCACATAAAGATTTTTATCTTTAGAGTTTTGCATTCCAAACATTCGACATGGCTGAGTGTATAACTCCAGGGTTGATTAAGTGCCTATATAGTGATTTGGTTGTGTACTTTCCAGACTTCTCCAGTGCCCATCTAACACTATCTGGTTGTGGTTTCAGTTGCACCTCACTGTTGGTATTTCTTACGTCACGAATAAATCCGCAAGCGCACGGAATACCGTTGTAGCACTTCACCCGGGAGTATTCCAAGGTATCGTATTTATATCCGCAGGGAACAGAGTATTTCTGCAACAAGGTTAGTTTACCCAAGGACAACCAAGACAACGTAGCAAAATAGGGTCGAGAGGGTGACTCTTATCTATTTATCCTTTAAAGGTAGACGAACGCAAGCTAGACTTGTTTACTTCGGGCACCGTCTTAGGCTTGGTCTGCCAAGCCACTCCGGTCTACGAAAGCTCTACTATGTACCCGAACGTGGAGGGTTCCTTTGGATGACAGGGCTGTCACTTCCTGCCACCTACCTCTACAAACCGTGGGGCACACAGCAAACAAAGGCGATCTCCAGCCTAGACACCACGTCTATGCTATTGACCACTACTCTAGCCTCGGCCTAGAACTGAGTTCAGAAAGCTAGAGTACTTCTTGCGAAGCGATGATCCCGTAAACAAGTATAACAAGAATTACGTCTAACACAAAGATATGTCACGATAGATAAGTAGATCACCACGTATAAATCACCAAAAAGAGTGTTTACACGCCAAGGTAAAAGAAAAGGAAATACTACTCCACTTTGCAAAAGGGAGGAACACTCCTTCCTCTTCCTTGCCCTCTCTCCTATTCTACTAAAATACAAGAGGCCCTTGGCCCAAGGATGAGAGTTTTGTCTTGTATCTTGATGTTGGTGGTGTGTTGAGAGAGGGGGTGTAGCCCTTTATTTATAGCCTTGGAAGGTCGGCAACTTGGAGGCGGTTCCGGACGTCGGTGGCATTAATTGCAGGTGGAACCGACCTCCGGATGTCGGTGACAAACCGCCGAGAGAAAGATGGGCCAGGGGGCCCACCTGTCGGTTCGGCCGAACCCACTAGGGTGGTTCGGCCGAACCGGCCTGGACTCCCCGGGCTTGATTCTTCTCTCGGTGCCTTCCTCCGGCTGTGTACTCGGCCCAATCCACTTGCTTGGTTTGATGTTGAGGCTCTGTTTTGTGGTTTTGGGCTTTTGGACTATATTCTTTAGTCCGGGGAAAATCCGTCGATTGCAAAGTCCATGTTTCGTGCATGTTTTCCCTCGTTTTCATATGAATTGCACCTGCATTCATAATTTCACCAAGACTAGTGGAATTTGTTAGAAATAATCCCTATGTCTATTCTTGGTGATGGTGTTTGATTCAAAAAGATGCAACATGTTGACGGTAAAATTGGACCATAAGGACCGTCAACAAGACCCCCACACTTAGCTCTTTGCTCGTCCTCGAGTAAAGGTGGGAGCGTAAGTTGAGAGATCTCTCCCCTTAGAGACCTGCACACATGTTATTACAAGCCACACCGTTTTACTTGTGAACATGACGGTGGCTAACATGCATTCTTGGATGATTGATAAGTGGAACAGCTCATGACTCAAGTCACTATACTTTTGCTCACTAAGCACCTTGGGTTTTTGAAAGTTTTGAAAATAAACAACATGACTCCCGCTCCTCTTCGATTCTCTTGAATCGCTCAAAAAGTGTTTTCCTCACCAAGGCATTGTGTTGCCTCTCTTTTTCCTACTTCTTAGGCTTGTATGTGGAGCTCGGTAGGGAATGAGAGAGGCATACTTGTATCACAAATATTGCTAAGCCAAAAGAAAGGATCCATGGAGAAGCCAAGTCATGTAACCTTGATCAAGAAGTGCGTGTGTGTATGGATATGAAAAAGTGACAACTCCTATTGCAATTGACCTCTCTTTATTTTGCATTTTCGAGACATGGCTATCTTTTTATTTTCTTTCTTTTCTTTTCTTGCTCTATGCTTGAGCATCTCTTTTCTTCTCTCTTTTTCATTGCTCATCTTTGTGAGCTTTCTTTTCATTGCTCATCCGTGTGAGCTTTTCTTTCTTTTTTTTTTTTTTTTTTTTTTTACATAGCCATGTCTCGTTTATGCGTGATTGAGAGAGAGAGAGAGGTAAAAAGAGGTGCAAACGAGGAGTGTCTCTATTTTGGTGGGGTGCTAGCTCCTAGTGTAGGAGTTTAGCCCCCTTTTTTTTTTTTTTCTGGTGGAGTGTACGTGATCTTGATCAAGAGAGCATGACAAGTTTCTCTCTAGGGTCACTCAATTTTGGTAAAGCTCATTGCAATCACAAGCAGCATATGTATGTAAGTTTTGCAAGGTATGATCATCATATGGCATTGGTAGGAATTTTTGTGTCAAGAGAGGAGCATGAAGCCATGGTATTTTTGTTTTGTGAAATAAAATTCCCAAGGACTCGGTAAGCTAAGCATAAGATCATTTCGTCGAGCCATATCACACTTGCCAATAATCTAGAAAAACATGGGTCCTATGGATTTGATTATTTGTTCACAGGCAAGTGGTGATGAAGCGAGTAATAAAAAGTGTGCAAGATCATCATGAGAGCATTAGGGGGAGACTTGGGAAAAGGTATTCAAAAGAAATCTTCCCAAGTTTTAGTTGGTCAAGTTTTAGTAATTGTTTTTCGCGTCTCGGAATGAACTTGACAAATAAAGTAGGCGAAAAGGAAGTGTGGGAAACAAACTCAAGTGCCACGAGGAAGCGAGGGCTGAGTGGGACCCACCAGGGTTCGGCCGAACCACCCTCGTGGGTTCGGCCGAACCGGCCTGGGCCCCACCGGTGCTCTGTTTCGCAGGTTGTGTTTGTGTTGTTTTCCTCGTGATGTTTCTGCGCGCTACGCGTGTGTTTGTCTTTGCTTTCCGCGATGTCCCCCCCACACTTGCCTTTTTGCCTCGTTTTCTTCAAAATAGACAAAGATATTTCGAAACAAAACTTGCTCTACCGGTAAGGGAAGACCGGGGAGCACTAATATGATTAAAAATTTAAAAGAGCAGGCGCATTACAATCTTGAGGAATTGAAAAAATGATAAAAATGTGCCTGCGGGAAATGATGAACGCGGGAAGGTTCATTTTAAACGTCGTATTCGTCCTCCTTCCCCGCGTCCTTGAAGAGACGCTTGATCTTGGAGTTGGTGCTGCGGCGATGGCTCGCCTGGGCATCCTTCAAGTCTTCAATAGCGTCTTTGATCTCCGCGACATTATCACGTAGGCGTCCATGGGCTTCGCGGAGATCAACGTGTTTAGCGAGGAGGATTTGGTAGGGGCTTTTTTTTGGAGTTTTCTCCTGCTCGCTTTCATACATTCCCCCTGCCCTCTTGATGGGAGAGGGAGAGAGACGCCTCCTTATCCTCTTAGGAGGAGTGTCGCCCACGGATTCGCGGGCGTCTCTCTTTTCCGCCGAGGTGAGCGGCGGGATGAGCTGCTTTCCGCCACCGCGGATTCCCTTGATCTTGAACCTCTCGCCGGGCTTCTTGATGGGGCTAGGCAGGTTGCGCCCTCATATTGATGGTGCACCACCTGCCCGCTCTTGGTAGCGAGGGTGCCGACGTACTTCTCTCCGGGAAGGAGAGCGTTGTCGGCGGCGTCGGCGCTCTTCTTCTTGGGGGTAGATTTCCCCTTCTTTTGGCGAGGTGCCACAGCAGCGGGAGAGCTCTTGGAGGGTGTTCTTGCTGCTGTGGGTGGAGGTTCAATAGCGAGCGGTAGATCATGGATCATCAAGGCTTGCTCGCTGGGAATGGAGACATGATCAAGGATGTTTTCGAGGCCGACTTGGCGGCAAAGCTCGCTGGTGGTGACGGAGACGTCGAGGCTTGGGATGCTACTGTCCATGGTGCTGGGCAAAAGCTTTTTTTTTTGTGCGAAATGGACAAGGTGGAAGAAAGGTGCAAGGGAAAAATGAAAGAAAACACCTTCATTTATAGATAAAAGCATGGAAAGAATTAATTTGATTTTTCCCGCAGCATGGAAGGCACTAAGCAGGGAGATTTGATCTTGTGATCGTTGGAGACAAAAGATGAAAGAAAAAAGTGACCGTTTGGGGTCTGATCTGGTTCGGCCGAACCAGCAAGGGGGTTCGGCCGAACCGTAGTGGGCCCCTCGGGTCCCCTTCATTTTCTCGGTTGATTGCTTGCTAAAATTATTTCAGGGAAAGAGCTACTACGGGATATAGATAAGAAAGAGCTATCATGAGAGAAAATTTAAATTAATCAAGTGCATGACATCAAATTCTTTATCTTTATCGGGCTCGAAATAAATTTTAAGGCGCTGACCATTTACCTTAAATATTTTACCTTCGTCGTCTTGAAGTGTGATTGCTCCATGTGACGAGGTGTCAATAACCGTGTATGGTCCGTCCCATTTACTTCTTAATTTTCCATGCCCGAAGAGTTTCACCCGTGAATTGAATAGCAAGACCTTATCTCCAACCTTAAATACCTTTATCTTTATCTTTTTGTCGTGCCACCTTTTTGTCCTTTCTTTGTATATAGCTGAGTTGTGGTAAGCTTTGTCTCTCCATTCTTCTAACTCAGCTATCTCCATTTTTCTTTTGCGTCCGGCACCATTAAGGTCCATGTTCCATTTCCGGATGGCCCAATACGCTCGGTGTTCCATCTCGACGGGTAAATGACATGTTTTCCCGTACACGAGCTGGTATGGGGACATGCCTATGGGTGTCTTGTATGCTGTACGGTATGCCCATAGTGCATCGGGTAGCTTGTCCTTCCATCCCTTCCCCATTTCTGTTACGGTCTTTTGCAGGATCCGCTTGATTTGCTTGTTTGAGGTCTCGGCCTGCCCACCGGTTTGAGGGTGGTATGGAGTAGCGATATTATGCCTTGATCCAAGTTCTCTTAGGAAGCTTCGGAAGGTCTTATCAATGAAGTGAGACCCTCCGTCGCTTATCACTAGCTTCGGTGTTCCAAACCTTGGGAAGATAATTTCGTGGAACATCCGGCGAGCATGCTTGGCATTTGCGGCCCCGCAAGGCATTGCTTCCACCCACTTAGACACGTAGTCTACCGCCACCAAGATGTATTCGCAGTCATGTGACTTGGTGAACGGTCCCATGAAGTCAATGCCCCATACGTCGAAGAGCTCGACTTGTAAATTGTAGTTGAGGGGCATTGCATCTCTTGCCGTGATGCCTCCAACTTTTTGACATTCCGGGCATCGCCCGACAAATTCCTTTGTGTCTTCGTACATGGCTGGCCAAAAGAAGCCACTTTGCCATATCTTGGCCTCGTATACGAAACACGCCGTAGTGTCCCCCGTATGGCGATGCATGGCACTTCTCAATGATTCGTGTGCTCTCGGGTATGGGCACACATCGCCTTAGCAATCCATCGGCGCAGACACGGTAAAGGAAGGGCTCTTCCCATAAGTGACGGCGACTCTCATAGATGAGTCGTTTCTTGCTCTTTCCAGGTGGTACGTACTCCGTTGCCATGAAGTTCACAATGTCGGCGTACCATGGATGTGAGTCCCTCACTAGGAGCAGCATGTCATCGCGTAGGAAATCATTGATGGGTAATTCCTGCAGGTTAGTGAATTGTATACGCGACAAATGATCCGCCACGGAATTTTCTACTCCTTTCTTATCACGGATTTCTACATCAAACTCTTGGAGTAGAAGAACCCATCGTATCAAACGAGGTTTAGCATCCTTCTTATTGAGCAAAAACTTTAAAGCAGCATGATCGGTGTAAACAATGACTTTTGCTCCAGTCAAGTAGGATCTAAACTTATCAAAAGCAAAAACAACAAGCAAGGAGCTCTTTTTCAGTGGTAGTGTAATTTAACCGAGCTCCAGCCAAGGTTTTGCTTGCATAGGAGATTGCATGATGCTTTTTATCTCTAGTTTGGCCAAGAACAGCCCCCACAAAGAAAATCACTAGCATCACACATTATCTCAAAAGGCAGCGTCCAATCAGGGGGTTGGATAATTGGCGCCGAGATGAGTGCATTCTTAAGGGTAGTGAAAGCAATCATGCATTCATCAAGTAAACTCAAAGGGTGCATCCTTCGCAAGCAGATTTGTAAGGGGTCTAGCAATTTGAGAGAAATCTTTGATAAACCGACGATAGAACCCCGCATGTCCTGCAAAGTCGCGAATGCCCCTAACATTCACAGGAGGTGGAAGCTTTTCTATAACTTCTAATTTAGCTTTGTCCACCTCTATCCCCCTTTCGTAAATCAAATGCCCCGTAACTATGCCTTCTCTAACCACGAAATGGCATTTCTCCCAATTGAGCACTAAATCATTTCCTTGACAACGTTGCAAGACTTTGTCTAAATTTTCTAAACAATGATCGAAGGTTTTTCCATAAACAGAGAAATCATCCATGAATACTTCCATAATCTCTTCGATCATGTCGTAAAAGATAGACATCATGCAACGTTGAAAAGAAGCAGTGCATTGCAAAGCCCAAAAGACATTCGTCGATAGGCGTAAGTTCCATAGGGGCATGTGAAAGTGGTTTTACTTTGATCGTCGGGATGGATGGGGATTTGATGATATCCTGAATACCCATCAAGGAAACAAAAGAAAGAATTATTTGCCAGCCGTTCTAACATCTCATCGATGAAGGGCAGCGGAAAATGATCCTTCTTTGTAGCCTTGTTAAGTTTTCGGTAATCTATGCACATCCTCCATCCCGTGACGGTGCGTTGAGGGATCAATTCATTTTTGTCATTATGGACGACCGTCATTCCTCCTTTCTTGGGTACGACCTGCACTCGGACTCACCCACTCGCCGTGTGGAACAGATAGATAATGCCAGCATGTAAAAGTTTTAAGACCTCCTTTTTAACGACCTCCCGCATCGCATTGTTCAACCTCCTTTGAGGTTCCCTAGATGGTGTACTATCGGGGTTTATGGGAATGCGATGGGTGCAAAGAGCAGGGCTGATTCCCTTGAGGTCTCCAAGCGAGTACCCAAAAACGGAGTGATGTTTTTCTAGCACGGCTAAGAGTTTTGCAGTTTCCTCCTCCGAAAGCTTGTCACTTATGATGACAGGGGTTTCGGGATTTCCGTGAAGAAAAACGTAGCGCAAGCCCGGTGGAAGAGTTTTGAGCTCTACGGGAGGTGGCGTAGGTGTAAAAGTTTCGGGCAGCTCAAAAGTTTCCGCCGAATCATCCTCTTCTAAAATGAAATCAAGAGCATCTTCATCCAAGGATGATTCGGGGTTTTCATGAGGAAAAATTGCCATAACCTCCTTCATGCATTCTTCTTCCACAAGCGGCTCCTCGGCAAAAGAGTTTTGTGCATGAATGATAGGAAGAGAAAAAGTTTTCTTGCCGAGGGTGAAGTCTAAGGTTCCTCGAAGGTGATATCCCTAAGAAAAGCTTTTCTATGGGATGACCGACCAAAACATCGAAATCCAGGATTCCGAAACGTGAAAGTCCAAGGAAACCTCTCGCTTCATTACGCTTAATGCAAACATCTCTAATGATCCCCAAACTCTCAAAAATTGCCCCGGTGGGGCTTTAAGGAGTTTGTCGAAGGTGCCCATGTCTCGTTTCCAAATAAAGTTGAAGCAAAAGATTCGGACATGATGTTGGCACCTACTAGAGGATTATAGAGAACATCTACCATTACTCCCCGAATTGAGCCACGAATGGTTGATCTAGGATGATCAAGTCGAAGAACTTCCGAAGAAAGTTCGTTTTCCATCAACCATTCATCGCTCATAATTGCTGTCAACTTCCGAACAGTTTTTAAGAGAAGAGATTTTTCAATAGGTTCTGGGGTTGGTGCAGGGAGTGCTGGTTTCTTTTGATAGGAGTAGTTCAAGGTGTTTCCAAAATCTTCAAAAATTTCTTCCTTGAACTCAAATGGGAAATCAAGAGATTCATCTTCCTCTATCATTGTTCTTGTGTTAGATGAGGACTCGAGTGCTAGGTGCTCCATCATGGGCACCAAGTGTTGTGTCTCTTGCACAACGAGTTCCTCATCTTCCGACTCCGGCTCTACGAGTAAGTCAGCGGAAAAAGGTGTGTTTTCCACAATTCGATCCAAAAGTTCGTGTGCTTCCGCTATGGTCTTATGAGAAAAAGATCCACCCGCGGCCGTGTCAAGATAAAGTGCGGTATCGTTGCTCAATCCCGAATAAAAGTGTTGTAATAAAACGGGTTCGGGAGCAATAATTCTGGTCCGGAGTCCGTTAGAGAACAGAACCGAATCCATGACGCACTTAAGGTTTCCTTTTCTTCTTGTCGAAAGCCTATTATTTCCGCTCGTAGAGAAGTGATACGAGATACGGGGAAGAATGCTAGACAAAATTTGTCTCGCAATTCTTTCCAATCACCGTTCACTCTCTTAGCGGTGTAAGTGTACCATTGCTTCGCCTTCTCATTGAGAGAGAAGGGAAACAACTTCCACTTCAATGTTTCTTGTGTCATGCCATGGATCAATCGGCATGAACACAAATGTTCAAACTCTCGCAAGTGTTCATAAGGATTTTCATGTTTAAAACCCGAAAAGGATAAACCTCTAATCATCGAAATGTAATCGGGGAGAACTCATAGCCAGGTGAAGAAATAGGTTGTGATGATGATGGTGGCTCTAAGAGTTCACCCCGTGGAGTGGAGAAAGATTGGATGGTTGGGTGTGACTCCATGATATGTTTTTGTGAAATTTTGAATGTAAGGAAAAAAATAAAAACAGAACGGTAAGTAAGATAGATTACGAGGGCAAACCTGATTCGTTACAAAGATAACAACCGCTCCCCGACAACGGCGTCGGAAATGCTTGTTGGTATTTCTTACGTCACGAATAAATCCGCAAGCGCACGGAATACCGTTGTAGCACTTCACCCGGGAGTATTCCAAGGTATCGTATTTATATCCGCAGGGAACGAGTATTTCTGCAACAAGGTTAGTTTACCCAAGGACAACCAAGACAACGTAGCAAAATAGGGTCGAGAGGGTGACTCTTATCTATTTATCCTTTAAAGGTAGACGAACGCAAGCTAGACTTGTTTACTTCGGGCACCGTCTTAGGCTTGGTCTCGCCAAGCCACTCCGGTCTACGAAAGCTCTACTATGTACCCGAACGTGGAGGGTTCCTTTGGATGACAGGGCTGTCACTTCCTGCCACCTACCTCTACAAACCGTGGGGCACACAGCAAACAAAGGCGATCTCCAGCCTAGACACCACGTCTATGCTATTGACCACTACTCTAGCCTCGGCCTAGAACCGAGTTCAGAAAGCTATTGCGAAGCGATGATCCCGTAAACAAGTATAACAAGAATTACGTCTAACACAAAGATATGTCACGATAGATAAGTAGATCACCACGTATAAATCACCAAAAAGAGTGTTTACACGCCAAGGTAAAAGAAAAGGAAATACTACTCCACTTTGCAAAAGGGAGGAACACTCCTTCCTCTTCCTTGCCCTCTCTCCTATTCTACTAAAATACAAGAGGCCCTTGGCCCAAGGATGAGAGTTTTGTCTTGTATCTTGATGTTGGTGGTGTGTTGAGAGAGGGGGTGTAGCCCTTTATTTATAGCCTTGGAAGGTCGGCAACTTGGAGGCGGTTCCGGACGTCGGTGGCATTAATTGCAGGTGGAACCGACCTCCGGACGTCGGTGACAAACCGCCGAGAAAGATGGGCCGGGGGGCCCACCTGTCGGTTCGGCCGAACCCACTAGGGTGGTTCGGCCGAACCGGCCTGGACTCCCCTGGGCTTGATTCTTCTCTCGGTGCCTTCCTCCGGCTGTGTACTCGGCCCAATCCACTTGCTTGGTTTGATGTTGAGGCTCTGTTTTGTGGTTTTGGGCTTTTGGACTATATTCTTTAGTCCGGGGAAAATCCGTCGATTGCAAAGTCCATGTTTCGTGCATGTTTTCCCCTGTTTTCATATGAATTGCACCTGCATTCATAATTTCACCAAGACTAGTGGAATTTGTTAGAAATAATCCCTATGTCTATTCTTGGTGATGGTGTTTGATTCAAAAAGATGCAACATGTTGACGGTAAAATTGGACCATAAGGACCGTCAACACTCACTTATGCACCTTTTCAGTTCGTCCCACTCCATCATTTCCCTAGGACCAAAGTTTCTTCTAAAAGTCAGGTTCCAATTCGTTCCGTCGAAAATTTCGGCTATTGTGCCTTCTTGTTGCTCGCAGATCTTGAAAATATTTTCAAAGGTAATCTTTAGTGGACATTCTTGTATCCAGCTATCTATCCAAAACTTGATTTTTTTACCATCTCCAAGGATGTAGTGTAGTCCTTGCTTCACATCATCTTTGATTTCATGCAGCCCCTTCCAGAATTGCGAGGCATTGTGAGTAGAGCTTTGAAAGAAGCTCTTGGCCCCTAGGTATTTCTTTCTTAGTATTTTCGTACACGGGTCTTCGTCTCCTCTTTCTAGTTTAAATATCCATTTTCCCAACAAACATTTATTTAAGGTCCTGGTTTCAGTGAAGCCCAGCCCCCATACTCTTTTGGTGTGCTCATGGCTTCCCATTTTACCATGTGGTATCTCTTCTTCTTTTCACCTCCATGCCAAAAGAAATTTGCCCTGTCCATATCTATTTCATGGTGTATATTCTCGGATAGCAGGTAAAACCCCATTGTGTATATCGGGATTGCACTCAAACAGCTCTCCATTAGTATTGACTTCCTTCCATATGATAGATATTCACATTGCCACGTAGCAAGCCTCTTTCTAATTTTCTGTCTGACATAACTCAGGTCAGAGTCTCTAATCTTTGAGTTGCTTATAGGTATTCCTAGGTAAGTCATTGGGAAAGTCCCAACTCTGCAGTTCAGCATCCGAGCTATTTCTCTCTCTCTTTGTTCTGTTGTGCCTATCACTATTACTTCACTCTTTTCATAGTTGATCTGCAGACCTGACATGCTTTCAAAACAATAAAGTAGAAATTTGATAGTTCTAATTGAATCGTCTTCTGTGTCTATCAAGATTATCGTATCGTCCGCATATTGTAGGTGTGTTAGTCCTCCTATCAAATGTGGGATAATACCCTTGATGTGGCCTTTATCTTTGGCTTTGGTTAGCATTGAACCTAATGCATCTGCTACCAGATTAAAAAGTAGCGGGGATAGAGGGTCCCCTTGTCTTAGCCCTTTATGTGTTCTAAAGTAATTTCCTGGTTTTCCATTTAGATTGATTCCGACTCGTCCTCCTTCCACCGCCTGTTTAATCCAGCTTATCCATCTTTCAGGGAAATTCTTTCTAGTCATTACCTCCTCTAAAAAGCTCCATTGTACTTTGTCGTATGCCTTCACAAAATCTATCTTGAAGATGATCCCTCTCTGGTTTTTTCTCATCAGTTCATGAATTGTTTCATGTATAATTACCACACCTTCTAGTATAAATCTTCCCGGGATGAAAGCAGTCTGGGTAACATTGATCATCTTGTTAGCTACCTTGGTCAATCTATTTGCTAGGATCTTGGTGACAATCTTATATGAGACATTTAACAGGCATATGGGTCTATACTGTTTGATGTTATTGGCCTCCTTAATCTTAGGTATCAAAGTAATCAGACCATAGTTTAGTCTGCTCAAATTCAGTTGTCCTTCATGTAATCTATCCAACATTTCCTTCAGTGGGTTCTTTACTTGGTCCCAAAACTCTTTATAAAAACCAACTGGAAAACCATCAGGTCCAGGGGCCGTGTTATTTTTCATTTCCTTAACTGCTACTTCCACCTCTTCCATTGTGAAAACGGCTTCTAGCATTACTTTCTCTGTTTCATTCAATCTTTCATCTTCCTTCCATAGATTCTCGTCTAGTCTAATTGCTCCTCTGGATTCATGTCCAAAAAGCTCCTTATAGTAACCTTCAATGTGTACTTTTATCTCCTCTTGATCTGTTATTATTCTATCTCCGTCCTCTAAGGAGCTAATTTGGCATTTTCTTCTCCTTCCATTTGCAATTCCATGGAAGTAGCTTGTGTTTGCGTCACCTTTCAGTAACCACGTTTCACCACCTCTTCTCTGCCATCTGATCTCCTCGTATGAGTAAATTTGTTCCAAATCTACCTCTAATTTGTATCTCTCTTTCCATTCTTCCTCTTTTAAGCTCTGCTCCTCGGCTCTTTTGTCCAAATCTTTTATTCTATCTCTGATCTCTTTCTTCCTTATCTTGGCTGCACTATCACAGTTCCTGCCCCATCCTCTGCAGAATCTTCTGAGGTTGATTATGCAGTCTTTCCAATGGTCCATTATATCTCCTTTCTTTCTCTCTGGCCACTTTTTGATCATCTTGTCCCTAAATTCTTGTTGAGAAAGCCAAGCCATTTCAAATCTAAAAATTCTCTCTCCTTCTGTCTTAATCTCTTCAGTATCTACCAGAATTGGTGAATGGTCCGAGCCAATTCTAGTTAGTGTTTTTGCAGTTACTTTAGGATATTTTGTTTCCCAATCAGCAGTCATGAAAATTCTATCTAAGTTGCACATAACCGGGATTTCCCTCTTATTAGACCAAGTAAACCTACTGCCACTCTTAAAAATCTCTCTCAGAGATGTATCCTCGATAAAGGAGTTGAAGATATTCATCCAAGTTACATTTACATTATCTGTCGATTTTTCATGTGCATATCTTATTAAATTAAAAGAAGTTTGGTTATCTTAATCATCAGATTATTTTGCGTGTTTACTACTGGGATCCTCTTAAGCCTCCTGTCAGAGGGGTGAACTCCTCGCACGCCTCGTTGTTCGACATGATGAGATTTTGGATACCTACACTGAGGTGACAAGATCGGCGTGAGCGGCGAGCTCCAGGAATCTGGGTATATCCACCGCGATGATAGCCTCAAGATCGAGTGCGTGTCATCGACGTCTGCCTTGACTGCCTCATCTTCCCAGGCACGTCAGCGCCCAAGCTCACCACACTTGGCTTGCCAGATGTACACGTCATGTGCTGTTCCAGAAAGGAATTAACTGAAGCTGATCTTTTTAGGACTCATTTCGAAAAAAATGCTGATGGTTTAATACCAATAGCCAATGGGACGGGTCCAAAATTTTGATGCACAATTAGTTTTGCTGCACTGATGAGAGTCCACCTTTCCGTGTACCTTGGTCTTCTTCTTATGGAAGTTTTTCTAAAAAATACCGAAAACATCAATTTTCTTTGATGTCAAGTTTATCGTCAGATAAGGCGGCTGTGTTGTCGGATTTTCAAAGTATGACCACTGCTTCTGGCCAATTTGGTTAACAACAAAATCATCGATGAACTCGAATTAGGAATAACACTGTGCTAGGCTATGTTGCCGATCGAGGTCAGACAGCAGCAGTGAGTAATCCAGTTCCTGTTAGGTTGCTTTAGATAAAACTCTGGAGTCTCACATGCAGCATCCTTGATTGACGGGCTCAAAACACTATATTTGTTGATCTCAAGGATATTGCAGCTAGTAGTTTTTATCGTTTTGAATATAAATTTGATTATAACCATAGCAGACGTCTCTTTTATGCTTTAGACAATTTAGCTAGTTAACACGAGGAATTCTAGTGGATGAAACACATGATCAAATTAAACCAGGGGTTTGTGTGAAGCAAAACCCTGTCCTTTGTTTACGTGGATCCCACCTGAGTTGCTCTTTCCATATGGCACAGACTTGTCCGATTCGGCCTTTAATTCTTTAACCACCAGCGTCTGCGGCGATTCATCTTTCTTTTCCGATTCAGTTCCGGACTTGGTTCGGTCAACCGTCTCCGATTTGAATCAAAGACGCTGTTTCCACAAGTAGCATCTATAAATGCAATGGAAGCGCTGCCCTGTTGATCAATCGATCGCCCGCCTTATTAATTCTGCAACAACATTCAGCAAAACGCCAATGGCAACGACGACTCCTCTCCCAACGACGATGCAGGTGACGCCGACGTCCCGCGGCACGCACGGCGTCGACATCCGCAACTTCAGCGCGCTCCGTAGGGAGCACTGCGGAGAAGACGGTTCCGTCAAATCGCCGGCCTTCACCGTCGGCGGCCTCCACTGGGTCCTCCGCTACTACCCCGACGGCGACTGCGAGGCGGCGGCTGGGCACGTCAGCGCCTACGTGGAGCTCGAGACCGAGGGCGCCGCCGCGTGGGCCTACGTGGGCCTCCTGATTCTGAACCAGGCCACCGGCCTGCCCACCGCCGCTTTCCTCGACGATGACCCGACCCTGTTCGACGCGTCCAGCGAGCACACCAGAGGTTGGGGCGCCAGCAGGCTCGCCCTGCGCAGCGAGCGTCTGGGATCCGGCCACGTCGGCGACGACGACTGCCTCAGTATCGAGTGCGTCATCGACGTCTGCGTCGACCGCCTCGCCTTCCCCGACCCGCCGTCGGCGCCCTGGCCCTGGAAGCTCGTCGCGCCGCCGCCGCGCGACGCCGACGACATGCCGCCGGAGGCCGCCGACGCGTTCCTCCACTTCGTCCGCACGGACACGCTGCCCCTCGTGGCCGGCACGACCGGGGAGGGACACCGCGACGTGCTGCGGCACCTTCTGCTCGCCGGAGGGAGGTACGGCATGCCGCGGCTGGCGGCGATCTGCGAGCGCCTCCTGTGCCGGAGCCTCGCCGTGGAGAGCGTGGCGGAGACGCTGGACATGGCGGACCTGTACGGGTTCGAGAGGCTGAGGGAGGCGTGCGTGGAGTTCGCGTCGGGCCCGTTCACCTACGCCCTCGTGAGGCAGACCCAGGGATTTCCTCAGCTGCCTCCTCACCTTATCACAGAGCTGCTAATCAGGTTCTTCAAGAGCCGCTACGGGATCAACCTCGTCTATGATGAGCTCACAAATTTGCCCGTCGAGGTATCGGGTCCAGTGTCCCAGCTATACGATTTCCCGGAGAAATGGTCTCAGTTGGAACCTCTATCTCAAATTCACAGTGTTAAGACAGGTGATTCTAGTGTAAAATTTACACTACATCACCCGCACATAACGGCATAAATTTGAACACGGAGCCGGAGGAACTATTTAGTTTTTACCAAGAGAAGCAAGGAATAGTTGATCTTTTTAGTGAATTGTTTAGGACCCTAAATCAATTATCGCTGTAACTTTCACACGTGGCTAGTTAATTATGCGCTATATTTTGGAAAAATGTTATTACAAATGAACTAGTATATACTGTTGTTTTTTTACTTTTCGGTGGACCTTTTTAACAACTGGCATGAATCTCAAAAGAATCTAACTAATTAAATTACTTTAATTTTTCTTTGTTACCGGCCAGACCCTGCTCCTCCCGTTCCAAATTAGACTAGCCCATACTTATATCATGGTTCTCTTCCTTGTATACCTACAGGTTTGTGAAGGCCCTATTAATTTATCCTAACAGAGAGAGATGAACAACAATGACCACTGAGCCTCTAATAAACAGCTATATAAATAAGCTTTCGGATTTGTCTTGCCGTAAGGTACCAAAAGTGAATTTTATTAAAATTGTTGGAAAGTATGTACCTTCTTCTGCCTATAACGGCAACCAAATCGAAGAAACGCTGCAAAGAAAACTGTTTCATACTTTCTCTTTCATAAACCAATAGTGTTTTCTTGCACCAACAACCGAACTAATTAAATTCTCTTCAGCATGGCAATGGAACGAATAAATTACTTTACTGCAAGCAGATGTAGAAAGTTGATCGCTTGGTTCTCTCGTCCTGACCTCAAAAACTTAAGCATTATAATTTTCAAAGATACTTTATAGTAACTTAACGTAGATATTAAGTTTCCTGTTACAGAATGAGTCTCCTGTTGCAGAATGAGCATAATTCAGCTAGTTGTTATTTCATTAGTGCAAGGCAAGTTGCGGACGGCTAGTTGACTTACTGTTTCCTTGATCATGCATCTGCTTCCCAAATACGACAATCTAATTTTTGACTGCTTTTAATAACCTCTGACACAATGTCTACCTATTACAGATAAAAAAGTTATTACTTGTACAATTATCAAAATAGAAAGCATCGACTGGGCGGCCTAGCTCATTCTGTCATTTTGTTTCAGTTTACAATTATCAAAATAGAAGGTATCTCACTGTACAATTATCAAAATAGAAGGAACGAGTCGACCTAGTTTTAAATTTACATTTGACTCGGATATTGCATTTATAGCTTTGTTTCAGTGGGATGCGACGTATGACAGTGAGATGACACTGAAACAAATAGGCATCTCACAGTGTGTGTGCATATTTTGATAGGAGTACATGTACTTGTATTTGAGTATTTGCTTGTGTACTGTGTGTTTTGAAGAAAGAAAAAAAAACTGACACTGCATGCTTCATTTTCTTACTTAGCTAATTACATTCTTATAATCTTGAGTCGGACAACAGTGGAAGCTATACGTCATTTCATAAACGTCACTATAGGCCACTGCGCCTAGAACAGTAAAACTCATGGCTGTCATTATTTAAATTTGAAATCCTCGTCATGGTAAAACAGAATTTTATAGCATATACTCATAATTGCCTATTTATAACATGCAAGGCTCTACCACAAGTGGATTAGTAAAATTATAAGTAGTATACTCATCTGCAACATGTAAGGACTATCAAATCGAGGTATAAGGTTTCTTTACAGATTACAACGTAGAGACAGGAAGTCAACTTTGAACATGGCACCAGGGTTTTTTTTTTTTGACGATACAGTCAATAGTCTTTGTAAATAATTGTGTGACATAGGTATCAACTCCTTGCTAGCAGCACGTTGGATGTTATAAATAGCACCTGCTAGCACCGAATGACTCAGCATACAAGCACTACCCACTTGAAAGCCTTTCCAATCTCGATCACTGGATCACATCGTCGTCTCTCCTCGCTCTTGATTTTTACACTGCATATTCCTCTCAAAATAGCTTATTAGTGCGTGTATCCACCAACACCAAATATTATGGCTTTCAGTGCCACCACTGCCACTAAGGGAGCCACTGTTGCTGCCATTTTCATGGTGGTTGTGGTTCTATCCTCTATGGGGATGCCGGCGGCAGCTGGAACGTCTTGCAGCCAACGCCATTGCATCTCCGAGTGTCCTACCAAGTGCCAAGAGAAAGCTGACAGCTCCTGCGAGAGTTTGAAACACAACGGCTCTCATGGGTGTCGCATGTTCTGCCCCATGTTTTGCAGAACAGACTGTGAGTCCGCGTGCAATGATGGCAAGCCTATGTGTCCCTCAGGAGGGATTGAGCAATGCGACCCGGAATGCGCGAAAAGATGCGAAGAGCAGTGCTACAACCAGGAGAGCCCTGACTACCGCCCTTGCCTTTCTGCGGTCTTCAACCATTGCAACGACGAGTGTGAAACTGCCTGCAAAGGTGGAAAGGTGTAAGGCTTGAATTCTGGTGCTCCAATCGACGGCCTTACAAATTATGTGTCTTTGGTGATTGATATACGTACCTTTCTGTTGATTGTTTGTACCACATGTGAAGCTAGTAGTAGGAGTCGAGCACATTAAGTTTTCAGCATCGTCCTTGAATGTTTATTAGGTTTGTTTGCTTGCTTGTAATCTCAGTCACCCATGCCATATGTGTTGTTGTTGTAAGCTGCATGTTTTTCTTTGAGATCAAACTAAAACTAAATAAAAAAATGGCGCACCAAAGATTGGTTAGCGCATTCGGTAAAAGAAAAAAATTGGTTAGCGCGCGCCACCAAACTCCATTGCCTATCGTGTCGTTTCACTTAGATGCGAGCTTGACAGGGCTGTCTGCAGTTGTTTTGCTGCTTTTAATTTGGAGTTCCAGGGTAGACAACCCAGTGTTACTGCATTAACACAAAGGCATTTTTTTTGCGAGAACAGTCACTACGGGAGAATGCGTATATGCCGTGTGCCAAACTTTGTGTCGTATATGTAATCTATTGGGCACATGTAAATTCAGATGAGGGGATTTTTCTTTTACCCAAGCCACGTAAATTTGCTCCCACTGGGAATCGAACCCGGGTCACTAGGGTGCTACTCAGAAGCCTTAACTATTAAGCTAAGAGCCCTTTCACCTGAAGAAACAAAAATGTTCCACTCTTGAACTAATTGTTCTAATAGTATAGTTTAATTGATTCAACAATACATTCATTGCTCGAGTAGTATATGTTCCTTGTTCCAAAAATCTGACTTAAAAAAGCTAAATTTCAGTTAACTTTAAATTAGCAAATCGGTTAATAATAGACAGAAGAGGACCCCTCAATGAAAATGTTGGCACAAAAAGAAAAAAAAAGGAAAGACTGACAATGTTGAGATAAACAGATGAGATTTATAAGAATATGGTAGTCCTTAGGCCTAATTGATATCAATGTCATGATACCATGGTTTGTTTTTACCGACCTATATTAGCTACCACTAGATCATCCGTTAGGAAGTTTGATAGTACCATCACTAAAGGCGGACGACAAACCATGAGGTCGTTAATTCCATATGTACTTATGGACTGTGAAATTATTGGTTGTTTTTTTTTTGTATTATCAACCAATTATCGGTAGCTAAAAAGTTGACTAGTCAGTAAAAATTTTTAAGTGATGCCACTCACAACGACATATTCCCTCCGTCCCAATATGTTTGGCATTTTAGCTCTGGACACGGAGATTAAGATAGAAGAAATAAAATAGGTGAGCAGGAAATGATAAGGAAAAAGATAGAGATAGAGATGTATTAGGAAGAGAGACAAGTGTCTCGGAAAATGAGAATGCCAAATATTTTGAGAAAAATGGATGAACCTAGAATGCCAAATATTTTGGGACGGAGGGAGTATGTTATAATTTAGCATAGACATTTACAGACTTATGGTTAGATGGTGAAGGGCCTTTTAAAACCTCGTGGTAAGATGCTATAGGTGAATTGTGGTATACTGCATGTAGCTTTCACCCTAGACTATTCCATTCATCCATTGTATCAATTTCTATGGGAAACTAGACGTGTGTACAACCTCGAATTTATCAAGTCCAATGACGTGGAAATGATAGAAGCATTTATATATATTTGCAGGGGTTTTGGCTTTGTGTTAAACAAATAAATACTCGCAGGGTCTTTGGCTTTGTGTTAGGCCATATGGTTAAGTAGAAATGATGTTACTTTTGCTAAAATATACTCCTATAAAATCTTATATGCAGGTACTATATAGGGGAACACATCAACTTCGATTCTGGGGGCAACTAAAGAACCTTGTAAGTGCAAGGTTCTTATACCCATGATATATTAGGATTAATAAGTACCTGTGAAAAGTACAATGGTTAAGTTTTCAAAGGAACTTAACCTCTTGATCTAACACCACCGTAACACTAAATCGTATTATTTGATTAGCGTATGCCGACAGCTAGTTGACTTCTTGTTCCTTTGATCGCATCTACTTTTCAAATAAAGAAAATAATTTTTGACAAACATATAATATGTAGAAATTTGAATGACTGACCTCTGACACAATGCCTACCCATTTGACGTTGACAAAAAAAAACCACAACTTGTACAATTTTAGAAATATATAGCGAGCACCGTGTGGTTCATTTTCTTACTAAAAATTGCACGATTATAATCTTGATTGGTGAGATGACAGTAAACGCTATATATGATTTCATAAAACCCATGAGCCTCTTACTTTCCGGGAGTCTGTTGGCGCTGGTGTGACACTAACTCGTGGCGTTGGATCAAGAAGTTACCTAAAGGCACTTCAAGCCTGCCTTCTGTTTTCATTTATTTGCATAAAAAACAGCAGAAAACATAAATATTCAAATTACAAATAGTATCAATGTATTTGTGAACGGAGAGGAGTTTGTGTTTGCCTGTACACAACACAATATGTAACATTACACCATGCTACATATGTACAACTTGGTGTTTCGAAGGTACTCATAGAGGCAGAAGGTCAATGAGCATACATATGTATATATATTCATACGGGTGAGTAATTGTGCCTGTATATTTTCCCAAAAAAGTTGTACCTGTATGTGAGTATCTATACCATGTGTCTCACAAGAAAATAAGAAGCCAACAATGTCCTTCATTTTCTTCCTTTATTATTGCATTCTTATAATCTTGAGTCGTAAACCATTGGAAGCTATACATCATTTCGTCACTAGACCGTTGCACCTAAGACAGAGAAACTCATGGCTCTCATTATTTAAATTTGAAATTCTCATCATAAAACAAAACTTTATATTTTATACTGATATACGTGCTTTTAGAAATTACAATTCTTCTCTTCTGTGATACCAGTTAACAGTTTGCATTTCCTATTTAACATATAAGGTCTCACGGCAAATAGATTTTAATGAAATTGTAAATATATAGTATTTTTTTGCTACATATAAGAGCTATATAGTATTATTCATTTTGTTAATTAATTGGCTTCTTATACTATTCAGTCGGACAACAGTGGAAGCTATACGTCATTTCATAAACCATGGTTGTCATTATTCAAATTCGAAATCCCCATCATCATAGAACAAAATTTTATAGCATATATTGAACAGATTTCATTGCCTATTTAACATATAAGGAGCTACACCGAGTGGATTAAATAAAACTATAAATACAACTTCTGCAGAATATAAGGGCTATCAAATCTCGAGGTATAAGGTTTCTTTGCAATGTACAATGTATAGACAGGAAGTCAACTTTGAACACCGCAAGAGGTTTTTCTTTTTTGACGATGCAGGCAGTAGTCTATATCAACTCCCTGGTAGCAACACTTTGGATGTCATAAATAGTACCAAGCACTGAATGACTTGCCATACTAGCACCAGTTGAAAACCTTTCAGATCTTGATCGGTGGATCACTTCGTCTCTCCTCCCTCTTGCTTTTTATACCGCATCTTCCTCTCTTAATATCTTAGTGTGTGCATACACAAACAACAAATATTATGGCTTTCAGTGCCGCTGCTATTAAGGGAGCCACTGTTGCCGCCATTTTTATGGTGGTCGGGGTTCTATCCCCGACGGGTATGCTGGCAGCAGCAGGAACGTCTTGCCACCAACTCCGCAAGTGCATCAGCGAGTGTCCTTCCAGGTGCCAAGAGAAACTGCTGCTCGGGTCTGAAACATGGTAGCTCTCGTCAGTGCTCCACGTTGCGCCCCATGTATTGCCAAAGTGATTGCGAGGAGTCCGCCTGCAAAAATTCCAACCCTTCGTGTCCTGCAGAAGGGATAGAAGGATGCAGCGGCCAGGAGAGCCCTGATTACAGACCTTGCCTTTCTGCGGTCTTTCAAGGGTGCAAGGACGAGTGTGAAACGGCCTGCGAGAGCGGAAAGGCGTAAGGCTTAAATGTCAGAGTCGAGATGATGGATGGATCATGAATAACAAAAAAGTGAAAAAGAAAAAGTGAATATTGTTGTTGACATGAATGTAGAAAGTGATATCCTCAAATAATACATCAAGAAGTTGATCGGTCATGTTGTGGTAATGTATGGCGTTCTGCATATGGGCTATCTTCAGAAGAAAATAGCACAAGTTTAATTAAAATCTTGGGAGTGTACAGATGAATATAACAGCTTATACGTCCAGACAGCCTGCTACTTAGTGGATTCATAAAGTGGCAAACCATAAATTTGAGACGGTCGTAATAAACTTTGTGCCAACCTGTACCTATTTTATGTTAGTGAATTCATATACTTTAGAGTTGGTGGAAGAGTTAATGGGTGGGTGGATGAAGGTAAAAATGAAGGGTATGATAGTCTTTTGACACATTGACTATTTTATTGTTTGAATGTTAGAAAGCCCTACATTTAGGGACGGAGGGTGTATTGGCCAACGGCTAGTGATGGTGTACTCCCGTGTTTATCCTGTCAATAATACCAGTTGTGATGATGTAACCCCTGACAGTGTAAGTAAACAACATCGATCTCATCGCCGGTGTTGTCCATGGTGAGGTGCAGTGTGATTCTGGGGACTCCCTATATACTCTGACCGCGTTGGAATGGCCCATTAAGGCACATCAGCCATAAAATAATGTTTATAATTTAAATTAATTTTTAAAAATATATATTTTATTAATACATATTATGTTGATTTTCACTACTAGAACAAATAAATAATAATGATGTATTTTTTATATACAAATATTTGGAAAATATAGGATCAATTTGCTTTCAATATGGAACAATGGATTATAACGGCTGGAACAATAAATTTTAACTATTGTAACAATTGATTTTCAAAGCTAGAACAATTAAAATTTTATTTTTTTAAAAAAATACATACATGTGGGATTTTATTTTGTTGCATTAGTTCTAAAGAACACAATGGTTCAAACAGACTCCGAAACTGAGTTACCATTTGAGAGAATAATAATTTTGAGATTACAACGTTAAATTTGAATTATGGGGAGGTCTTGCCGGTGCTGTCCACACGTTGTTAATGGGAATTCCTTGTTGAATGCGGTATGCCGACTTGATAATCACTGTCCATCGGGGCTGCCGAGAATAGACGTCAGGGCCCTTGGGAAAGTCGTCTCCAAAGGAGGGCCAGCAACCGCCTGTCCTGCCCTACCACTACCAACCCAGAACAAATGCTTTGGAGGCGGCAGTATTGATCTCTTTCCTCTTGGCGAGCTCTCTGTTGTATTTTATGCTTGGATGCAAGCTTCATACGGTATGATGGAAGTGCTGTGCCAGCGCTGTATATTTCGGCTACTATAGCCTACTACAGCTAGAAAGGCAAACCATATGCCGTCAAATATGGCACGCGAATAGGATCTTTGCTGCTTCACCATTTATGGGTCGAGCCAGCCAGATCTTTGCTTTTACTATCATTTTAGGGAGTGTATGACATGCGCGGAAGAGGAACTAGATGCCTGCGCGGGACCCTGCTGACTAGA
Source organism: Chloris gayana (assembly GCA_031894775.1). Classification (NCBI taxonomy): domain Eukaryota; kingdom Viridiplantae; phylum Streptophyta; class Magnoliopsida; order Poales; family Poaceae; genus Chloris; species Chloris gayana. The sequence continues at coordinate 53,457 of JAUNZO010002201.1, forward strand.
TAATCTGAGTGGAATTGAAAAAATAAAAAGCCGTGGATCAGGTTTTCAGATGGAGCACTGCCGCCTGTCCTGCCCTACCACTACCAACCCAGAACAAATGCCGTAATCCACAGTGAAAACGCATGCAGCTAACAAGCACTACTGGCTGGTGGCTGGTGCCCCAGTATATAAAAACACAACCCCAAGCCGATCTATGATGTGTGTGAAGGAAGGCACAGATAAGTAACGCAGAGGGAGAGCGATCGCCAGCACCAGCCAAGCAGCCATGCGGAGGAGTACCTTCCACGGTTACGGTTACGGCCAGACGGCACCAGCCATGAACTACCATGTCACTCACTCGGAGCACAAGGAGTCGTTCAAGGAGGTGGACGGGGACTGCTACGACCCTCGCCGCAGCCACCACCAGCAGCAGGCGCATCGACACCACGGGTACAACAACAACAACAACCACCACCACGGCTATAGCAACAACAACCACGGCCGCTACGAGACCTACGAGGAGACCTGCGAGGAGGAGACCTACATCGCCGGCCGCAACCACGGCCACGGGCATGGACACGGCGGCGGCGCGCGCCGCTACGACTTCGAGACATATGAGGAGACCTCCTACGAGGAGGAAGAAGTGGTCGTGGGCGGCGGCGGCTACGCCCAGCTCAAGCGCGGCCACCGCTGCGCATGAGAATAAGACAGTGGATCGATGCCAGTCCGATTAGTAGGCGCCACACTGATGCATGGGCGTACACACACTGCACTGGCAGCTCAAATAATCTGGTGACAAACCGGGCCAATCTTACGTAAATAAATTGTACTGCTCCCCAATTGATCGATCGGTGCTCTGCATCCACTGTGTATCTCTGTAAGAATTTGTGCGTTGTACCAGCCACAGCCGGTATATATATCAACTAACAAGCTGCTTGTTTGACGAGCTGGGCTCTTATCACTGCAAATTTGGAATTGTTGAAATTGAGAAGCCACTCGACATATTTCTTGTGTGCAGTGTGAGGCCATGTATGGATATTATTTCATTTCCATTTTTTACTTTGATTACCAGACGCTCAACCACATAATTCAGGAGAGAAACCTAAATTAATGTCAACAAGGTGAAAAAACATGATATAAGACAACGATTAAATTTCAGGGATATGGATTTATTTTCCCACCAACGGGATGTCCCATCGAGAGCAAAAATATAATGTGTCTAAATAATTATTTAAAAATTTAAAATTTATGAAACTTGTTATTTGTGTAGTTGACATGATATGAAACATGTACACAAAATTTCAGCTTTATATTCAACTTACCTAAAAATATAAAAGTAATAAATTTTGAATAAATTCAAATGAAATGAATAAAAAAGCTAATTTGTCATCTTCCACTATTATTTTAATATTACATCTTTTAGGTAAATTGAATTTCAAGTCCAAACTTTGCATTCATATTTTCTACCATATGAGCAATACGTATACCAAAAATCATATCTAAACATGGGCCAAATGTCTCAAAATCTAGGACATATCACTTTTTAGGAGCGGGAGGGGGCAATGGCCTTACCCAAGCCCCTATCCATGTGAGAGGGGGAGGGGTCAATGACCTGGGCCCAAGCCCCTATCCATGTGAGAACTTGTGGGTTTTGGGCCAATGGCGGATCGAGGATGCATTTGCTAGGCATTCAAACATGCACATAGCAAGAATATTTTTTTGATGATTCATGTTTTCAGATTTTTTTAAAAAAAAGAGGTGAAATTTATTACTTTAGTCCTAATTTCTAAGCTTCTACACTCGATGAAACATGAATTTAGTACTAATTACTTGAGTATAAGTGTATGTATTGGATATACTTTATGTTTTGGCTAGACTTTGGGCATTCAACTGAAGTCAATGAATCAAGGAAGGTATGCCCTTGGGCTCTTGTCACATCTTCATTATTTGAGTGTGGGCATTTCATTGTGCCTTGAACTTGTGTATCAACATTTTGTCTGAAAAGGCTCATTGGGTCCCTTGCAGGTTCAATACCATGTGATAAGTGATTGCATTTGTTCATCTGGTGAGTATATATGCAACAGTGACATACGTATTCTGAGCATTGTTTTACACAAGTAAATTAAATTTGTTTATGTTTGAAAAATATTTAATTTTTTCTTGAGATCATTAGATTGAAAACTAGACATTCCCTTAAAAAAAATCAGATTTGTACACACATGGGCACATGCTGCGTTGAGATTCTTTTTTCACCAATCTTCCTTGAGAATATTATTGTACCTAACATTCCTCACTTTCTACTATCAATAGACCGTGCAAAATATGGCTTGCGAATATGATCATTGCTGCTTTATCATTATTTACGGTCGAATATGGCAACGGAATATAACGCTTGCAGAAACCTATCACTCACCTTGTTAGTGGAGTGTACTTGACGGGTAAAGGTAAAAAAACACGCACCAGTTCGGCCGGAGAGCACCAGTTCCATCCATGAGAGAGAACCTCCGGCAGCAAGAGATCCAGGCGCTCGCGCCTATATAAAAACTAACCCAACGAGGAACCGATCGAAACAAGCAGCGAGAAATCAATTCACTCGACCGAGCAACTACGTTTAGGGGTCCCTGCCACGGATACGGTGCCGCGATGAGTGCTGTCAACAAGGAGGGAGGCGACGGGGCCTACGACCGCCGCCGCAGCTCCGGCGAACATCATTACCCGCCGCCAAAGCGCTAGGCGGGCGCCCTGAAATCTCCGGCGTACGTATACATTTACGTCGTATGCACCGTGCGTACGTACGTACGTACGCCAACGCTACAGAATGGAGTACAACTCGAACGATTGAGCTGCTGGTGACAACCTAGCTAATCGTAATTCGTAAGTAAATAAAATTGTACTCTTCCGGACTCCTGGTTGATCGCGTCCACACCCTGTACTAGTACTACAAGTATTGTTTGTGTCTCAGTTCCATTATCCAAAAAAAGAATGACTTTTGTGGGCATAGTGACATGTGTCCATCCTAGCTTTTTTATTAATTATGGTTAAATATAAATATTGAATTTCTGATTATACTATTAAACATGTCATACTAGTTGTAGACATGTTGTCAAATCATAAATTCAAGTTAAAAAATATCAAATTCTGACAAATTCATGAAATTTAACAGAATTTTATGAATTTGTCAGAATTTGATGTTTCTTTACTTTAATTTGTGATTTGACAACATATCTACAACTAGTCTGACATGTTTAATAGTATAGTCAGAGATTCAATATTTATATTTATCTATAATTAATAGAAAAGCTAAGGTGGGTACATGCCCCTATTTTCACCAGTATTTCTCACAAAAAAACATGTATTGTTTGTGTGTCGTGACTGCAGCAGTGCGAGGGAAAAAAAGTGTAAGCTCTAAACAATTCTAAGGTCCCGTTTGGATTCACCTCTTAAACTTTAGTTGACTAAATCTTAGCTATTTTTCTCAAAACACGACCTCCTAAAATCTCTTAAACTTTAGCCGAGCCACCTCCTAAACTTTAGACCAGTAGTCACCTCAACCTTGCTAAAATCTCCTAAACTTTGAATAAAGACAAATAAAGTCAAAAGTACCTCTCACCACATGTTAGAGATAGAAAAAGTATAGGTGGAGAAACATTTATTGAGGGTTAGATATGTCCACTTTTTGATTACTCAAGGAATTTAGTCATGGATCCAAACATGCTAAACTTTAGTTGACTAAACTTTAGTTGACTAAACTTTAGTTGACTAAACTTTAGCTGACTAGAAGATCCAAACACCCTCTCCTGCGCTCTTCCTCAGTTTGTGTCGCCTTGTTTTGACGGTGGACCTAACAATGGAAGGGCTATTTTATGGTCCAAAATAATAATCATTATTTTCCCTCAACTAATAACCATTAGTTAGAGGGTACTCCCTCCGTCCCCTTATATGTATCGTTCTACGGTTCAAATTTTGTCCCACGAAAACTGTCGTTCTCGCCTCCCAAAGCCACTGCAGCACCAAATCAATGCACCGACAGTCCAGCGTGGGCAGACTCCTTTGTCCTTTTCTCTCGTTTCTTCTTCTTGCTCCCAGCGAAAAGCAAGCCAAAGCAGCACAACACTCCTTTCCTCACCTCCCATCTATGCTCGCTCGTCCCTCTAAAAAAAAAAAAAATCTATGCTCGCTCGTCCGAACAAGAAGGCGGAGCTCGACAGCCCGGAGGCGGAGCAGCGTGATGGCCAACCAGATTGGCTTGCCTTATCTATTTCCTCCTGGTGTTCGTCCAATCACAATCAGCTGCAGGAACAAGATCTGCAGAGGATCTCCATGGTCAACCACAATCAGCTCGTCATCTCAATCCCCACAAATTTGTTGGTCCTGCGCGCCGATGATGTTCGTTTCTTGGGCTGGGACTACGAAGACTTCCAGCGTATGGGGCTACGTGCCACCGTGTCGATGAGGTTCGCTTCTCAGATTGTGCCTTGCTGGCAGCGCAGGGGAAGGGCAGCTCCTTGCTTGGGGTCGAGTGCGTGAAAGAAGGCGCACAGCAGCAGTCGCATTCTTGGACGAGGAAGAGGAAGGGGATCGGTTGGTGGGGAGGACTGAGAGCAGAGAGGAATGAAAGAAAAGGCAGGAAGAGGAAGGGAATCGGTGGCGAGGGCAGCGTAATGAATGAGGGTAGCAGAGTAAAATGCCGTGTGCGTTGGTTTTCGATCTTTTGGCTAAAACGACACATATAGTGGGACGGAGGGAGTAGATTAAGTATATGCATAAAAAATAATAAATTTTTATTTATTTATACGATTTTAGTTTTCAGGCCAACCCACGTATATGTGGCCCAATAGATGAAAGTCCAGCCCACGTATGTGAGAGAAAAAGGCCCAAACCGCCGGGCAGCACCCCTATCGGCCAGCCCTTTTCTTCTCGCACGCCGCCATCACGCGTCAAGATTCCGAGCGCGTGCGCTGTTCGTTCAGCACGCCGCCATCGTGCAACAGCCAAGACACACCCTCCGTCGTTCAGAACCCTAATCTGAATAGAAATGGATCAGGCATCCTAATACGTCATTAAGTTATGAAAATATTAGAGATTATTGATTTGTTAATTGCTAAAGTAATAATAAAAAGTTAAACAGGCAAGACAATTTTACCCTCGCTAATGACCATTAGTTACTAATTTTCAAAATTAAATCTCTATCGTTAGATCTAACTAATGGCCATTAAAACTAATGATTATTATTTTGGATTAGAAAACTGCTCTAATGGAAATGTGGCGTCAAGTACTTTCTGTTCCCCTTCGCCACTTCGTCGTTTATTCTTCTTCCTGCATCCACGCCCGGCCGTCCGCCTATCGACTTCCCGCCTGGCAACCCCAGCGAGCTTGCTTCCGAGTTGCCATTGCCATTGCACGACTCGGCGACTGGCACTAAGCAGTAAGCCACACACGGCTGAATTCCATGAGCCACTCCTAAACTACTGCCGCTACTTTCGGTAGCACTATTGCGTAGCACTGAAAAAAAAACAAGAGTAAAATACACATTATATTCCTAATAAAGCAACGACATGTAATCATTTAGGTCGAAAACTAGGTACCTGAACTATTAGCGGATGATCAAATAATCTCACGAACTATTGAAGTGATCACTTTGGTCCATGATCATTGTGTGTTGTGCCAAATTAATAAGGTCTATATCATTTATCCCGGAGGCAGGAGGTGAAAACTTCTGCCCCAAACATATAGCATGTGGTTGTTGCATCCATAAAATGTGGTGCTTAATCTAAGCCACTTCAAGACACACAGAGATTAGCATATTAGATAATGATCATGGGACACTACCACTAAATGAAACTTGTAGTTGTGTTACACTATTTTGTTCCTTAATTGACATGGGCCAAATACTTCTAATTTAGCAAAAATCAATGTAAAGATTAGAGAGCATTTGAGGACGGGGAGGGGGCAATGGCATTTGAGATATGTATGAGAATTGTGTTTGCATGAATAGATTAAATTCGTTCAATTAGTTTATGGTTCACAAATATTTAATTTCATCTTGAAAAAATATTTTTGGGTGTCTTGTAAGTTACTCAACACATATTCCCCAATTTCTTTTTTTTGTTGACGCCAGCCAGTTCACACTTCCACAAGTTGAGAATGGATGAGTAATGTTCATCAGAATAAGGTTGCTGCTTTGTTGTAACATAAAACTCTGTTCCTATCCTGTGTAGTGCAGGGGCAGACCCACTTCAATTCAAGGGTATTCATTGAAATACCCATTATTGTTTTTCACAAAAAGAATGTATATACATAAAAAACAAAGGAATATCAGGCTGTCATTCAATCCTAGTATAAAGCCCATCTGGACTGCCTGTATGCACCGCAGCTCGATAGCAAAATTGGCCACACCTGCCCCCAGTCGATTCAAAAAGCCCAAAGGACTGAGCCTAGCAATATTTGTTGTTTCACCTTATGATGATTCACGATCGAGTAGATCGATCCACGCACATGCCGATCAACAAAACGTCGCTGCCCTGGACGACTGGAGGCTGACGGCTACCACGATCGACACCCAGCCCCAGCAGGTATTGATCAACGCTTTATTTCCAGCGCTTCGTTAAGCAGTAGTACTGATCAACACACTTTATTTCCTAAAGAACTCAATGATGTTGGTACTTAATTATGTGTTATACATCCATAATTTACGATGTAAAACATTACTGCTGCAAATTTTCAATACCCATAATCCAAATTCTAGGCCTGCCACCGGTGTAGTGTCCATATAACAAAGAACAATAGGCGGTCAGCCTATGTTACAACTTGCAATGCATTGGAAAATTGGGCTAGTCAGTGCCCCACATATTCATCTTAACGAACTGAAAACTCAGTACAACCATGGTAAATTTGCAACATATATTACTATATTTTTAAAAAATAAACAATATATTAAAAAATTAGAGATAAATTCATTTTGTTGTTAACTGATACTTCTCTCTTGTTCAAATTGGTGATGTTAGCTGAGGAAATTTTTAATCAAAAATACTGGTAAGTAGTTTTGGCAAACTACTCGCAAGTGTAGTTTAAGGGCATTTTTGTAATTGCACCTTTATTTAAAGGATTTATAATTGTTCAAAAAATAAAGTTTTGGGAGATGAACCATAACCTTATTGTAAGAATAATAGTAATTGAACACATCAATTAACATGAGGGGTTAATTGAATTACTAATTTGGTTTCTATTATGATTAATAAAAAAAATAAGCATTACAAGTTTATAATTTTGACGATATAACCCTCAATATGATAAAATACTGGTCAATAGTTGTTGATTTTTATACCAAATTTATACCGATGGATCAAACTACTTGCCAGTAGTTTTGAAAAACCACCGGCCAATATTTTGGACCGAATTAGGACTTGGGAGAGAAGCGTGACTTAGTGTAAATTTTACACTAGAATCACTTCTCATAACATCATCAATTTGATATAGAGGGGAGACTATTTCCGGAGAAGATTGTGTGATTGGGTACAGGGACCTGAGACCTCCAAAGCATGTTAATTTCGTCATCGTAGACTAGATCAAGGCCGTAGCTCTTGCCTCTTGGCATACTTGACGGCCAGCGCTCTCTGACCAGGGTGAGGAGCCTCCCAGAGTATAGGTCAGGATACCCCCTCACTCTCTCTCACGAGTGCATAGTTGTACCAGTCCGACACGAACTCCACGCACGCCCCTCAGCTTCTCGAACCCGTGCAAGTCCGCCAAGGCCAACGTCGCCGCCGCGTGCTCGACGCCGAGGTGGCTGGCTGGCTGCACAGGAGGCGCTCGCAGATCGCCGGCAGCCTCGGCACGTCGTACCACTTAGCGGCGGGAAGAAGGTGATGGAGCGTGTCCCTGCACCCCGCCCCGCTCGTGCCGGCCGCTACCGGAAGCATGCCCGTTTAGACGAAGTGGAGGAACGCCTCGGCGGCCGGCGGCATGCCGGCATCTCCTCGACGACCACCACCCTCGGATCCTTAGCGCAATATAACGGTATCGGTCTGGTCAAGAACCAGGAGGATCATCAGCATGCACCAGACAACGCCGCCTCATTGTTGTTTCATAATATTTGTTAACGCTACGACTCATCTTGTGTCTATACATGCAGACATGCATGCACGTATAGACTCTCGCTTACATTTTTTTTTTGCAAATTAACCTTTATCATTTGTTAGCTTTGATGATTAGATTTTGTCGAGATCCACTAGTTTTTACAAGTATCTTTTTCTCTCTTTACAAAATTATGAAATTAGGTAAGGGGCTCCACTAGTTAGGTAAAAAAGTTTGGTTCCATATATCAGTGAATAATATATATCTAGATGAATTGGTTTGATAAGCAGAATCATCGCTTCAGATTGAGTTTAGGCAAAAAAAAAATAAACAAACAAAAAAACAGGTCAGCTGCGGAAGATGGTGTCGCTGGGATGCACCACCGCGCACTACTCCCTTCTCGGTGCGCCGATCTGCCTCGCGCGCCCGCGGCGGGCCTGCACCGTCTTGCGCGCCGCCGTCGCCGAGGCCAGCGCGGAGGCCAAAGCCTCCCTTATCCGGATTGGGACGCGCGGAAGGTGATCAAAATCGACCTTTTTTGCAGCCCCTTTTTTTGTTGGAAGTGGGGAATTCGGGGTCATGTCGATCAAAATAGCTGTGTTAGTTGGATTTGCTGTGGTAATATGCGCTGCAAGTGTCTGGAGATCTATTATTTAACTGTTCTTCTGGAATTGCGTGTTTGTGCCTTGCATTCTAACGCTGGCTGAATTTACACAAGCACATATATATTGAAGGCTTTGGACTGGGTGTGCAATCGCTAGAATGCTTTGTTGTATCGGTAGTAAACTAACCTGAGTTTTCATATTTTTGTTTACGAGGTTGTAGTCTTTACCTGTGACTAATCATCACTACCCTAGTTTGAATGGGATCTTGTGTAGTTCTGCATCATTTAATTTGGGCCTTTTTTTTATGCTGAGAAAAGATTGATCTGCCAGAAAGTTGTATCTTTGTTTTTTCTTTTTGTGTCAAGTTGAATTTTTTCTGTTGCTTCTTTTTGTGGATTCGAGTATATTGATTAGAATATGCAAATATGAAATTCATGCAATTGGTTATTTAGGGCAGTCCTCTTGCTAAGGCACAAGCTTATGAAACCCGGGAAAAACTGAAAGCTGCATATGCTGAGTTAGCCGAGGATGGTGCTATTGAGATTGTCATCATAAAGACCACGGGAGACGAGATCTTGGAGAAACGCCTTGCAGATATAGGAGGCAAGGGTTTATTTACCAAAGAGATAGATGATGCACTTTTGCAGGGAAGGATTGACATTGCGGTTCACTCTATGAAAGATGTCCCAACATATCTACCTGCAGGCTCAGTAGTACCCTGTACTCTGCCACGTGAAGATGTAAGAGATGCATTCTTATGCAAAATTGCAAATTCTCTTGCGGAGCTGCCTGCTGGTAGTCTGGTTGGAACCGCTTCACTTCGGAGACAATCCCAGATTCTCAACAGATATCCATCGCTGAAAGTAAGTAGGATGGTTCGTAATGTCACTTACTCCCACCATTCCTTCTTCTTTCATTCTTTTTAACCATGCCCAAATGACTTGTGAACCCGACCTGTACTCTATTCATCATGAGATCATAATGTGCCATGCAAAACACAAGCAATAATTTTGGTACTAGCTGATTCAGTTCATTATACACCCTTCACATTGGTGTTTACCCTCTTATATTATATATATGGAGAAAGTTGTCTGAGTTCTTCCTCTGAAACATAGATTGTTTAGTCTGTCAGCTGCAGTTTTTTCAGCTCTCCTATGAGCGTAAAGGGGTTGTGCCAGCGTCCACAGGATGCTCTTAATTAGTCTTGAGATTAACCGAGTTGAATGTTTTACAGGTTGTTAGCATCAGAGGAAATGTTGATACACGGTTAAAAAAAGTTGAAGAAGGAGTTGTCGATTGTACAATTTTGGCATTCGCTGGACTAAAGCGATTACATAAAACTGAAAGTGTAACATCCCTACTATCACTGGAAGAAATGCTTCCAGCTGTTGCCCAAGGTGCTATTGGTATAGCTTGCAGAAGCAATGATGACAGAATGGTATGTGATCAAGTTTTTTAAAAACACTATGTATTGATAAGAAATATGATGATCTACAAATATCTATATCCAAACCCGATATTACTTTCACATGCTCATTCGTACATGGTTGCTAACCAGTCGGTGGCGGCACCGGTACATGCAGGCGACGGGCGGCTTACGCCGCTCACGGGAGCGCTGCAGCAGACGCGCTGCCGCGGGAGGCGGCAATACCACCGGCTCCAACGCCGGGTCGCGCGCGCCTGGGCAGGGTGGGCCAGCCACGTGCTGCTGCTGGACGCACACGCTCACCTGGTTCGGCCCCTCCACGCCTGGGCCGAGGACGATCGCGCGAAGTCTACGACAAGCAGCAGCCGATACAAGAGCCGGTGCAAGCCACTGCTCTAACGGCGGCAGCTGCTATCAAGGATGTTGTGTCCTCGCCCTCACGCTCAAGTCCACGGCTGGCCGGAGGGCAGATGAGCACATGATGGAGAAGGCAAAAAAGAGGGCGGCCTGGAAGAACCTCGACCCACCGGAAGGTAACAAATTGTCGTTTTGTTCTTTCCCTGAGCATGTTATTTCTTCAAATATTAATAATCTTGGAGTAGTGCTGGGTACAAATTCTAGAGAGGTTTCAGAATCTGTTCTTTCTTTAAAACAATTAGAATGCCTTCGTTTCACATCTTTTTTAGAATCAAAAACAAAACAACCTGAGATGGAACATGAACTATTAGAAACTTTGTCGGACAATGAAGAGGATGATGATTATGATATTGAAAACCTTACTCTTGGTCACTTATGTGGTGACTTAATGGAGGAGGTTATGGATGATGACAGTGATCACCTAAGTTGTGATTTCAAGGCTGTCTTCAAGAAAAATAAATCCAAAAAATCCTCTCATGATAAGAAAAATCCTAAAATTAGGATCATTAGAAAACAAAAATATGGTTCAAAATGAAAGGCATCTTTTGGAATAGCAGAGGTCTTAGCGACTTGGCTAAATTTCGATTCCTTTCCGACACTAGTAAAGAGCAGAAGCTAGACTTCATCGCTTTACTAGAAACAGGGAAAAATGATTTTTCCCAAAGCACTTTGAATCATATTTGTGGGGGTAGAGATTTCTTATGGCACTGGTCTCAACCTCACGGTAGATCCGGTGGCATCCTTCTTGGGATTAATTTGGAGGTCTTCGATATTGGCGGTATAGACGAAGGGGACTTCTATGTTAAGTTTCACCTTCGCAACAAAGATGACGGTTTCCGATGGATCTTGGTAGCAGTTTATGGGGCTGCCCAAGAGGAATTTAAGGAAACCTTTCTAACAGAGCTCGTCCAAACTTGTGCCAAAGAAAATTTACCTCTACTTGTGGGTGGTGATTTTAACATCATTAGAAATCCGCAAGAGAAAAATAATGATAGATACAACGATAGATGGCCATTCCTTTTCAATGCTGTCATAGATAGTTTGGATTTAAGGGAACTAAGGCTATCCAATCGTAAATTCACATGGGCTAACTCTAGGGAGGTGCCCACCTATGAAACCTTGGATCGCATTCTTGTGAGTACGGAATGGGAAACTAAGTTTCCGCTCTCCACTGTCCAAGCGTTAAATAGGGACATATCCGATCACACCCCACTACTCTTGAGCACTGGGAGTGGTACGCACTCTAACAATCAACTTTTATTCAAGTTTGAGCTCGGGTGGCTCTTGAGAGAAGGATTTTCCGATCTAGTGGCACAGGTGTGGGGCTCGGAAACAAGAGGAAAAACCCCACTCCAAAGATGGCAATTTAAGATTCAACGCCTTAGACAATTCCTTCGGGGATGGGCCAAGAACACTAGTGGCGCCTATAAGAAGGAAAAAGAAGAAATCATAAAAAAAGCGGACGAACTAGATAAAAAGGCAGAGTCCCAAGTGCTAAGCACGAGTGAGCTCGACCTTAAGCAATGCCTCAAACAGCGGCTTGTTCAATTGTTGCGAGAAGAAGAAATGAAATGGTATCAAAGGGCCAAAACAACTAAGTTGTTACAAGGTGATTGTAATACCAAATACTTTCAGCTTGTCGCAAATGGGAAACATAGAAAAACAAGAATCTTTCAATTAGAACAAGAGGAGGGCCTCATAGAGGGTGATGAAAACCTTAAACGATACATCACTAACTATTATAAAAACCTATTTGGTGCTCCTGGGAAAAACACATTCTCTATGATAGAGTCAACACGTGATGACATCCCACAAGTAATCGACATAGAGAATGACATTCTTACTTCACACTTCACGGAAGATGAAGTAAAAAAGGCCATTTTCCAGATGGAACACAACAAAGCGCCGGGCCCGGATGGCTTCCCAGCGGAGTTCTATCAAGCTTTTTGGGATATTATCAAGGGGGATCTCATGCCTTTATTTGAGGAGTTCCATAAAGGAAATTTGCCTTTATTTAGTTTAAATTTTGGCATTATAACTCTCCTCCCTAAGCAGCAAGAGGCAAAACAAATTCAACAATTCAGACCTATTTGTTTGTTGAATGTGAGTTTCAAAATATTCACTAAGGTTATGACAAATCGTGTAGCTCTAGTAGCTCAAAAGATCATAAGACCCTCCCAAACGGCCTTTATGTCTGGAAGAAATATAATGGAGGGAGTGGTGATTTTACATGAAACCATACACAAAATGCATAGGAAAAAACTTGATGGAGTGATTTTAAAGCTAGACTTCGAGAAAGCCTATGACAAAGTGAATTGGTCCTTTCTCCAACAAACCTTGAGAATGAAAGGCTTCTCACCCTTATGGTGCAAGTGGATTGACCAAATTATCAAGGGAGGAAGTGTTGGTGTCAAGGTAAATGACGATATCGGCTGTTATTTTCAGACTAAGAAAGGTCTTAGACAAGGTGATCCTTTGTCTCCGCTCCTTTTCAACTTAGTAGCTGATATGTTGGCGATTCTCATAGAAAGGGCAAAGAAAAATGGTGACTTTAGAGGGGTGGTCCCTCATTTGGTGGATGATGGTCTCTCGGTGCTACAATATGCGGATGACACTATACTCTTTATGGATCATGATCTTGAGAATGCCAAAAGTCTTAAACTAGTGTTAAGTACTTTTGAGCAACTTTCGGGGTTAAAGATCAACTTTCACAAAAGTGAATTATATTGCTATGGGAAAGCGAAGGAGTTTGAGTCCGAGTATGCACAACTATTCGGTTGTCATACGGGATCAACTCCTTTTAAATATCTCGGAATCCCTATGCACCATAGGAAACTATCCAATAGTGATTGGATAATAATTGAAGAAAAATTTCAGAAAAAACTAAGTAGTTGGAAAGGTAAACTACTATCCGTCGGGGGAGACTAGTCTTGATAAACTCGGTTCTCACAAGCCTTGCAATGTATATGCTATCTTTCTTTGAGGTTCCTAAAGGAGTGCTCAAAAAGTTGGATTATTACCGGTCAAGATTCTATTGGCAATGTGATGAACACAAGAAGAAATATAGACTCTCTAGGTGGAGTATCTTGTGTAGACCAAAAGATTGCGGTGGCTTGGGAATTCAAAATTTGGAGATCCAAAATTCTTGTCTCTTAAGCAAGTGGCTCTTCAAATTAATTAATGAGGAAGGGATTTGGCAAAACCTCCTACGGAGGAAATATTTGTCAAACAAAACTCTAACTCAAGTAGTAAAGCAACCCGGGGATTCTCACTTTTGGTCGGGTCTAATGAAAGTAAAAGAGCAATTCTTGGAGTGTGGTCACTTCAAAGTTCGTAGTGGCACCCAAGTGAGATTCTGGGAAGATACGTGGATAGGAGATAGATCCTTCAAGCTAGTCTACCCAAATTTATATCATATAGTGAGGAAAAAGACAGCAACAGTGGCTGAAGTGCTACGCACTACACCGCTGAATGTTTCCTTCCGTAGGGCGTTGGTACAAGACAATCTTATTGCGTGGTACAAGCTAGTGGCGCAGGTGCTGCCCACCAACCTGTCTACAACTAAGGATGTCTTTATTTGGGACTTGCATAAGAATGGTAAATTCTCAACGAGCTCAATGTATAGGTATATAATCCAAAAGGATGTTGTGCCTCAGCGTTGCCCTATTTGGTATATCAAAGTACCGCTGAAAATTAAAATTTTCTTATGGTACCTAATGAATGGGGTCATCCTCACTAAAGATAATCTTGCAAGAAGGAATTGGAAAGGTGACATTAGTTGCTGCTCATGTAGCTCACTTGAGACGGTAGAACACCTTTTCATTGATTGTCACTTTACTCGCTTCATATGGAATACTATACATATCACTTTTGGAATTCAACCACCGTCTAGCATTGAAAATATGTTTGGTTCTTGGCTCAATGGAGTCCAGCCAAAGATAAAAGATCAAATTTGTGTGGGCCTAGCGGCTGTATGTTGGGCAATTTGGTTGAATAGGAATGATATGGTATTCAATCGCTCCAATCATACCACTTTTTTGCAGGTAATTTTCAGGGCTACATACTGGACGCGAACTTGGTCCTTGCTACATAAGGATGAGATGGCAAGACAAAACTTGAAGAATGCATGTCGACTACTGGAGACCGTCGTCATGGAGGTGTTCGCGCGCTTTGGATGGAAATTCTCAAATAGAATTGCAGCTTAGTTGTAATAGTATTTGGTCTTTCCTCCTAGTTGTCTCCTTTTGAACTATCTGTTCTGAACTTGAGCCTAAGAGCTCTCTCCTCTGTAACGATCAGCTGCGTACATCTCTTCGGATGATGTAGAAGCTGGAACGATGTTCCATTATCTTAAAAAAACTGATGCGCTAAACACACGGGCTACAGCTGCACAATCAGTCGCATGCCGCCAGATAAGTAGAGTCTATATATATTGGTGGTACGACGTATTATCGAGTCTAGCGCTAGCTCAAAAAATAAAATGAAAACAATAATTAATGATCAGAATATATAAGATAGTTGGTTAGCCCGATTCTACATGGATATAACTGCACAATATAAGTCACATGCCACTAGACAAAGTAAAGTTACGAATTGCATTATCAAGCTTATTAGCTGGTTTCGGTAAAAAAAGCTTATTAGCTGGTTCTTCACAAAATAAAATTGAAATTAAATTGATCAACTGACGCGTATATATTATTGCTGACATTCTCTACCAGTAGGAATACGTATGGCTAGCCCGATACTTGCAGGCACAGATCAAACTTGAACGACTCGAAATACCCCAACGTGCTCCTCACAAGGTCATAGTTGTCGGGATTCGAACGGTCAAACGTAACAAAAAAGATCTACGGCGTCAACAATTTAAGAACATAAGAGTAAGATGGTGCATCTATTAGGACACTACGCTTTCATGTCTTCCAATTGGTACCACTTTCTTTTCATTTCTAGAACACGTACACACAAGACAATTCTTATCTTCCTAAATATTGCACACATTGCTTTCTTGCGAAAAGGCATGGATGCCATATCGTAGATGATGCTCACTTTATTCGAGTTGGTTGTACGTGACATTGTCTAGCGCTCGTACACTTCCTTGGTGTGAGCACGGGTAGCACTGGCTCGCCCACTGGCGGGGGCGGCGGCGGGGACGGCGATGATGAAGGAATACACAGGCTTCTACAATAGCAGCTGCCATATATACGGGGCTCACCATGGCTGTCGCCGTGGTAGTGGTGAGAGCAGTGCCCGCCGGTGAACCGTCGGTCCTCCTTGCGGCACACACGCGCACAGCTCATGTCACTCTGGCAATGGCCATGGAAAGTCTTGCTTATCCGCGAGCATGGTTTAGCTGCCTCCGCGTCTACAATCACAGGTGGTTGCCGCACAACCATCAGCCATAGAATTTGTCAGAAAATGCAGATTTTTTTTCTTCATTGAAGGCAGAGAAAAATACTTACAATAAACCATGAGGAGCAAGCCTAGGGTGAAAGCTACAACCACTATATTTTTTTTGGATGCCATGGCTAAGGGGTGGTGGGAGAAGGTCACATCTGTGCTAGGTATTTGTAGAGGTTTCCTTGGCCTGCATCCATGCAAGTTCCAGAAGGATACGGAAATCCGAATTTTGGATATTTCACACTTTACTGCTATAGAAGATTTCTTCAAACGCAGTTAAATGCAAATTAAACATATCGTATGGATTCACAAAACATAAGCACACAGAAATTAAACAACCCATTTGTAAGTTACGACCAAAGATATATGGGATGATTCAGAATTTAAAAGTATCACAATCAGATATCTGATATGAATATTAACCAGTTTACAGCACATATGAATATACGGAGAGCTTGCAGGTACTGCTAGATCGTCCTTTAGGTAGTCTTTTTAACAAAAGCACACCGTCATTCGTCCTGGCCTAGAGACATAAACTGGGCACAAACATTCTCCAGCGCCTTGCAGCAGTGTTGGTCAGCTAAATCCAGCGTCGCCGCCACCGTGCTCCCATCCAGGGTCCTGCTGTCCTGCACAAGATGCTCTCACAAATGTGCTTCAACCTGTCCATGCCGTACCGGTCCGCCGCCTCGAGGAGGTGCCGCACCATATCCTTGTACTCATCCCCTCCCCCAGGCCCCAGCTAGATCGCCTGGTAGCAGGAGAACGTCAGTGTAGATGAAGTGGAGCAGAGCTCGGAACACCGCAGGATCCATGTCGCCGACGACGACGCGTCTCGTCTCCTTCTCCTTCATCGGGCTGCCGAGCAGAGCCTTGAGCACCGGCGAGCGCATCGCGAGTATGATCTCGTGCGCGTGGAAGACCTCTCCCTGAACGTCGAGCGTGACGATGTCAGATCGGTCATCCTGGTTCTGGAACAGCAGCAGCTCGCCGAGGTGCTTCGACAGGTTAGGCGAAGGCAACGACGTGATGGCTTCTGACACGTGTCCGTCGGCGACGACGTCGGGCACGCACTCGATCGTGAGCCTGTCGTCGTCGCGCAGGTAGGCCGACGCCTCGAGCTCGGTCCGCGCCATGAACGCGCGGGCCCCGCGCTTGTCCTTGGACTTGCTGGGCAGCGTAGTGGGCCCACACCCTGACGTCGCTGCTCATGAGCTTGACGAACGCTGACGTGTAGGCGCGGTGCGGGGCCGAGAAGCCGCCGGGGTAGAAGCGGACGGACCATTTGAAGCCGCCGACGGAGAAGGTGCCCGACCGGACCCACTCGCCGGCGGCGAGGCCCTGATGAGGCTGTACCCGACGACGTCGAACTGGTGCGTGCCGCGGACGGTGAGCGGCGGCGGCGCCACCTTGCCCGTCGTCGAGGACGCCATTTGCGGTCGATTGAATTGACCTTGTGCGACTACTTATATTGTAGAGGTAGACGGAGGAGTTCACACGTTCCAGAAATTCCTCGATGTGATCCCCAAAACTTCTGGGATTACAGACCCCTAGTTTTCTTCGGTAATAGTAAATGATTATTACCGAATTTCTGCTTATTAATTAATAATGGATCTACGACTCAAATTCTGTGCCCCTCATTTTCTTCAGCATTCGGCGCGAATGTTCCTTTTCATGCGAATTCGTTTCGCACGCCGCATTCTCCTTGATCTCCAAATTAAAACTTTTGACATTCTGTGACCCCGGCCCATCGTGTTCTTCAGTGATCATTATTGTCATTGAATGCGCTCAATAAAACACAGAATTCGATGCGTCAACTCCGTCTCCTCTCCATCTATAATAAATACGCGAACGCGAGACCCGGGATCCATCGAGATCGACTCCTCAGAAATGGCGTCACCCGCGAACACCAAGTCCACGTGCACGACGGAGACCGTCCGCGGCGAGCACCAGTTCGACATCGCCGATTACAGCCACAAGCAGCGCCTTCGCCCCGGCACCGTCCTCACCTCCGCCACATTCGCCGCCGGCGGCCTCGACTGGGCCATCTGCTTCTACCCCAACGACCAAGGAGACAAGGACGAGGCGTACGCGTCCGTCTCCGTCCGGCTCGTCACCGAGGACGCCGCCGCGCGGACGCTGTTCGAGCTGAGGCTGGTGGACCGCGCCGGCGGGCCGCCGCGCTCTGTTCGCCGGACCGAGACGCCGGCGGCGTTCGTCGCGAGCGAGGCCGAGAAGCGCCAGCATGGCGCGCACGAGTTCATGCGCGGACCTGAGCTCGCGGCGTCGCCGTACCTCCGCGACGACATGCTCACCATCGAGTGCGTGTTCGACGTCGTGCAGGAGCCCTGGCTCACGCCGACCGCCGCCGCCGGACCTGTGGAGGCATCTCGGCCAGTTGTTGCTGACGCAGGAGGGCGCTGACGTCACCTTCGACGTGCAAGGAGGGGAACTTTTCCACGCGCATCGGATCGTGCTCGCCGCGCGGTCGCCGGCGTTCAAGGCCTCGCTCTCCGCCAGGCCACTGATGCCGACGGAGGAGGAGGGGGATCCTCACCATAGCCATCAGTGACATGCGGCCTGTGGTGTTCAAGGCCCTGCTGCACTTCATCTACACGGACACGTTTCCGGACACGGACGATGATCTTGCAGCGGAGGAGTACCGAGAACTGGTGCGGGATCTTCGCAAGGCGGCGGACCGATACGGCATGGAGAGGCTGGAGCAGATGTGCGCACTCATACTGCCCCATGTACTTTTCCTCGACAAGAGAGTGGCGGCTGCGCTAGCATTTGATGCCCGGCACCACCATTCCAACGCTCTGGGTAATGCTTGTGTCCAGTTCACGCCATCAGCAGGAACTGAAGGGTGAACCATGCCGGGGCTGCAGCGAAACAATGCATTTTGAATTCGTCGTGTAATACTCAATTTCTCATCAGTTGGAGTGTGATTGTGCGTTTTTTTTCAAAGAATATCTTCTTAATTGTTGCTAAGTGATTTTTTGTTTTTTTTTATAAAATAAATGATCAAACATAATGAATAAAGTCGCTAACAATTTTGGAACGGAGTAGTACTCCTACTCTCAACTAAGAAAGCTTATGAACCTGAGACAGAACCAATCCAGTAATTATGAACCAGACACCATGATCCGGCAAACTGAATACGATATTTAACTTCTCAGATGAAAGGGGTATTGTTGCCAATTAACCATGGAATCCTCTTTCTATCATAACTTTATCTCCAAGTTGAAGCTGCCACTTAAAAGACTAAAATTTTCCTTCCCTGTCTACTAAGGGCATCTCCAACCTATAGACGGTTGCCGTCTGTAAGTTTTTGAAATCTACAACACAGACAGTCTTGCAGACAACTCATACAACCTATAGACACATGTTGTCTATTTGACTGTTTAATGCTTTACACGCAGCTCAGGATCAATCGTGGATACCATTTCTATATATCATTGTGGTGCTATACATATCATAAATTCAAACATTGGTTACCAAATTAGATCAATATTAAATTCAGAAATAAGAAAATATTACTACCACAGCACCCTTATCTTATCCTTTCCTCCTCCGTGCTTCATTCACGTGAGATCCTCTGCCACCTCCTGTCGTCACAGTAGATGCTTTTCTCCTCCCTCTCTCTCGTGTCTCCTGTTCCTCTCTTCTCCTTGCGGAGCGCACGACATGGAAAGGGGTGACGCTCGATCCATCAGGCAAGAGGCCACGCGGTGTGGTCGGCAAGGCAAGGGTGGTGCTCGGCCTCGTTGGCAAGCAGGTGAGGAGCGGCCGAGATGGCTCGGTGCGGCCAACAAGGGGAGGGACGGCGAGGCGGCCGGAGAGCGATGCGGTGTGGTTCCGGGAGGGACATAGGTACCCGATTTGCTCCGGTAAGGGCCGGAGACATGGGGATTTCCTCCTCTTCTCTCTTCGATGTGGTTGCGATGCCTTGAGACCAAGCAGCGCTAGGGAGGAACGAGGTCGCCGCGCGCCAAATTGGGGGCGGGAGCAGGAGTTCGTACCGGATCCGCTGTTGCCGTCGCTTCTCGCTACAACGCGGAACCACTGCCATCACCTTGGCTCGGGCCACGGGCTGAAGCCGTCGCCTCGCGAGGCGACGGCAGAGCCGTCTCGTGAGTCGAGCGGAGGGGCTTTCTGCAAAAATACGGTTTAATCGACGGCACATTTATTGGCGTTGGAGATGCCCTAATAGGTGTAATATTACTAAAGAACAACTTAAAAAAAAAGGGATGGCAGTCATAAGTGTTGCTTTTCTATTGTAATGGAATAATTTAGCATAATTTCTTTGACTGTCACCAAGCTAAGAACATCTGGAGGATAGTAACAGTAACTACAGGTTTATAACCACCCGATTTCGTCGTTCATATGCTTGCTACATGATTGCTCTGGGTAGGACAAAAAGAGCGTTAACTTATACTAGTAGGTGTCGCGACCTTATGTACGGGCATTTGGCGATGCACGAATAACATTTGTTTCAGCAATACAAAATATACATCATTTTGCATGCTAGAGACGGCGTTGGATACTATTGCATTCGCTCGAGATAAGGAAGAAAGTCCTTTCCGTGAGCGCAACATTAGAGGTCATTGCATTAGTGTTGATTGTTAGTCATGGATGAAGTCTTGATAATAGACTTTGTCCTCCCTGATTTAATTCAAAATAGTTGTAGTTTTGTGCAAGTGGTTTTAAATGTTGTAGTATTCTACAACTATGGTACAAATAGTTGTAGTTTTGTGCAATTCACTCTTTTTTATAAGGTAAACATAATGTTATCGGCCTCTCCAAAACATGCAACTATTTTGACCCTTAGTTGCACAAAACTACAACTTTTAAAAATCCTATTATGGAGTAATTATGGGTCTCACATGTCAGCCACCGCACAACTTGAATTGTATTATCAGGCTGACATGTGGGACTTATAGTTACTCCACAACAGGATTTTTAAAAGTTGTAGTTTTGTGCAACTTGTTTTCATAGATGTAGTTTTGTACAACTATGGTACAAATAGTTGTAGTTTGGTGCAATTCACTCTAGAAAAAAGACACCATGAACTGTAAAATAAGAGATTTTTTTAATGGAACTATAAACCAAGAGAATTTAGTCAATCCGTAGAACACTTCTTAGTGAGACCTAATTAAGTCAAACCCAAACAAGTGCAGCTACTAATGTAAATCATGAAACAGTCACATCATAGCACAATAGCTATTTGCACAAATGCAATCACTTGTGCCACACGTGCCACAATAGGCTACTCTGTCACCATTTGCGCTCAACTTTTTGAATAAATAATGTCAAAACAGCCCCTACTTATTTCCAAAATTATTTATTTGTTATATGATACTATATAATGTGTAAATTTTTGTTTGCATGGATATACTTTCTCTCATGTTGTACTTTTCACGATCAAGAATCAACATTTGCACATGATTTGGTAATTGCAAGGATGAAATTGGCAAAATTAATTTCTTATATTCCTAGGGGTATATGTGACTTTTTTAGTCCACTAACAACATCTTTTAGTCAAATTAACAGCAGTGGCATAAGAGCAGTGGCATATGAGGACAGGTAGAGATACTATAAAATTTCAATGACTTATAAAGCATTATTGAATCAAAAATAAGAAACTACCAATTAGTTTACTCAGTCATACCAACCACCTTAAGTGAATCAATGCATAATGGTAGCCTCGATAAACCTGAAGATGTTTGTACTCAAAACATTAAAGATATGGTCAGAGCACAAAACATGCAACCTCCCATAGTTATATCTAGTGTCGGAGCGTTTAGGCTATCAGGGACCATTGCCCCCCCCCCTCATATGAACATGATGTAGCTCTAGATGCATTGCATTGTACACAGATTAATCCATGCACTCATCACTATCCATGTTAATAGCAATCTTAATTCCATTAGGCTACCTATTTCCTTCACATACATTCTATTTAATATCACTCTGTCATTACCCTGGATCCAGCTCCTCCGATGCTCCTATCTTAGAATAGTCACCACATAGACACATAAGCATACCCATGCTTGATTGCAGTTGGCATATCGGTATGTACCTTTCAAGTACAACTCTATATATAGAAACTTCAAAATATGTTTGAGTGAGTCATTCTTTAGCAGTCGACTCAATCCTTGGCATCACTAAACATCTGCTAGTTGATGATCTCATTCATCATTTATAGTACACTAGACTTACCAAGTAGCAACCGGTTTACTGAAAAATCATTTGAAGGAAAAACTCATTCTATATAGAAAGATAAAGCATTTCGATGGAAAGTTCATGTTCTTCACTTGTTATAGTTGATTCAGTTTTTAATTGGATCCCAACAAACTCCGGATCCAAGTAATCCAGACCATCAGAGATGACACACTTTGTTTTGCTCTTTTAGTTTTTAGCAAACAGGTTTGCCTCTGAAATTTCATTACAAAGTAAATAACAAATATATAAAAAACACATTGTTATACTCTCCAATATTATTATTCCATCGAACAAGAAACACAAAATTATAAGATGATGAATTAGACGCTAATAACATCTTTCTGGTCTCCAATGGGAATGGCATCTACACCGGCAGTGTGGGTGAGGGATATGCTTTTAGCCCATGCCCATACGCATTCCCGGTGATTCGTCCAACATCATCCTCTCTGCGGCACGCGATGAATGGTGCACTGCTTATTGGTTGTGCACGACACAGGGAGCATCTTAGTCAAGTACGGGCACACGTCTTTTATCGTCACCTGCCTCCACATATGCAAAATTCATCAAAAGCAAGGAGATGCAACCCATATTTTTCTATGGAATGCCATGACTCATAAGGAGCCACGATGTGACTTTGAGAAGAACACAATAGTTTATACTTCAAGATAGGCTGCTTTATTTTTGTCCTGCATTCCACATTATATATTGATGGATATGGGAATCCAAATATTGGATACTAAAAAAATTCATTTTTTGTCCTTAGCTTTAATCATCCTCCATTAAGCGCATGTCCTTCTAGACTCTCTCTCTCTCTCTCTCTCTCTCTAAATATATAGTAAAGGATTCAAGCATTTGGTAAAACAGTAGTGATTGTAAAAGACTATCATATCCATCCCCTACTATAGAGCACGTAATGCCGGGAACTCCTTATAATCTTTCTTTTAGGAGATCCTTGGTTGGGGTAAGACTCGGTGGCTAGTCTAGGGGTGGGTCGGGTAAGACTCCGTAATTACCAAACCATTGCCCCCTCCCCCTTTTAGGAGATAGTTGTGTCATTTTAACCATTGTAAGCTTATATTGAACTATTAATATAAATTTTACTATTTTTCGAATACATTTGATTAGTATTTTGAATTTCCATTGTGATATGTCATGTTCAATTTCTTGTGCGGCAGGGAAAAAATCCGGCCCACCCCGAGCTTCAATCCTAGACTCACGGAGTGGGAGAACCTAGTAGATAAAATTTCTACAGTAAACTTAAGTGATGAAAGAGATACTTGGGAGTTAAACAAGAGTGGTTTATTTAATGCCCGCTCTATTTATGATTATTTTATGAATCAACATGCACATGTCCATCATAATACCTTTGAAAACTCAAACTACCACTCAAAATAAAAAAAAACTTCCTTTAGTACCTCCTTAAATGGGTCATTTTGATAAAGGATGATCTAGCAAAAAGAAATTAGGATGACATCCACAAATGCTACTTTTGTAATTGTAATGAAATAATTCAACATTTGTTTTTCGACTGTCACCATCCTAGGAATATATGGAGGGTAGTCACTATTACTACTAGGTTACATATCCCTACTTTTGTATCTCATATGTTTGGGGACTTGCTAGCAGCCTTCTCCCAAAAAATGAGAAAACTTATTTTTGTAGGTGCAACGGCTTTATGTTGGTCCATTTGACATTATTGTAATGATGTTTGCTTTGACAATGCATGTTATATACATTTTTCATACATGCTGTTTTCAGGGGAGCGTTTTGGCTGCGGTATTGGGTGTTGGTACAACATGAGGAGGTCCAAGTTGACATTCGGTCTGTGAGCTGGATGCTGGAGGTCGTCGCCCTCAAATTTTTTGCGAGCCATTAATTATATAATAAAGCCTCTTTAGTTTTTTTCTCCTCCTTTGATACACTAGGTGGACTGCTTATTGTAATAAAAAAAACAAAAAAATAGGTTGTGTATTGTAAAAATAGAGGCCGGAAACTTAAAGTTTCCGTTATCTAAAAAAACAAAGAGAACCTAACTTTTTTGCATTTATGTTTTGTGAATCCATACGATATGTGTTTAATTTGTATTTGAAGAAATATTTCTGTACCAATAAGTGTGAAATATCTAAAATTTGGATTTCCGTATCCATCTGGAACGTACTTTAATGCATGCAGGCCAAAGTTCTCTACAAATACCTAGCATAGATGTGACCTTCTCCCACCACCCCTTAGCCATGGCATCCAATAAAAATCTAGTGGTTGCAGCTTTCACCCTGGGCTTGCTCCTCATGATTTGTTGTAAGTCTTTTTCTCTGTCTTAATTGAAGGAAAAAAGATATGCATTTTCTTTCTACCCGTCTTCATGAATTGTTGTCATCGACCAATTCACCTGTGAACTGGCCGCCGAGAACAAAAAAAAGTATGGAGGAGTATGTAAGAATTGAACCGTAAAGATTAAGTACATCTCGGAACCCAGGGAGAAGATCTCTTTTGTTTTGACTGCCTAACAAAAATTTGTGATAAATTCTATGGCTAATTGTGCGGCAACCACCTGTGATTGTAGACGCGGAAGCAGCTAAATCATGCACGCGGTCGAGGTCGCGGGTGAGCAAGACTTTCAGTGGCCATTGCCAGAGTGACAGCAGCTGTGCGCGTGTGTGCCGCAAGGAGGATCGACGGTTCGCCGGCGGGCACTGCTCCGACCACTACGACGAACACAGCCATGGCATCTCCTCCAAGTTTAAACCAACCCCGCCGTTTCGCCCAGGTGGATGGGCGCCCCGTAGATACGGCAGCTGCTATTGCTACTACTATGCACAGAGCTTAGCGTGTTCGCCTCCGCCACCGCCGCTGCCGCCCGTGGGCGAGCCGGTGCTACCCGTGCTCACCAAGGATGTGTACGAGCGATAAACAATAATATCACGTGCAGCCAACTTGAATAAAGTGAGCATCGTATGTGATATCGCATCCATGCATTTTCTTAAGAAAGCAGTGTATGCAATATTTTGGAAGATATAAGAATTGAATTCTGCATAACATAGGATGTGTTCTAAGTTTCTTTTGTCCTAGTAACTGAGCCCAAACTTTTTTTTTTTTTGAGCAAGCTGGGCCCAAACTTGAACAGCGAAATCAGGCGCCACTCGGCAGATCCTCCCCTGAACTTGGCAGTAGTGTTTGGGCACCGACACGAAATCCAGGCAACCTTCCCTCAGGTTCCTGGAACCGTATTGACCCGCAAAGGGCAGCAGATCTCCACCAGCCTCCCCAACCCGTACCTGTCTCCGGCGAGCAGCAGGGCCCGGCCGGAGCATGTCAACGTAGCTGTTCACCCACGGCCGGCGGCGGCACGTCGCGGACGACGTTCACCCGCATCGCCGTTTGCTTGTTCTTGATCCTGTTCCGCTTCCCGAGGTCGTGCTTCTTCAGGAACCCAGTCGCGTGCGCGTTTAAAAATTGTGGGCCGCCAAGGGGCCACGTCAGCGCCCTTCTCCGAGCCGAGCCGAGCATTCGCCGCCACAGCCGGCGAGCCGTACGTTGCACTCGAGCTGGAGACAGTCGCTTCCCGTTGCCCAGCGCGCAGCAGACGGCCGGGGCTCCTGGCCTCGAACAGCGCCGGGTCGTCGTGGAAAAAATTCGGTGCGACTGCGCCCCCATCGTGGTGTGGAAAGCCAGGAGATGGGGTCCACCTTCCCCGTGGCGTGGTCCACCAGTGCGAACGTGACGCGGGCCCACGCGCGGCGCCGGGCGTCACCAGCTCGATCGAGGAACACTAGCCCACGTGCTCGTGCTCGTCCTCGCCGGCGCCGCCGTCGGGGTGGTACCGGACGAGCCAGTCGAGGCCGGCGGCGGCCGGTATGCGATGAATCCTTCACCTCTTTCCCTGATAAATTCAGTAGTATCTCTTGTATAGCTAGCTTGCTGAAGCGGCGGACGTGGATGATGTGCGTGCCACCGGGCGTCTCCGTCACGACCAGTGCTACAACAGTTGACTTGCATGTCACGAGTCCAGCTTCGTACCATGTCTCTTCGCTGCCAATGGCCCCTTCAGTTGGACTGAACTAAAAACAGGGTAGGGTAGATTCAACTTCCACCCGAGTATAAAATCTGATACTACTCACTTACTAAATTGTTGTCACCGTTGACTTTTTTGTTAAGTTTGACCATTTGTCTTATTCAAATAAAGTTTAAAAAATATCATATATTTTGTTGGAATATGTTTTATCACTAAAGAAACTTGAAATGTAGCATATTACTTTTTGTATTTGAAGAAATTTTTTGAATAAGACGAATGGTCAAACGTCACGAAAAAGTCAATGGCGACAACAATTTAGTAAAGGAGGGAGTATTTGGCAGACTGATGATACTTCACGGTTAGAGAAAATGTGGAGGTTGGAGAGTAGAAGTATGCTAGAAACGGATACATCTTCTCGTTATTACTCCCTTCATATTTACATACACGAAAGTTTAGGACAGACTAACCTCAATATGTCATATACATATATTACCGAATATCTTTGTGATACATCTTCTCGTTATTGCTCCCTCCTTGTTCACTCCGTCCATATTTACGTCGGAAAATACGTATTGAATGACCCGTGCCCCCCCCCCTCCCCCGTTTTGTAGCAAACGACATTGCTTGTGCCGTCTAGTCTATTCATGTCCCGCACCACCACCCTCTCGCCATGTCCCGCACCGCCCACTCAAGCCCGCCACGTCCGCCTGCTCGCTGAGCTCGCTCCCGACGCTTCCCCTCCACACGCCGCTGCCTCACTCAAGCCCGCTGCCGTCGGATCCCGAGGCAGGTGGATCTGAAGCTAGCTCCCGCCAGCCGCCGGCGGCAGCCCTCCCACCGGTGGATCCGCTCGAGCCCACTATCGGTGCTCCCCCTCCATGCGCCGCTGCCCCACTCAAGCCCGTCGCGGCTGCCGAACGACAAGCAGGATCCAAATCCGACGACCGGTGGATCCGAAGCTAGATCCCGCTAGCGGCCGACGACGGCCCTCCGATCGGTGGATCCGCTCGAGCCCGGTCCCGACGATCCCCCCCCATGCACAGCCGCCCCACTCAAGCCGGCCGCGACTACCGGACAACGAGCTGCATCCATATTCGACGACGGTGGATCCGAAGCTAGATCCCTCCACAGGTTGGATCCGAATGGCACCGCCGCCCCACTCAAGCTCGGCCACGCTCGCCGCGAAGGACGACGAGCTGGATCCCCCGACGAAGGAAGACGAGGTGGATCCAAAGCCGGATCTCACCGGTCGCCATCTTCGTCCCTCCCACCGGTGGATCCGGGCCTAGGGCATGGACCAGATTGAGTAGCATGGCGCCGCGCCACCGGCGGCATGGAGCGGCTCACGCGACCTCCGCCGCCAGCCCACGCGCGCGACCTGTGCTCCATGGCGACCTCCATGGCCCTCTCCGACCGTGCGTGGTGGGGGCGAATCTCGTACAGAGCTGCGCGCATGGATCGACGTCGGATCTCGCACGGGCTACGCGCTTCGGTGGTGGATCTCGAACGGGTGCGCGTGAGCCGGCGACGGAGCCCGCGCGCACGAGCCTGTAGTTCCTAAACGACCGGGTTGCGAGATATGGCAACAGATTGCGCGCGCGGGCGGAGGCGTGTGGGAGGAGACCAAGCCATGAGAGGAGGCGGCGGTGGTTGCTCTGCACGAATAGGCAAGGCCGTGAGGAGGAAGGGGTGTGGGGACGGCTTGCTCGCGCGAGCGGAGGTGCATGGGCTTGTGCGAGCGGGCGGAGGCATGGGAACGGGTGGAGGTGTGTGGGTGAATATTAACGGTACCGTGACGCCGCTCGCATGAATCTTGACGACGAGCGTGATCTAATGGGCCGATTTCGAGAGGAGGGGGCACGGTGCCCCCAAGATTAAAAAAGCACTCTCTACATATACAAAAGTTTAGGACAGTTAATCTCCATTTCCGAATATCCTTGAGACAAAGTGTAGATAGACTAACTCCATCTCAAAAATGAACAAATATGAAGTATAAATATATGTAGCATTACGTCATTCTACCCTGATTGTTTCTTAAGCAAAGCAACAACAATTTCTGAGACGAACAATAACAGGGGATGACATAAGCACTTACGAGAGTCATGGGGCTCCTAGCGCCGTACGAGTATCATAAATTGCTCCCGACATGCAAAATCTCTTAGCGACGAACAATAGGCAATTTCCTAGCACAATCAACATGCAAAATTGATTTTTTTTATTCTTCCAACAAAATGGTATAAACTTAAGGACCTACAAATTTTCAGTCAATTGAAAGTTTAAGTTTGTAAACTTTCAATCACCATCCAACACTACTAGATTGAAATCGGATGATCTAAAAAATATTTTTTCTAGTTTATACATTAACATATTTTTTCAAACTTTCAGTCAATTGAAAAGAAGGAAAGATGATAAACTTAACGACGATTCACAAGAAAAAAAAGGAAAAACAACTTAACCATGTTTGTGCTGCATCTAGTTACAATTTTTTTCCATGCTTCGTGGAAAATATCCCTCTAGACAAATCAAATGTTGCTCAGCCAAGATAGGAGTTGCAAGCAGAATTTCAGGACTTGATGCCTCGATTGCTCCGAGCTTGAAGAAGTTGATTTTGGATTTTGATGTGATTACTTGTACCCAAAACGAAACGGAGAAATTACATGCTCCTCGACTTGCGGGTGAGTCACCTCGGCGCTACGATGGTTGGGTTTGCCTTTTCTTGATCTTTTGACGACGTAATCCGACGGTTGAACATGAAAAGCTCTGTTGAGGCATTGCTGCGAAGAGATCGCGAGTGTCGGTGTAGGGGGATCGGGGTCCCCCTAACCGGGCATGGGCCGTTTCCAGCCCACGGACGAAGACGGCGCCCGCGGATGAGGAAGTCCACAAGACCCATGAAGCCCACGAGGCCCATGAAGACCGGAGGAGCGGGAGCGTCGTGGGGGGACGAAGCTTCCCGGTAGTTTTCTCCGACGCCCCAACCACCCGGAGTTAATGCGGCACTCGAGTGCCTCGTGGGGACGTCGCAGCCCGACAGGACGTGCGCGCGTCTTCACAGCTGCGCCGCGTCTCGGGAAGCCGCACGGCTACGAGTGCCGGAGGGCTCTCGACCAATAGGATGGAAGAGATTCGGAGCACGGACCGAGGAGAAGAGATCGCAACGGATTTAGTCGGGATCGTGTCGGGATATCTCAGGAAGGACCGGACCCCCACCGGCGTCCGGATACCCCCGGTACTTGTACGGTGCTCTTCTCCTTACCCTATAAAAGGAGGGGAGACTCCGGTGTAAAGAGAGGAACATCCGAGAATACACACCAGCAGGACGTAGGGTATTACGCTCCCATTGCGGCCCGAACCTCGGATAACTCCTCCGTGTTCTTACCCGCTCGAACCCTCGACGCCAAAGCGCGAGCAAATCCGTTCTTCCCCGAACCTATCCGAAGGGAGCCTTGACAGGCCCCCATTTGGAGGTGTGCTCACACACCGACATTTGGCGCGCCATGTAGGGGGAGACGTAGATTTCGCTTGCGCCGCGGAACTTCCACGCAACCATGCAAAGATCCTCGGACACGCCGCGGACGGAAGATAGCGTCTCCAGCCCGAGCGTCCACGGGCGCCGTCGCCGCGACCGTCGTCGCGCGGGCCGCTCTCGCCCACGACAACCATCCCGGCGCCTCGGCGGCCGAGCATGCAGCAGAGGACCAGCGCGGCGCCGACCGCCGCGCCCGAACCGTCACGCCGCTCGCGTCCGAGCGCACCATCGCGCGTCGCCTCTTCCAAGAAGAAGAGGGGGACGACCCCCGACCGCCGTGAAGACCATGCTCAACAACCCGCCGGCGGGACCGGCGGGGGAGAGCAGCAAAGGAGTGGCTCACCGGAGTAAGTAAGCTCCCGGATACGGCGCAGGCCGTCGCGCCAGCGGGGCCGTCGCGCCGACCGCAGCAGCCCACTAACCGACAAAGAACCGCCGCGCCAACCGCGCCAAGGACACGCGCCGCCGGCGGCTTCGCTCTCCGTCCATTCTCCGCAGGCGCAGGGCGCCACGACCTGCGCAACGACCTCAACAGCGTCGCCGTGAGGGGGAAGATGCACGCGTCGGCATTGAGCGCTCGCGCGAGCGGGACGCGAGCGTGAGCGCACCTCCGCCCGCAACCACGACGGCACGGAGGCGGAGACGTCCCCCGAGCGCCACCCTAAGCGCAAGAGAAAGGAGCTCGACCCCTCGTTCCTCGGGGGCTGTGCGGCCCTCTCAAAGCGCCTACGCAACGTCACGTGGCCCGGCAAGTTCCGTCCGGACCTTCCGGAAAGGTACGACGGCACCGCTCCCCCGACGAGTTCCTACAGATCTACTCCACCGCCGTCAAAGCCGCCGGTGGCTCGGAGGACATTATGGCCAACTACTTCCACCTGGCCCTCAAGGACTCGGCTCGGTCATGGTTCATGAACCAGGCGCCGGAGTCTATCGGCTCCCGGAAGAGCCTCGTGACGGAGTTCATGGCCAACTTCCAAGGAACGGCGAAGCGTCCGGAAGCCGGATCGACCTGGACCGCATCGTCCGTAAGCCGGCGAGACGCCGCGAGCGTTCATGCAGCGCTTCAGCCAAGTCCGCAACACCATCCCGCGCATCGACCCCTCCCGGTGCTCTCCGCCTTCTCGCCATGGCGTCCGAGACAAGGATATCCCGGGCGAGCCGGGCGTACACCGGCCGGAGACGAGCCACGGACCTCTTCCAGCTTGGCCGACAACTGCGCCCGCCGCTAGGAAGCCCAAGCGTGGCACGACCCGCCGGCGAAGTCCAACCCGGTACATCCTCTCCCAAGTCCGGGGGCATCCTCTCCAAGAAGCGGAAGAAGAACCTCGCGCGCAAGCGTAAGGCGGAAGAAGTGGCCGCGGCCGGAGGCCCGTCCCCCGGGGGCGCGACGCCCACCTCCCGCGGGTACCGGCAAGTCGCCGCCTAAATCCCCGGTACTTTCGCGTGCTACTTCCACCGCACCAACAACCACGACCAGCCGGAGTGTCGCTACATCCAGGCGAGCATCAAGCGGCGCGACGAGCGGCGGGCGGCCGAGAAGGCCGAGAAAGAGAAGGAGGAGGAAAAAGAGGAAGTCGAGGCGTACCATAGCGCGGACGACTCCATCGCCGTAATCAGCGGGGCTCCTCGAGCTTCACGTCCGAAGGCGAGGCCAAGCGTTTCCGCCGCGAGGTCCTCGCAATCACCGAGGGCAAGGCCGCGGCTCCCCGCTCGAAGTGGGCGGACGTTCCCATCACCTTCGACAAGAGCGACATGGTGGGTCCCGACAACACCAAGGGGAAGATCCCTCCGGTCGTGTCGCCCACCATCTCGCAACAAGAAGGTGGGGCGCACCCTCATCGATGGAGGCGCGAGCCTCAACCTCATCACCCCGAAAGTCTACGACTCTCTGCAGTGGGCGCGTGCCGAGCTGCAACCCTCGCGCCCTTTCGTCGGCGTGCTCCCGGTAGCTCCCGCCCCTTGGGCAGGATTGAGCTCCCGGTCACCTTCGGCACCCGGACAACTTCCGCACGGAGAAGCTCCTCTTCGACGTCGCAGACATCGGCCTCCCCTACAACGCCATCATTGGGAGACCCGGCATAAACCAATTCATGGCCATTCCGCATCACGCATTCCTCACGCTCGAAGATGCCGGGCCCGAAGGGCGTCATCGTGGAGAGGGCGGATGCCGTCAAGGCGATGGCTTGCCTCGAGGACATCTTGGCGGCCGAAATGGCAACAGAGGAGGACACCGGCGTGAAGCGAGCGCACGACACCCCGGAGAGGCCCGCTGCGCAATCCGGCCCCAAGCGGGCAAAGCTTCGGCTCCCGGGGAGGTGTCTACCAAGAAGATCTCACTCGGGGCTCGGAGGACAAGACCACCACCATCGGTGGCGACCTCGACCCGAAATAGGAACTCGCGCTCATCACCTTCCTCCAAGCAAACAGCGACATCTTTGCCCGGCATCCTTCGGACATGCCGGGCATACCCAGGAGGGTGATTGAGCACCAACTCATGGTCGACCCCGCCGCGAGACCCGTGAAGCAGCGGCGAGGCGCCAAGCCCCCGAGCGCGAGGACTTCATCCGGCCGAAGTCAAGAGGCTACCGGAGGCCAAGTTCATCCGGGAAGTCACGCACCCGACATGGCTCGCCAACCCGTGGTCGTGCCCAAGAGTAACGGCAAGATGCGGATGTGCGTGGACTACACCGACCCGAACAAGGCATGCCCGAAGGACCCGTTTCCGTTGCCCCGATAGATTCTCGTAGTAGACTCCACCGCAGGCCGCGACCTGCTTTGCATGTTGGATGCGTACTCCGGTACCACCAAATCTGTATGGCTAAGGAGGATGAGGAGAAGATCGCTTTATGACTCCCGCAGGGAGCTTTTGCTACGTGAGCATGCCTTTCGGCCTCAAAACGCAGGCCCCACGTTCCAACGAGCCATGCGCCTAACATTGGACTCGCAAATCGGGAGGAACGTGGAGGCGTATGTCGACGACTTGGTCATCAAGAGCCGCAAAGCACCGTCTCTCCTGTTCGACTTAGAGGAGACCTTCTCCAATCTGCGCCGCAACCGAGTGAAGCTCAACCCGGAGAAGTGCGTCTTCGGCGTACCAGCAGGGAAGCTACTCGGCTTCCCGGTCTCGCACCGCGGGATCGAAGCAAACTCCGAGAAAATCCGGCCATCGAAGAAATCCGCCCCCAAGGCGGCTCAAGGACGTGCAACGCCTAGCCGGGAGCATGGCGGCCCTTGGCCGATTCATCTCGCGCCTAGGCGAACGCGCTCTCCCGCTGTTCAAGCCGATGAAGAGGACGGACAAATTCGAGTGGACCCGGAAGCCGATGAAGCTTTGCAAGACCTCAAGCGCTACCTGTCCTCTCGCGCCCGTTCTAGTCGCCCCGAACCAGTGTGAACCATCGCTCCCGTACATAGCGGCCAACCCGCAAGTGGTCGCTGCGGCTCGGTGGTCGAGCGGCCGGAGCAGTGCGCTCGCGGTTCTCGGCGAACCAGCAAACGCGGGTGCCTCGACGGCTCGAAGGCGGCGGCCCAAACGGACCCGGGCTCCGCCTGCGACCAGCTCGCAGCATTGGGGCACCCGGGGCTACGTACGCTTTCATTCACAACACGGCACGCGATGCGGCCGCTCCGGCCAGCCGGGTGGGGCACCCGGGGCCGTCCCCGCCGCAACGACTCCTGCGGACGGTGTGGCTCCCGCCTTCACCCGGGCTCCGGCTCCGACCTCGTCGCATGATTTGGGCGAAGCGTGGACCACGACCGGAAAAGCAAGGATGGACGCGTTGATCCCACCCCACCCGGGGCTCCGGCTCCGACCACGTCTCGCATTATGGGCGGGGCGGGATCCGCTCCAGCTACCCCCGACGTCGGCACCGCGTCACCACCACATCACCCGGGGCTCCAGCCCCGTCTCCCACGGCGAGCGAGAGCGAGCTTCTAGAATCCGAGTCCCGCACGCGGCACATTCAACGCCCGGTGTACTTCATCGCTGAAGTTCTGCGGGATGCCAAGACACGGTACCCACAGCACTCGTAAGATGCTCTACACAGTACTTGTCGCATCCCGGAAGTTACGGCACTACTTCCAAGGCCATCCCGTCCGGTGGTAACTACGGCACCGCCGGAAACCATACTCGCGCAACAGGGAAGCGACCGGACGAGTGGCCAAGTGGGCCGTGGAGCCGGGGAGTTCGACTTGTCCTTCCTCAGCACACACATCATCAAGAGCCGGCTCTAGCCGAGTTCATCGCCGAGTGGACGCCCACCCCGGAGATTGAGCGGGAAGAGCTTAGCACCCGGTGCAGCGAGCACGACGCGCCCGGCGACCACCGGACGATGTTCTTCGACGGTTCCCTCACCCTCAACGGTGCGGGAGCGGGGGTACTGCTATTGTCGCCAACCGGCGATGAGCTGCGCTATGCGGTCCAGCCTACACTTCGGTGCACCAACAACATGGCAGAGTACGAAGCTCTCCCGGCGAGGTTCCGGATCGCGGCCGACCTCGGGGTCACGCGCCTCCTCGCCAAGGGGATTCGCAATCGATCGTCAACCAGGTATCCAAGGAGTACCAGTGCAACGACCCGCAGATGGCTGCATACCTCGCGGCGGTCGGCGGATGGAAAAGAAGTTTAACGGCCTCGAGGTGCTTCACGTACCTAGGGGCGACAATCACATTGCCGACGAACTATCCCGGGTGGCCTCCACTCGAGCTCCAATACCACCCGGGACGTTCATGGAGATCTTGACATCCCCTTCGGCCTCCGACGCCGACCGAGCTCCGGACAAGCAACAACAAAGCGCAGGCGCACCCGCAGGATCTGCAACACATGCGGAATAGCGAAGAAGCGCTCGCCGGTGAGCCGCAGGACGCCTCGTTGGATGGACCACATCCTCGGGTACTTGCGTGACGACATCCTTCCGGAGGACGACACGGATGCGGACCGCCTAGCCCGCCAAGCCAAGCGATATGCCATTGTCGATGGCAGGTCAGTACAAGCGTAGCGCCAACGGCGTTCGTCGAAGTGCGTCAAGACGGAAGAAGGCAACGACATACTCGTTGAGATCCACGAGGGCGAGTGCGGCAGCCACCATGCTCCCCGCACGCCGGCCGGGAAAGCCTTTCGGCAGGGCTACTACCGGCCGACAGCCCTCCAGGACGCCACCAGGCCGGTGCAACAATGCAAGGCATGCCGCTTCACGCCAGCGGACGCACTCGCCCGCTCAAGCCCTCCAAACAATCCCCTTATCCCGGCCGTTTGCGGTTTGGGGTTTGGACATTGTATGGCAATTTCCGATCGCCCCGGTGGGTACGGATGGCTATATGTGGCCATCGACAAGTTCACAAAGTGGGTAGAAGCGGAGGCGGTGACAAAAATAGACCAAAGCTCGGCAATCGATTCATGAAGAATGTCATCGCAAGATTCGGGGTACCGCAGCGGATTATCACGGACAACGGGACCCAGCTCACGAGCCACGCATTCGCAGCATACCGCGACTCCCTCGGCACCCGGATCCGCTTCGCCTCAAGAGCCCACCCACAAAGCAATGGCCAAGTCGAACGCGCCAACGGAGAAATCCTCAAGGGTTTGAAAACAAGATCATTTGACCCGTTGAAGAAAAAAGGCTCCAAGTGGGTAACCGAGATCCAATCCGTGCTCTGGTCCCCGCGCACCACGACGAGTCGAGCCACAGTGCGAAACGCCATTCTTCCTCGTGTACGGTGCGGAGGCGATGCTACCCACGGAGATCCGGTTCGATAGCCCCCGAGTCGCCGCGTTTGACGAAGCCGACCAAAGCACCCGGCGGCACGACGACATAGACTTCCTCGAGGAGGCAAGACGACGAGTACTATCGCGAAGCGCGAGGTACCTCCAGTGGCTTGCGCCGCTACCACCAGCGGCGCGTGCGCCCGGGAGTTGCAAACGGGAGACCTTGTCCTCCGGCGGGCTCGGACGCGTGAAGGCAAGGATAAGCTAACTCCCATGTGGGAAGGGCCCTTCCTCGTCACCGCCGTCACCCGCCCGGATCCGTTCGTCCGGAGTCGGAGGACGGGTACCCGAACCAAGCGCTTGGAACATTGAGCACCTAAAGAAATTCTACCCTTAGAATATTCTCGTAGCCAATGGTCCCGGTAGTACCCGAAGTCTCATCGCCACGGCCACGCCGCCACGGCACCCGTACTAACGTGTTGTGAATAAAAACAGCGTCCGCCGCTTCTTTTCCTACTTCTCGCAGGATCGCCGTCGTACGTGTCAAGTACTCCGCTTCCCTAACGGGCAAGGAAGGTCTATGACTTAGGCCCAAAGTCGGAAAGCGTCACGTTGGGTTAAGGCTCGGCGCCCGAAGTCGCGCCCTAAACATAGCTGCAAAGTACCGGACGGCCTACGACTAAGTGGCACACGGCGGCAATCGCACTTACGAGAAGGGGAACGATGGGCCTAAGCTTTTCATCAACATTACAAACTAAACTTAACTTGTTTTATACACGTAAGAACAGGTTCAATAAAAACAAAAAAGGCACAGTGCGCCGAGCAAGCCACGCGCAGGTGGAGGAAGCGGGCACTTAGCCCCGTTTGAAGCTTTCGGCAAAGGCCCGAGCGACGGCGCGTGCCTGCGCCCGGGCCTCGGCGTGCTCACCCGCAGGGACATCGCCGTTCACCACGGCTAGGAGCGGGAACCCGGCACTAGCACCAGCGCGTTCGCCAACGACCTCCTCCAGGGCCGCGGCTATGGTTTGCCGCCCCTCCTCCTCCAGACCTCCGCCACCCGGTGTGCAGGCTGCTCAGTGGAGTCAACCACCCCCGCATGGCGAATGCATACCCAGCCGCGCCGCGGTCAAGGGGCTCAGGAAGACGAGGCGGACCCGCCTCGAACAGCGGTCGACGAAACCGCTCGGTGCACCTCGGCGGCGATCTCAGCCCGCGTCCGCGCCGCCGAGGCCAGCTCCGTCGCCCGCTCGCTCAGCTCAACGCGCCGAAGCTCGGATTCCTCAAGCCGGGACCGCGCCTCCGCGAGCTGCCGCCGGAGGTCATCGCCATCGGCTGCAGCAGAAGAGCCGCGGCCCGACTTCTTCGCCCGGGCCTCCAAGCAGCTCGACGCGACGGCGGTATTCGTCCCGGCTCTTCTCCACCGCCTTCAGCTCGGCAGCGAAGTTCACCCGGGCCTCCGCGAGAGTCTCCTCGCGCACGCGATGCGCCAACCCGCCGGCGATACCGCGGACCTGCTCCTCGGACCGAGCAAGACGGGCCGCCTCCGTCTCCAAGGCCTCCCTTCGAACAGCGGCCTCGTCTTCACGAAGCCGGACCTGCTCCTCCCGGGTAGCGAGGGCGTCCTCGCGCTGCCTCAACCCCATCTCCCGGAAGCAACGGAGTCGCCGAAGCGCCGGACCTTGCCTCGGCCGCGCCGACAGCCCCGCTCCCGTTCGCCAAGCGCGGCCTCCCGGAGTGCAAGCGCACCCGCACGCTCCTTCGGCTCCTCCTCGCGAGCCGCCGCGGTCGCCTCGCGACGTGTCACGGCCGCCTCGCGGAGTGCCATGTCGGCCTCCGCCTCCTCCAACTGCGCGCCGCGGAGCTGCACAACGACGCTCCCGCTCCAGGACGCCACGGAGGCGGTTCATGCTTTCCGCCTCGCGGGCCTTTACGTCACGCAGCTTCTCGCCGGCCCGATCGCCGATGCCGGCAGCTTGGTCCAGCTCATGCCGGACTTCCTCCATGCGGCGCCGATATCGCCGCCGGGCCGGCTTCACCGCCGTCTCCGTGGCCCGCCGGCCTCCGCCACCTCCGCCTCGCGCTCGGCCAACGCGGCCTCCCGGTCGTCCGGGGACGCATCCGTCTCCTCCACGGCCGCCTTCATGGCAAGGAGCGATCGGGTGACCTCCTCGAGCACATCGCCAATCTTGTGGCGCCCCATGCCGCCCGAGCGACTCGAAGGTGACCCGCTCCGGCCGCGTTCGGCCGCGCCCACGGCCCCTACCGGCGGCAGCGGTCGACGAAGTGTCTCCGCCGACCACCGCTCCCGGCTCCGACCGGACGCCCGGAGGGGAGTCATTCCCCTCCAACGACTATAGGGCCGGCGGCGCCGGCACCCGGCCGTGGAGTGGAAGACCGTGGCGACGCCCGGCAGCACCGATTGGGAAAGCACCCGGCACGTTCCCAGCCGGAGGAGGCGACACCCGGCCAAGGTCAACTCCGGCAGAGGCACCCGCGGCCTCCTCTCCGGCAGAGCACCCGCAGCCACCTCCTCGGGAGTGTTCGCGGCCTCCTCTCCGGCGGCACCTGCGGCCACCTCCGCGGGACCGTCTCGCAACCTCCTCCTCGGGGGCACCCGCAGCCGCCTCTTCGGGGGCACCTGTCGCCCTCCTCGCGTCGTGAGGACCCGAATTTCACCAACGTGAAACCCGGACCCTTTGTACCTCTATGCCACTCCCGGGAGTGTGGCACGTACATCCAACACATGTTAGTACGTAAAAACCATAAATATAAAGAGTAATCAAGGCAAGATAATAGAATCTCCAAGTACATTATTAAAATGTATAAATCTCAATCTCGAGAGTACAAGAGCGTGGCACGCAGGCCATCGCGAAATCATGGTAGAAGTCTAGCGAAGCGGAAGCAAAGCGGAACCATCTCTCGGTGAAGAACCGTAGTGAAGTCCATACCCACAAGCAACTCGAGTGTAGGCGAGACCGTCACTCCTCCTCGTCGCCTCTCTCAATCGGCTCGGCCGGCTCCTCGGCAACGGTGTCTCGAAAAACAAAGTGATAAAGCCGTGAGTACATAACGTACTCAGCAAGCCGCAAACTACCTAGCAACAATGTATGCATGTTGGGATAGTTCAAGGAAAGGCAAGGGCTAGCACCTAAAGCATTATTCCTCAAGTCTATGTGAATCATATTTTATTATTAGTCAAATTTTATAAGTGGCCTTGCAGGAAACAACACAATCCCGCAAGGGTCAAATTTTTATGTCCCGCACACCTCCACGGGACCACAGCTCGAAGCCGGAAGTAAAACACCTATCGTAGGGGAGAAGTAGTAAATGCTAATCAAGTGGATTTCTCTCGGTAGTGCCCATACTTTGGGCTAGACTATACGTATAGATTTATATATCTCTACAGAGAGTAAGCAACTCGTACCCACGTGAAGAGGTACTCAAACAAAAGACCACCGTCGTGGCCCAAGCAAAGCAACACTCACAAGATCACTCCACAAAGCATCGACCGGTAGACGCCCGTCCCTCATGTCCGGGATCCTCTAACCACAACATAGGAAAAGAAGGTCCTGAAGGGTGTGACAAGGCGTACCACGGGCCAGGTGGGATATCCTCTCGCTCGTGGGTCGAGACAACAGCTCCAACACCCACTACCACTATTCTCTACACCACGGCGGGCCACCCAGTCCTCCGCTAAGTATCATGATCCAGCCCGTCCATACAAGTCACGTGGTATGCTAGTAAAGCCAAGAGAGGTATACGCACAAGAACCGGTCCTTAAGCCGCCGGGCGAGTCACCATCCCTCTCCTCAAAACAACAGCCTCAACAACAAGTGTCACCACAACAGGGGTCCCATATCCCAAGACCCCTACACAACCGTACCCGCAACAGTACTCTCCAAGTAGAGACTCCCTGAAGTCTCCCAAGCACTTAACCACCTACACACTCGCCCCCGCAAAAGGTCCTACAGGGTATCTAGTACGTAAACTCGACACCTAAGAAACACCTACAATTTATTTTACACAAAAACATGTATAGTCATCATGGGGTTCAATTAAGCAACTAAGCAAGTACTAAGCATGCGAGTAACAAGTAGAACAACCTATGGTAAACAAGTGACAAGGATAGCATAATATGGCATAGGTAAACTACAAGTGCAAGTAACCATTAATCATGCATGGTCCAATTTAATGCAAGTACTAAATAGGATCAAGAGTGGTCAAGGATTGCGGCTTGCCTTAAATACGGTCCAAGAACAGATCGGAGTCCTCGTATGGCTTTGATAGGTAATCCACGAACTTCCGACCATCTAATTCCACTCGTCATCCAAATTTTAGATAGAACGGGTAAGTGACACGCAAATCGAGAAACGTCATGAATTACGAGAAAGATTGGAAAACGAATCGTAAGAGCAGATTTGGTCGCTGCCAGAACATGAATATTAACAACACTAACACGTAGAGGGTGACAAGACGAATCCAACGCAACCGAGCGCGTAATAAT
Organism: Chloris gayana; assembly: GCA_031894775.1. Taxonomy (NCBI): domain Eukaryota; kingdom Viridiplantae; phylum Streptophyta; class Magnoliopsida; order Poales; family Poaceae; genus Chloris; species Chloris gayana. The sequence continues at coordinate 93,325 of JAUNZO010002201.1, forward strand.
CGGAGGTCTAGAAGATTTATTAGAAATTTCCGAAGATTGCAAAATTAAACGATGAACGAATTGGAGCATGGATAGTACTAACACATAGCGAACGTTGTAACGAGTCTAACGCAGCTGGCCTCATAATTTTCCGATGGACAATGAATTAATTAGGATTAAAAGATGGATAAAGGATTTTCTAGAGATGGAATAAGAATTGATTATAGATCAGGAAAACTGGACCTTGGTTTGCTGGTTTCAGTCAAGAAGACCTAGGTGCATGCAGCTACAAGGTAAAGAGATAAAAGGAGGCCACATTGTTCTGCACTCTCTCAATGCAAACTGGTGCGCACGATCTGAGTAAAAGCTGACCAAAGTAATAGACAAATAAGAATATTCTCCGGAAATTCTCTCGGACATAACCATTCATTACTTGCAGTCCTTGATTTACAAGTGCACAAGCCCCTAGTGGTACTGATCTGAATAACCATTATTACGAAACGACTCTGGAATCAGACCTTGCTGTGAAAATTCTAGCTTGGGCATGGGAGCAACTTTCAAACGAACCAAAGGTGCCGGTGCACTAACACGGAGCAGATAAGCAGTGTGCGGCAAATCGTCAAACACCTTGCTACAACTAGCATCGTGGCCTAGGAGTAGAAACAGGACCCAACTACACAGCGAGTAACTCAGAGAAAGAGGAAGCCAGATGGTCGCGTGAGCTTACCAGAGCTGCATGGCAAGGTCTCAACGATCTGCAACCAAAGACGATCGATGAAGGAGACGTCTTCGCTGGCACAGCTCCACTCTTGAACTTGGCTTAACATCTGCTGGCAAGGGTAGCGTTCCCAGTGGCTCTGCACCAGATACCGACTGAAGACTAAGGCAGAAGGAAGCAACACACAAGGACAGATAGAGAACGGGGATCGGCTCTCGGAGAAGCTCACCAGAAAACTGATAAACGGCAAGGACTTGGCTTCAGCTCACGGACTGCGTTTGCTCGACTCACGATGACTTGTCGGCTGGCATCCTTAACGTTCCCGAACTCCTGCGTGTGGGATTTCATCCAGATCAAGAACAAGAGGAGGTAAAAGGTTTCAACACCACGGAACGACAAAGGAATCAACGAAAGGCTCACCAAAACAGAATTGGTCGACGATGTCTTTACTCTTGAATCATCTTAGTTTACGAGGTGCCAGCGTCCGACCAGCGGTGACTAGACGACGGACATTGTTGGCGTTCTCGTCGTTCTTGCTAAGAGATGAACCGAGTCAAGTTGAAGGATAAGACGAAAGACGAAAGGAGGAGAGTAAGGGACGCAGGTCAACGGACAGAGTAGCTCACCGATGCGGAGAAAATGGTGCACAAGGAACGGCTTCACAGCTGGGGCTTGCGATGCACACAAGCACAACACTAGCTTGTACTCAGTGCCCACCAAATTGACGCACGGGCTCAAATGGCTTCAGCTTGCAAACCTGGAGGTGCATTCGATGACATGAGCAGCGTTCTTGATCTCCTAGGACAAATCAAGGTCTGGTTCTAAGGCACGACTAGGCAGAGCTAGATGAAGATTAGCGAACGGGGAAAACTTTGGTGGTAGCTCACCGGAGAAGGGATGAACGATGGTGACTTGGCCTCAAATCGCCTTCAGCTCACGATCTGCACCTGCTTGCCACTCGGTGACCAGGACTGTGGCACTCCAGGCGTTCCTTGAAGCACGACAGAGGGGTTCAATCAGGATCAAGCCCACAAGGAAAAACGGAATGGGTGACTAAGGAACGCAAGAAGATTCGACGAGAGGCTCACCGAAAAAGATGGACTCGGAGACGAACCACGGCACGGCAACAACGGAACTCAACGGGCTGCGGCATCGGACGCTAGCTTCACGCGCTCGTTCCTTCTTGGCACGAGATGCGACGAGGTCAGCTCCAAGATCAACAGCAAAGAAAGGCACGCGTGCTAGGCAACGGCAATCGGCGGCGGCGGCCTTCTTGCGCGGCCTCGGCATCTAGGTAGACGAGGCGGCTCAGCTTGCTTGGGTTCGTGGCATGACGGCGCAGGGAGGGGAGACGGAGGGAGGCGGCGGCTGCTGGAATTTATAGGGAAGGCGTCTAGGGTTCACGAATAGGGGCAGGGTTGTCCTTTGGCGTCCGTGCCACGACGGACAGCAGCGGCGGAGAGCATCGTGCGGTCGCTGTTCAACTTGGCGAGGGGGAAACCAGGAGATGCTGCCACGCAGTTGGGTTCCGGAGGACACACTCGTTTGCGGTGCGGCGTGGTAGTCCGTCCCGGCTCGCGCGCCCTCGCTGTCCGGCTCGGTGACTCAGCGGCACTGCACCCATGGCGACGTCAGCGGTACGGGCAAGGAGGAAGAAGCACAGCGATCCGCTGCTGGGCCACATGGGTCGACGTTGGGCTGGTCCATGGGCCACGACTGCTGCTGGTTTCGATCCAAGGGCAAAAGATGAAAAGAGATGGGCTGCACATGAGATGGAGAGGAGAGAATATGGCCCAAGCTCGCTGGTGCTTAAAAAAATGCTTCGCTGATTAATTGAGTTGACTTGCGGCCAAATTCACTTAGCGTCCAAACACGCATTTGATTTCAATAATTATTTCTCCAAAATTCTTGATCCAAATTATCATATGGAGACCAAAAGCTTGCATGGTAACAGCACGAGAATTGAGGTTTGAGCAACATTTGATCATGCCATTTTGAATTTGAATGAATTTTAATAGTAGGTTTGAAATTGAGAATTCTCGGGCTGTTACACGCGCCGTCCTCCGCTCCGGCCGTCGGAGCCACAACGGCAACGGGATCGACGTTCGGGTTCGGCGCGGGGGCACCGGCGACCTTGGGGTTTAAAGGGACCAGGTCCGGGTCCAGCTCGATCCGGACACTCCTACAAACAAAGCAAATCGAATACGTTTCACGACCACCAGCCTACGGTGAGACGAAACGCAGCATACCAAGCACGCGGCTTAAGCAAAAAAGAGAGGAAAGTTTCATACACTGTCGCGCGTCCACCCGGTCGCTCGCGCCGGTGCAGCTGCAGGGGTTTTCTCCTATGGAGCGGCCCCGTCACCGGCGCCGGCGAGCCTGCCGGCCCGCTTCCGTGGAAAGCAGGCGGGCCCGGAGAAATCGGAGGAGGGGGCGACGGAGACCTTTTCCCCTTGCCTTTGTCCCGCGCACTCGGAGCAGGCCTCGCAGCCGCCAGGGGCTACCACCCGAGCTCCGGAGGCACCCCCGTGGGTGGCCGTCGCACCCGGTCGGAGGAAGGCGTGACTCCGGCACCCGGAGACCAGGAGTGGGAGCCGGGACCGCGTCAAGAAACCCGAGCGATCCCGGCCGGGGCATGCTCGTCGAGGATGGCGCGCTTGTTCGACGACCGATGAAGAGGCTCCGGCACCCTCCGGTACACGAAGGAGGCGGGCCACTTCTTCCCGGTCAACGTGGAGTAGGCGAACCGCTTCGAGGCCTCGGGCAGGTCCGAGCCCGCCCCCGTGCGAGTGCGGCCGGCGAAGTTGAAGTCCCGATACAGCCACGACGGGACCGATCTCCGGCGAAGGGGCGCGATGTTGCGCTCGAGGAAGTCGTGCACCACCCCGCGTGAAGTCGGGCCGCCCGTGGCGAGCGCCGCGATCCGGTCGACCACCGGCATCATGCCCTCGGGAAGGCGGGGCACGGCGTCCCGCACGGCCAAGTGTTGGGCCGGGACCGGCGGGACGCGGAGGCGGCGGAAGTCCTTCTCGTACGACACCACGAACCGGGCCTTCTTCCACGCCTCCACCTTGCCGCTAGGCGAGTACTCTATGTACCCGCCGTCGGGCCGGACGGTCGCCGGACGCATCCGATCACCTCCGAGGCGTTGGTAAGCGTCATCTTGAAACAGCGTTGGAATATGGGGAAGCACGGCTGCACCCCCACAAATCCTTCGCATAGACGGGCGAATACGGCCGCCGCCGCGACCGCATTTGGCGTGAGGTGCGCCATGCGGATCCCGTACGTCCGGAGCACCTCCAGGAAGAAGTCGGAGAAGGCGGGGGAACGGCGCCGGCGACGACGAAGGATAGGAAGTGGAGGATCTCCGGTCCTCCGGCCGGCGGCGGCAAGGGCCCCCAACACGAACGGCCCTATCACCGTCCACCGGCAGGAAAGACGAAAGCCGCGACATATCGACCCGAGCGTCGGGCAACCGCACCGTCGGCGGTGCATCCGCCGACGGCGAGCGCGTGCGCGAACTACCGCGGCTTGAGGACTTCCCGCGGGCCATCTTGGCGGCAAGGGACGACGGCGACGAAAGCGGCGGCGCGGATCGGCGGAGAAGAAGGCGAAGGGGAGCGCAGCAGCAAGAAAGAAGTTGAGAAGACGGAAGACGAAGGGCGAAGTGGAAGACGTGCCTTGGGCAACCGGCCGTCCCCTACTTGAGCGCAGGCGCCGAGCAGGCCCACCGCACGCGAACCGAAGCGACGCGACGCCTTGGGGCGGTTGTGCCTCGGCAGCCCAAGCGGCTCCGTTCCTTGAGAGCCACACCCCGGAGCAACCCAAGCGGCACCGGGCGCCGACGGGTGGCCCCAATCCCCGCTCCGACCCCGCGGGTCGGCCGATCGGGGCCGGGGCTCTCGTCGGTGTAGGGGGATCGGGGTCCCCCTAACCGGGCATGGGTCGCTTTCAGCCCACGGACGAAGACGGCGCCCGCGGATGAGGAAGTTCACAAGACCCATGAAGCCCACGAGGCCCATGAAGACCGGAGGAGCGGGAGCGTCTGGGGGGGAGGGACGAAGCTTCCCGGTAGTTTCCTCCGACGCCCCAACCACCCGGAGTTAATGCGGCACTCGAGTGCTCGTGGAGACGCCGCAGCCCGACAGGACGTGCGCGCGTCTTCACGCACGCCGCGTCTCGGAAGCCGCGCGGCTACGCGTGCCGGGAGGGCTCTCGACCAATAGGATGGAAGAGATTCGGAGCACGGACCGAGGAGAAGAGATCGCAATGGATTTAGTCAGGATCGTGTCGGGATATCTCAGAAGGACCGGACCCCACCGGGGTCCGGATACTCCCCCTTGTACAGTGCTCTTCTCCTTACCCTATAAAAGGAGGGGAGACTCCGGTGTAAAGAGAGGAACATCCGAGAATACACACCAAGCGAGACGTAGGGTATTACACTCCCATTGCGGCCCGAACCTCGGATAACTCCTCCGTGTTCTTACCCGCTCGAACCCTCGACGCCAAAGCGCGAGCAAATCCGTTCTTCCCCGAACCTATCCGAAGGGAGCCTTAACGAGGCCCCCATTTGGAGGTGTGCTCACACACCGAC
>JAUNZO010002202.1:0-132524 GCA_031894775.1 Chloris gayana
GACGGAGGAAGAGAGGGCGATCGTAGTACGGCGGCACAAGACCTAGGTAAAGAAATGGGGAGGGAAGATGGGACGGCTCTAAGGTGTGATCCATTGGAGGCAGGAACAAGGGATGGGTGAACAGGAAACGTCGTAGCAAGCATGGGCAGAGCAGCCATCCGTGAGTGGTGACTACTGAACGACTAGGAACGACGAGATGATCATAAGGAGAGGCAACAACGATGGTCGCCGGAGGCATGAGCAACACATGCCCGCCATGTTGAGGTTAGAGGCTGGAGACGGCAGACGGGGCCGGTGGGCGAAGCGAGGAGGTTGTCGAATGTCGGCCATGGCATCGCCTCGACGACGGATTGATGAGGGTGCTGCTGAGACCAAACCATTGACTAGTCTTCTTCCATCTGGACCGTCCATATTGATCCAAAGGTCCATAGTAGGGAGGACCGCGGTCAAACACAATATGCATATAACCCCCTAGTTTGATCGCGATTATCAACCGCAATCCACCCCTAGTTTTGATCGTTTCTATTGAAATCGCGGGGCTGATCGCGATCCAACTATTTACACAGAGCCCCGTAAAAAGGATCGCAACGATTAATTACGACCCCGATATTGTCGAATAAACCCCTCATTTGGACGGCGACGGCGGCGCTGGGCTCCGGCGAAGGAACGGCTCGCGTCGTGTTCCCCAGAGCGGAGAACCCGGCCGCACGGACGCCGAGCTCGGAGACGAACGACGGTAACGGCCGCGCCGCGGAAAAGCTGGGCGCCGGTCAAAGGGGATCGCGGCGCCCGCCGGGCCAAATGCCGGGTCGATTGGGGTCCATAATGGCGGCCGCGGCGACAAACGCGGAAACGGAGAAGGCTAGTCGCCGTGGCGGAGCAGAGAAGCTTGACGGGGAAAAGGTAGAGGGCGTCGAGGCATGGAGCACGGGCGGCGTGGAGCGGACACGGCGGCCTTGCCCGGCGGCGGCGAGGGGGACCGGGGATCTGCTTGTTTTCGAGTGCTGTGACAGGGCGGTAGTGCGCTCCCACCCTCGCGCACCCAACCAAACCAACCTACCCACGCGGCGCGCACGGCGACCCAGGCAGGCAGGCAGGCACCCACCCCACTCTTTGGTCTGCTTCCTTCCCGCTTCCCCCGTCAACCAAATCACCCCGTCTCCTCCTTCTCCTTCCCCTCCCCAACGCCACGCCACGCGCACCGCCCGCCTCCCCAAATCTCTCCAGCTGACCAGCTCCCTCCCTCCCTCTCTCTCCCCGCGCGCGCCACCCGATCCAGAACCCTTCCTCGGATCAATCACCCGCCGCCGCAGCGCCAGTCACGGTTCGATTCTGGAGCCCGGGGAGGAAGTGCGGTCTCGGCCCCCGATGCTCCGCCACCAGCCCACCCCGGCGGCCGCGGCGGAGGCATGAGCGTTCGGGGACTCGCCGGACCCGCCCGCCATGGACGCCACCGCGCGCCCGGCCGTCGTCATCGACAACGGCACAGGGTAAGCCCCGCCCGATCCCTCCCTCCCTCTCTCTTCACCGGCGCTAGGAGGGCTCCCCGGTGCGCGATCTCCGATTGTTATCGACTTTGTGCTCCAGCTGGTGCGCGTGATTGCTGAAATGGGCGATTCGGGGGTAGCGACTAGTTGTACCGATCATCAGAGGATTTTCTGTCAGAGTTTTTCAGCACAGTTTTGGTTACCGACAGTGCATCTAGATCATGAGAGTGATGCGCGGTGTCATCATATGCAGTTGGTGTCATCATGTTTTTTGGCGTGATCAGTAGAACAGGACCCTCACCATTGAGCAAGTAGAACACCTACTGAAGTTCGGTTCCTGATTCAGGGTGGAACATTCAGGGTTACAGCCTTACAGGTTTCGAGAAAATATGTTGAATAGTTATTAATTTTATCAAGTTGTATTGTATGCTACATATCATACTTGTTCCATGGATTCTACAATGATCCCATACTTGTATGTTAATAGTCCCACGCAAGTCTGGTTCTGAGTAATACTTATTTATCCTATCTGTTCAGTAGTTAATCATTGTTCTACTAATACTTATTTATGGATTGCACGATCTCCGATTGTTATCGAGTTTGTGCTCCAACTCGTCCGCGTGATTGCTGAAATGGGCGCCGCCGGGGTAGGACTAGTTGTTCCGACCGTCAGGGATTTTCTGTCTGAGTTTTTCAGCACAGTTTAGGTTACTGACAGTGCATCTAGATCATGAGAGTGATGCACGGTGAAAACATATGCAGTTGATGCTGCTCGTTGTCACGTTTTTGGCGTGATCAATAGAACTGGACCCTTACCATTGATTAAGCTGAACACCTGTTAAGGTTTGGTCCCTGATTGAGAGGGATCATTCAGGGTTACAGCCTTACAGGTTTCGAAAAAAATATGTTGAATAATTCTTAATTTTATCAAGTTGTATTGTATGGTACGTATCATACTTGTTCAGTGGATTCTACAATGATCTCTTACTCGTATGTTAATAGTCCCAAGCAAGTCTGGTTCTAAGTAAAATATCATGAATGTTGGGTTTGTGAACTTCATATATGCATCATTGTTCTACTAATACTTATTTACCCAATTTGGTCAAAAAAATACTTATCCTAAACAGACATGTTGTTAATTCTTATACGATGATTTATCTAGTTCATTGCTGAGAAATCTTGAAATTTGCCAATTTGGCTATCTTGTTTCTTTGGAAAGCACACCCACAAATGCTTTAGCTTTATCACTCCTATTACACTGTCAACTGTCAAAAACTAGTATGGTATTTTTTTCATGCCTGTTATGAAAAACTAATGTGCAACCACGCCAAAATTCCTAAAGTTACAACAGGCAGGGCACAAATCTTCCTAGGATATAAACAATTTTCGTTGAATTTGAGTTGTGCCACCTCCACTTTCTTTTTGTGATATTTCCAGTTCAAATAACTTCTTCTATGATTCTTGCCAATCTTTTCTTATTAGATTCATATATGCTTCTCATTTTAGGTATAGCAAACTTGGATTTTCTGGTAACTCTGAGCCTTCTTTCACCCTCCCCACAGTAGTGGCCGTGAATGAATCTTTTCTGGACCAGTCAGAGCTGCTGAGTAGTGCAAACTGGTTAGCACAATATAATGCTGGTGTCATGGCTGATCTTGATTTTTTCATTGGAGACGAAGCTCTATCACGTTTTAGATCTAGTGGGCTGTACAGTTTAAAAAGTCCGATTCATCATGGTCAGGTATGTGTATAGATTTCCTGTTTGTACTGCTGTCCTCTTTTTGTATGCTTATCTCTATGCCTTATCATTTCACTACTTTGTAGGTTGATGACTGGGACACAATGGAGAGATTTTGGCAGCAATGCATGTTCAATTATCTACGGTGCAATCCTGAAGAGCACTATTTTCTTCTTACGGACAGCCCTGTCAGTACACCTGAAAGTCGTGAATGTACTGGAGAAATAATGTTTGAGACCTTCAATGTCCCTGGTCTATATATTTCTGTTCAGTCAGTCCTTAGTCTTTCTGCTGGATATGCATACCTCAAGAGTCTTTCTGACGACGATTCAGATGCCATGGTAGGTTCTGAAATACCTCCTTTTGTGCTATGTTTTGATAAAATATGGTACCAGCGCATGCACTGCATCTTGTTAATTTGGCAAGCATGGCTTTTATTGACAACTATTGCAGGTAGTAAATGCAAACTTTCTTTAACGATCTTAGCCCCCATTAACTAGGCTCCCTACATTATTTGGTCTCCTAATCATGGTGTGTGTGTTTTAGTGGTATAATTTCTATATATGTAAAACTCTGGAACTCTGATTTCTGTTTGGAATCTCTGATTAGGGTAGACGTTTATAGTTGCTACCAATCATTCTTTGGTATTAAATTTTCTCTTTGATCTTCTTATCTCTTTTCTCTAAACACTCATATCTTCTGTGTTTGAGCATATTCTTTGTTGTTAACTTTTACCAATATGTTTGGTCAGTCTGATATGACAGGTGTAGTAGTTGATATTGGGGATGGAGCTCCACATGTTGTGCCAGTTGTAAATGGCTATGTAATTGGGAGTAGCATAAAGTCTTTTCCTTTATCGGGGAGTGATGTAACTCAGTTTGTTTCGCAGCTCCTACAGGTAAAAACAAGTTATTTGGCATTGCTGAGCTAATTCTATTTTTTTTGTGAGGGAGGGAGGGAGCCAGCAGAAGTCTTGTCATATGACTACTGATATAGATTGTTTATTAAGATTGATAACTACTGCAGTCTGGCCAACATTAATCGGAATTTCGGATAGCTATCGATTGATGTTAATACATTACCGCTAGATATGTTTTTTTTCCAAACTACTGGTTTTGCACTTGTTTTCTCTTTGAAGATGTGTAAGTGAATCGGTATAGCTCGTGCTGAGTTATATTGTTAGTTATATTAAATTAACCCGTTGACCTAGTTAACAACAAAAAGTTAAAAATATTGGTGTTCCTTACATATCTCCATACAAAGGATAGGACACCTAACAAATGTTATGGAAGCACTGTACCTAAAAATGGGACATTCATTTGTTGCCATTGCTATTCATTGTGTGAGAAACTACATTTGACCGCAAAACCACTGTCATATTTGCAGTTAGTATCATGTTCTTACTTAGGGATATCTGCTCTTAGTCCTTTGTTCTCTCAACAATTACTTGTCCATTCTATAAACTCTAGTGTATTATAAACGTTGTTAATGATTACGTTCATTTGTTAATGCAGGAAAGAGGTGAGCTTCTGCCACCTGAGGATTCTTTGGACATAGCTCGTAAGGTCAAAGAAATGTATTGCTATACTTGTTCAGACATTGTCAAGGTACTTTTGGGTTGTACATGATGCCTAGTGGGGTCTACATAACTAAATAATTCAACAAATGCTGAAGTCTACAAATGAATTCCAACCTTATGTAAAACCTATTCCCTGTGTAATACTTGTTAGGTCAGTAGTCTGAATGGTTTCTATCGTTCCTTATATCAATCAACAATGACTGCATACATACCTGTTGGCCTTCAGCTTCTGATTATGTGAAACTAATTTGTGCGTTAGTTTTCCTTTATGAATATGTGTTGAGGGAAAGTATGATATGAGAATGTTCTTTAAATTCTACCAGAAGAGGCCATTTCATAGGCATCTATGTTATATAAACAAAAAGGATATATTCTTATGCACATCCATTACGATTTCAGGAGTTCAAGAAGCATGACAAGAAGCCTGATAAGTATGTCAAACAATGGTCTGCCATTAAACCAAAGACTGGGGTTCCATATACAATTGACATTGGATATGAGCGCTTTCTTGGACCAGAGGTATCAAATTTGTCCCTGAAAATACGTACTCCAAAGTGATATGGTATTATCATGCACTATCATCCTTTCAGTGATGAATTTATCATTATGTACACTGCTACACACATGATGAATTTCTTAATAGATTTTAATTTCACATTAGAACTGGACCCCAGGTTATCCTTCTTAGCGGGTCTGGACATTTTGTGCAATTCTTTTGAATGGATAAACTCTTTTCACCAGGAGCCAAATCAATGAAATGGCCATATGCATTTAGCATTCTTATGCACGTATAGAAGCATAATTGAACTGGTAATAAGGATACAAATTCCCCATTATTGGGAACTGAGATCACATTTTACTTCGTCCATTAAAAAAATGAAAGATTTGCTAGTTGCCATCATTCTCTTGAACTTCCTTTAATCTATGTTTGTTTTATAGTGGACATATTGGTCCTGGTATCTTATTATTATTATTATTTTGCGAGATAAATTTTAACAATTCACGATTTTGTCTGAACTTGGCACAAACAGACGAAATATCAGAATCAGGCATGATTCTCTAACTATGTACCGACAAATGCAGATCTTCTTCAATCCTGAGATTTACTCCACCGACTTCTCCACTCCCTTACCTGAACTGATTGATGCTTGTGTTCAATCTGCACCAATTGACACGAGGAGAGCTTTGTATAAGGTACTTTCTTTGTGCACTGTGTAGACATCCGAGAATAGTAAGTGATACATGTAAATGTTCTGATATGTATGATTTATTTTTTTTACTTTTTTTGGCAGAACATAGTATTATCTGGTGGGTCAACCATGTTTAAAGACTTCCACAAGAGACTCCAAAATGATATAAAGAAGATAGTAGATGACCGGGTTGCTGCAACTAATGCTCGTCATCGTGTGGAAGTGAGAGTAAGTAGATACCTGGTCCTCAATTTCACACGTGGACAGTTAACAGTTCCATTTTAGTGTCCAAATGTTATGCTTAATACTCTGAATATTTGTAGTTTTTAACTGTTTCTTACTTTTTTACCTTGTTGATTTATGATCCCAGCCTGTTGAAGTCAACGTGGTCGCCCATCCTATACAGAGTTACGCAGTTTGGTTTGGCGGTTCAGTAGCTGCATCTAGCCATGAATTTTATGAGGTACCTGACACTTGACATTTTGCATCGTCAAAAACATTAAATATTCAATGTTGTGCTTCTATTCTTCTAACTTTGCTGGCATTTGCAATGAAATGTGATTAAAGTATACTGTAATGCTTCAACTGTACAGGCTTAGTGCTTGTTATAAGTTATTGTCCTTTTGTATAGCAATACATTTTATAGTAGTTTTGGTTTTGCTGCCTGGCATCAATTTTTTGCCATGGGTTTCTGCCTTTCTGGGTGGCCCAGCTCTGGTTTGCAGTTCTTTTCTTCTCTTCTGTACAGTTCCAAACTTTTAGTTTATATAGTCATGTAGTGGGTTCATTTTTAGTATCTATATGACGGTGTGGGGTGAGGAAGAGTATACCCCTCCTTTGTACATTTGTTTCTTCCTTCTTAACGGAATGACAAAGCAGCTATCTGCCTTTTTTACAGTTTAGATTTTAGCTACCCACCGTTTTGAGAAAAACAAAAGGTGGATTCTGAATTCAGCCATTTATACTAATGGAATACTTGTGTTGCCTGTTTCCTTATTCAGTATTGCCACACCAAAGAAGAATACGAGGAACATGGAGCAAGCATATGCCGGACAAGTCCAGTCTTTAAAGGAATGTACTGAATTTTCTATACAGCCAATCTTCTAATAGGAGCTCATTTAGGTTTCTTCAAATAGAATAGTCAATTTTGATTCTTTTTGGCCCGTTGAAGCATTATCGGGCTATCCTGACTAGAAAGTAGCGCAGTTTGTTGTTCTGTCTGTTCTGTGCCACATGTTGTGTATAGCCAACAATTTGATTTCTGTTCAAGGTGCATGTTTGTAGAAAAACCTCAGGCATTAGGAAAATTGACAATTTTTCTTTTCTGTTAATTTGTTCACTCAATTTTTTGTATTAATAAGAAGTTTTAATTTTAGAACTGCATCCAGTACGACATATGTATAGACTACAGAAATTGTTCGTTGATGATGGAACTTGAACTGTGGTGAAGCATATTTACTCAGTTTTCCCAACTAAGAAAATATGTCCATGCACTTAATAGGAAAAGATCAGAGGTTGCCTTGGGGTGTTTTGAACTTTTGATGATTGGGAGTATGACCACAAACTTCCCTATGGATTATGAATTATGAATAACCAGATGAAACGATCAGAGGCTGCCTTGGGGTGTTCGAGTTCGTCGATGATTTTGAAGGCATTGTCTCCCACTACTCTGCAAATGCGCAGAGGTTGTCTTTAAAGATGGGTCGAATGATCGCACCATACGTCTTGCAAGACCTGTGCATTTGCGTTGAATAATCACTCGATCATGACAAAAAGGGTGGAAATTTTGATGAAGTGTATCGTATTACTAGTTAACTAGTTAATTGTATACACTGCGTGTATATATATGATAAAAAGAACAGGAACCGGGACCACATTTCATCTTTCATATGGAGGATACTGCTTTACCAGCTAAGTCCTCAAGTATTCACGATACAACCGCGTTAGCCTCGGTGCTGAGCTAGCCAGCAGAAGAAAAAATAACTCAAGTAAAAACCACCTTCTTGGTAGAATTGTGAAGTGAAAACTCGTTAAAAGACATAATTATAAGTATTGAAAATACTGAAAAAATTCCATGTGGTTGAGATAGTTGGAAAGATGCATATATAGCAAGTCAAAACTCATCTTTGTGAGAATCTTTTTTTAAAAAAAGGGCCCAATAAACCATGTAGAACCGAGAAGCTTCCCTAAAAACAAAAAACTGTAGAACGGAGAAAACTATTTTCATAGTGCCAAATTTTTCCATTGTATACATCCTGTGGTGTGCTCCTTTCCCAAATTGATGTCATTTGGACAGGAACTAGTTTAGATTTGAACTAATCTTGCTGTCGAAACGACACCATTTTTGGAATGGAGTGTTATGTGTATTAGCATTGGCATAATCCATTTGTTCATCGCCAAAAAAATTGGAAAAATAATTGAATATATCATATCAGTTTATAATGGTACACCAATTGCATATATACACAACAAAAAGAACAGAACCCCCAGAGACTTTACATGCAGGATGCTAGCTTTAGCCGTCCAAAACTGTACACGGCACAATCTCTCTGCCCTCAGCCTGCCCCTGGAGCAGTCTGATCAAATGTCTCGAGCTGCATGATGGCGCATATGTTTTGAGCTTAAGAAAATCAATTTTGCTGTCATTGGTCCATGCTGCCATTGAGTCATGCAAATCCTAGCAACATATTACCCAATCATGCTTTGCTAACTGAACCCAAATATTTGAACCAGTACATCTCCATCATGGAAATCTGATGTAATTGAGTGCAAGTTCCCTCCCGGGATCACAACGGTCTTACTAAGCACAAAAAGCACAAGAGTTAACTCGAGCATCAGAATCGTGTTCAGAAATGTTCGATCAACAATCCAGCCATATATTGTGATGCCACCTGGATTCGATAGCAGGTACAACACTGTAATAAAACAGAGTAGAATTATAAGCATGATTGAGCAAAGAAAATAATTGCATGTGGTCTGGTCAACCAACATAAGCACTATAGATTGAGATGTGGAGCATTATCTACTGTAACATTGGATGACTGACGAGAGATTCAGACTATAACATTGAGATGTGGAGCATTATCTACTGTAACATTCGAATGCAGACTTGAGGAATCTTTGTATTATTACTTACCAAGCGATTCTCTCTTGTGATACGAAGACATGTATGATGCCAATTGAGCTGTGCCGTGGGAATTGCCGTGTACCGAGGCACTCTCCAGAGACTCCAGATCGCTTTCAGAATAATCTCTCATAAATAAATGTGCTGGAAAGGGCACAAGGTTCCCAGAACTGTTGGGGGTGGTGGCATAAGTAGAATCAGCAGAGCATGTTGCTAATGCATGCCATCGACTAGCTAATGCAGCAATGTTTTGAGCTCTGTGAGAAATTTTTGCAGCAGCATGTAAACAGAGGATGAGACCGACAACTTGAACAACTGAAGACACCTGCAGTTTATAAGAAAATACATTCTTGACCTGATCATGTCAAATTATGAAATAGAAATTTTAATACAAATGCATGAAATACTCACAGCTATGTCTCCACCATTAGTAAAATTGATTGGCCCATTGTAGGCGGTTGTCTTAAACAGAATGGCAAATTGGCTTGCTGTGACAGAAAAGAAGAGCAGCAATAGGAGCATGCGGAACCTGTGACTGATTTTGGAGAGATTATGGCGGAGCTGCAGGTGCTCTTTCAAATAAACAAGAGGATCCGCATCTTGCTCTAGCAGTTTGCCGTAATCATCAAAGTGAATAACTTGCAGATTGCAAACCAAGTTGAAGAGCATGCAAGAGGCCAATAAAATTGTAGTCAAATACATCCATGACATGATGGAAACAAATAATACAACGCTTGCTCTCCAAATTGATTCCTGAAATAAGTGGGAAAACCGGAAGAGTTCTCGGGCGATCTTCACAACAAAGCACGGTACTATCCACCATGAAAGAGTACGGAAGAAGTCCTGTGATAGGAGTAGCAACACTTGTGAATAGAAATTTGATATAGCAAAACTCTTGGCACGATATGTCTGATATGACAGTAAACATGAATAATTTAATTTAAATTTCTACCAGAGATAAATTACTGTCACTAGGACTATAGACCTAGGTAGGATATGAACATGCTTTGGCATGCATTCCATTTTCGATAAATAGACATGTCGGCACAAACACAAATGAGGATCACACACATGAGCTCCACTCACATGGTGACATGGAGGCACATGCAAACATATATATAATAACTGACGGAGCATGTCACTTTGATCCGTCCTTTAATAAGGACAAAGCCAAGAATCCAATGCGCCAAAGTTTGCCATCTATTGTGAGATATGCTGCCCCTGATCCATATGCCAACCAAAGCCGAGCGTAAGTTTGCACAGTAAGTACTCTAGTGAACAGGTCAGTGGTGAATGGAGCGACAAGGAGGCAGTTCTGAGGTCCAGTGGAAGCTCATAGATACTGGCACGAGCAGAAGTCCCTAAATATAAGCAGAAACAAACAAACGTAACATCAAGATTCAACCGGTCTCCCCCTTAATTCGCACAATGCAAAACAATAAAATGCAATCTTAAGTCACTACAACCTACTTCAGCTGAACCATTTGCGCCAAATTTGGACAAATGAAACCCAGTTGCATTTATACGCATCTACTAGTCAACTATGCTGAAAGGTATGCTGAATAAGGCAACAATTTTAGCAGCAGCTAGCTCACGATATATTCGAATCAGCTGCCCCCCTCCCAAATCAACAACAAATTGAAAGCAGGATCGCTCGGAATCGGCACGAGACGTCACCTTGATCTTGGCGACGTACTCCTTCTGGAACCGGATCCGCATGCCGAGCTCGGGGTCGACGAAGAGGAACTTCCGGATGCCGTACATGGCCATCTTCCGGGACACGCAGCCGAGCGAGACCGCCGCCGCGGCGGCCTCCGACAGCAGCACGCAGACCTCGAACGTCTCCACCTCGAACTGGTCGCACTGCCTCGCGCGCCCGCGGCACGGGGACAGCGCCACGGCCATCGCCGGCAGCGCGATGCCCACCACGGCGAGCGCGGACCCCGCGGCGGCCACGCCCATCCGGCTCGACACCGCGAGCCCCACCGCCGAGAGGAACGCCTCCAGCCGCCGGAGCCACCGCGTGAGCCGCGCTTCCGCGCCGGCGGCAGGCTGCAGCAGCGGCAGCGAGATCGCCGTGTGGTTGTGGTTCTCCGTCGGGGCGGGAGAAGGAGGCGGGGGACGAGGCGGAGGGGGCGGCGGCGGCGGCGGTAGCTGCGCACGGCCGCCGGAGCCCATGGTCCGTGCGTATGCTCGCCGGAGTAGGGGGCAAAACCGTAAAAAAACGGCTGTTGGAAGGTGCTGCCTCGACTGGTCGGAACGAGTAGTAGACGACACACGAGGAAGTGGGCCTTTTAAGACTAGCGATCTGATGGGCCCACCTGAGACCACCGTCCGGTGGGCCCCAGTGTCAGCGGGCCAATGGTAGAGTGCCGACTGGGTGGAGGTATTTGTGCTTGCTTGCTTCGGTCTCGGGGCGCTCGCGAGATTTGTGGCTTGGTCTCGTGCGACGGTGGGCGACGGGCTGACACGTGGCGAGATCTTAGGCGGCTTCGCATCGACGTGGACGCCGGCATCTGCGTCGGTTCGCAGAAGAAGCTTGAGAAGAGTCTGGAGAGCGCGTGCGTGTGAAGGATGCCACACGGATCCACATGGTTGGCCGAGGTGTGTAGCCTGCAGGGCAGGTGAGATGAGTGCAAAGCGAAAGCAGAATCCACTTGACAGTTCCTGTTATCCTTGATAATGGAGACGAGAAATTATCACTAATGATCTTTTTTCAAGCTAGGAACCATCATTTCTAATGATTGACACTGCTCAGCTCATAGTTACACCATGGCACGACAGGTATGCGAGTTATCGCGCCGTACGCACCGCCGTATTCGGCGTCAACACTGTCGATACATGATGGCTATTCAAACAATCAATAAACAATGGTTTACCTGAAGCCGAATCGGAGAAGTGCGTTTTCAAGTTGAAAAATAAAATGTTGGAAAAGTACGCATTTGTCTCTTCACTACGCCATGGGAGACTGGGAGATTCATTCAAAAAAAAAAAGATACACACTCTGGGAGAGAGAGATAGAGAGGGTCAGTTCATTCCCAGTTCATCATGGCCCATTTACCAAGTCCTCTTGCAGCTAAAATAATTTAGGCCCTGTTCTATATAATTTGTAGAGGGGTCAAATCAAAGAGAATTTTATCATTTTGGAATACTAAATAAAGTCTAATCTCGAAACTAATTGCAGACCCCCTATCTAATTCACGAGACGAATCCAACGAGGGTAATTATAGTGTTATTAGAAGATGTTTACTTGTAGCATCACCGTAGTAAAACATAGATTAATTAGGATCATTAGATTCAGTCTCGCAAATTAGAAGGGGTCGTGACATAGGTTTTGTTATTAAATTAATAAAAGATCTACTTAAATAGTAAGATTCTCTTTGATGGGACGATCTTAAATTTTAGAGGACGAGAAACGAACAGAGCCTTAGATACCTGTGACTGACACATGAAGAGACAAGAAACTCGAGATAAAATAAGGTATCAGCAAGCCAAACCTAGGCGGTCTTGCTGGCACCAAAATGCCGGAAGTTGAACAACCTTTTGGTCTCAATAAATCGGAGCCAGCGTGCAATTTCTTGCGTGCAGACTGCAGAGTTGAAGGCACGCTCTCACGATCGATTGATGGGCCCGCTTGCCAGTCAAAGCTGATGAGATCATACATAGTAGCGATAAAACGGAAGCGATTTTGGCACGTCACGATCCGACACGCTTGATTGGGCCTTGTCAAGTCAGCACCGATCGCTCTCTCCCAGAGTTTTATCAAGTGCAGAAATGGAGCAGCAGCCGTGGCTCGACAGCGACCAGGAATGCTGAGCCCTGCTCTTGCGGGAAATAAATATTCGGTAGCGACGCCGATGGGCTCATCTGCAATTGTGCGTAGCCGTAGATCTGCTTTACACTCATAAGAAAAAACGAAATAAAATGAAATGCGTGGCTTTTTTGCTACCGGCTCTATCTCCGGCCGGTGCAGCCTAGATTTTGCCAAATGCTGTTCATTAAACAAACCTTAATTTTAGTGTAACTTCAGACTTTTGGATGCAGTTGAGAGTCGTTTTGAAAATATCAAATACAATGTGAATCTGTGTAGCAATGCAGACCCAATATTCACTCGATTAAAGAAAAAGATGGAACATAGTGCCAGGATCAACAGAAGCCTAATCTGTGAGTATGCACCTTTCCGTGCGACTGGGGGACCAGAAAATGAACTCGCGCGTTTGCGGTGGCAATTGGTGACCGTGCAGCTTGCCTAGTGGCGACAACTACGGCTCATCGCCGGCAGGCCGTCCGTTCCATCGCCACCGCCAAAATCCTTGTGTTTACGGCGCCATCTGCTAGTACTAAACGAGACGATAAAGCTGCTTGCTTCACGTGATTAGTCATTGTTATTAAGCGCGACAGCGCCATGTACACGCGGGCAGAGTTTATATTTGCTGCCACATAATAAAGCAACAAAAATCGCCGGAGTCGCCATCACCACCGTGTCAGAAGCCGAACGAGCGTGTTGGAATTGCATCATGCGAAGAAAATACAAGGACGACTATACTCGTTATCTTATTTGCTTCCAGAAAAACCTCCTTCAATTATTTTCCAAAAAACTTGCTCCAAAAGACAATCATCTTCTGAGACAATAATTGTTTAGTAGGCAAGTTGTTCCTTCTTTAGGCACGCAAACCATATCAGAAGGAAAAGAATAATATAGTTGTTTTGCACTTGAATCTAATTAAATTAGTGAAGAGCGTTCTATTCCAAATTAGTATAGGCCGATAAATTAAACAAAACATTGTGATGATTTCAGGATAGAACAAGACTGCAATCAGATATCGAACCCAGTTATAAAAGAGGATTATCTGGAACGGGCAATAAAACTAAAAAAGGGTGCCTGCTAAATCAATTGCCACTGGCATACAGCAAGCCATCACGAATTTGGCCAGAGAAATTTAGGTCAATATGTGACAAGACATTCAAAAATTAACAGGAAAAAGAAAAGAAAGCTTCGATTCCATTCTGTTTGCTACAGCTAGGAACAGAATACAGCAGCATATACTTCTTTATTCCATTGCTTTTCACTGAATAATTTTCAAAAAGAAAAAAAAATCTTTATCTTTACACAAAAGTCGACTATGGATTGTGTGTATTAGAGGGCACGATTGCTTTAGAAAGTTCTTCAGATTGTTGGGGAACATCTCTGAACTTCATATTCTAAACGTGAGAACCAGAACAAGTAGGTAATATTAACGAGAATCAGAGAGACATGTTATGTTAATTTGTTAACATACAAGAAATTGGGATGCACACCTGGAGGGCCTAGATGTCAGGACAAAAAGATCCAGATGTACGAAAATTCAGAGACCTCTGCTTAATCTGCTCTATTGTAAGTCAGAAACCTGTGCTAGAAGAGAAGAGAAATGCCGATCATGCAAGGTTCCAATATAATTAACTAATTATTCTGACTAGTTAGAAGCAAATATCCTACAAAAGTAGACCATTCAGCTTATAAATTTCGAAGTTAAATCTATCTATTCATAATAGATAAACAAGAGTACGAATAGAACAAAATAAAGTGCAGGAACATTAGATCATTAGTCTGAGGTCCCTAGCTGTTAAGAGTACGGATATAGATACAGATCTATATAATCTACAGGGGAAAAGAAAAGAAAACCTATCATAACTTTTAATATCAAAGTTGTAGCTTTGTCCTCCACATACTACCAACGACTTTCTTAGGAGTTGGATTATCAGGCCCTCGATCTCGCTGCCCAGAAGTAAAATAGAGCCACCCATCCCAGTAACCAGCTAATGCAGTCTTGATTCGAAAAGGCATGCGCCCAATGACTGACCATGTCTGCAAGAACAATACAGTATATTTTAATTCATCTTGTCTTACCCTCAAAATGAAGAAAAAGTAACTTAAAACAACAAACATTCAGAAAAGAAGATGATGAGCACATAACGTACCAACGTTTCCAAATCAAACCGGAAGACTTCACCAACAAGAATCATCTTTTTGGTGATAGGATGCTTCTCTGTAGTCCCACCAACAATTATTATGGAGTTATTGACAATAACCCATGCAAATTCAATGTGTGAATCTGGCTTGGGCATTGGAGATAGTTGCTTCCATTTGGTGCCAGTGCCATTGAGCATATACACATCACCATACACAACCTGCAAGAGTGCAAAAGGGTATAAGGATGTGGCTCTGGCAAAATGTTTTGCAGCACATACAGAGGATAAACAAGGATTATAACAGTATAAATACAGGTTTCCTAAGGTTGAAATTAAAGCCATTACTACAAACAAGTCATACACACCAACTACAGAAGCTCATAATTTGAATAAAATTGTTAATAGAAATATCAAGATTAGTGTAAAAACTGCCATGTTTTCATGTTCTCAATTTCTCCTAACATGACCCAATGCAGGTCTCGATTTTGGGAAATATACTGCAGGTGCAGGACAAAAATTTCAAAGGAACAATATACATACCTCATGCCTCCGTACACACTTAAAAATAGGTGAGCCTGGTTTAGCCATGAAGTCTCCCTCTTGTCCACCAATTACAAAGATTTTATCACTAGCTACAACACATGCCCTGCAAAGTTTGAGGTAAGAAATTACAAAAGTATTAGTTACATAAAACATATGCCAATGATGGCAATTCCACTGCAAGCAGTACAAATATCTACACTTGACACCAACAGTCATCGCTAGAAAGAGGCAGCTATCATTTGGCAATTGCAGGTAAATAGCGTAAAATCCACTACGACGTACCTGTGAGGTCCACCACGTGGTATGGGTATTTCAGATTGCCACTCATTCTCCAGTGCCTTGCCATCCTTGACAGCAAGACTCCAGTGCTCCAATCCAGGTTCATGGCGATCCTCTTTTCCTCCGCCCATCACATGAAGTCGACCACGCCAAAGTTGTGTAGCTGGTGCATACCTGAAACATTAAAAGAAAACAAGGTTACATTTTCAGATCCTTTGCGCCAGCAACAACTAGAAAACAATGCAAACAATATACCATCTCAGCAGAGTTTAAAACTATGATTTTCCGGTTGATAATGTGACTTTACAAACACATGACATAGGCCTTCAACTGCTCATCAGTAGACTTAAGCTTAAGCCTACCACATGAAATATTTAAATATTAATTTTCAAACATAACGTTACAATTTGATACTGATTGATCTAAAGCTGCTAAAAAGTTAGCAAGTTGAAGATGCTGATGTCTGGCATTATGCATTTCATGTGTCTTACACCTCTTTATCAACAGAAAAACTTGATGGGAAATATTCTAAACTAACATGCCTATGACTGATATAGTGATATATTCTAGGTTATGGTAGATAAACTGAATCATATGTACCTGGGAAGAGGAAGCGGAGGCAATTCTTGCCATTGTTTTGTCTCCGTGTCTAGAACGAAGTTGCGATTTATAGAGGAGCGGCACTGTGGGCCATACTGTCCAGAAACTGCATAAATGTATCGGCCATCCGACACCATTCCTAAATGTGAATGTGCCATCTCCTTAGGCATATCAAACCTTTCAGTCCATGTGTTAGAAGTGAAATTATAAACATCCACATGAGAATGGACCTGAAAAAGCAAGGAACAAAAACGATATATCAGAAACAGAGGATATTCTCAAGCCACCAACGATATACCAGTTGCCTAACAATAACAAATGCTTTGCCGTTTGCTCACATCAACAAACAAATAGCGTACGTATCCTGCTACTTAAAGCAGAACTTATTTGCAGTTATCAGGAAAGTTGAAACAAGCTGTTTTAAGGTGATTTACTTTGTTTTCAAAAACTCTGTTCCTTGGTTTCCTTCTTTAGAAGTTGTGAATGAAAGTTCCTTTTATCCAAAAAAAAAACAGCAGCTAGGTATGATTAGTGATATATTTACAGGGTTGATTTTACAGTTACCAATCAGTTAATATTTGATTCTAAAGTGCAACTGATGAGTAAGATCTAGTTGCCAAATAAATGAATTTCATATGACAGGAGTTTGTTAGGCTATATATCATGTATAAGTGAATTAGACCACAATTCGGTTCTGAGCATTTACATGCAAAACCTAACAGTAACAGTATAGCTCTTCCACGGAAGCATTGAGCAATGCAGTAAAAGTGCAAGAGCATTTACCTGCACAACCTAACACTACCAGCTTAATCTGCCTAAGTCGCTGGAAGAGCCCGCGAAAACATTACAGAAATCATCATAATGGCGAGAACATTGCAGTAAAAGAGCAGTAAGGGAAAGGACGGGCTCCTCACATGGTCGAGGCTCTCGTACCCAGCAAAGACGTAGAGCAGATCCCCAATCTGCACGGCCGCCCCGTCGAGGCGCGGCACGGGCGCCGCGGCCATCTCCTCCCACGCCCAGCGCGGCGCAGGTAAGTCAGCGTACGTCGCATTGAGGTGCCCGGCGACATGTTCCCCGAACTTGGCGCGCCTCCCAGTCACTTGCGGTCGCTTCGAGAAAAGAGAAATAAACACCGTTAGAACAGCGAATTTTTTCGGGGAATGTAGTGGCGTTCGCGACAGGGCAGTGCGGACACCTTACCGGCTTGGAAGAGGAGGATGCCCAGAGGAAGTCGGCGACGAGGGCGAGCGCGAGGAGCAGCGCGAGGCCGAGCGGCACCGCGAAGCGGTGCGGCAGAGGCTTGGAGGCCGTGGGCATGGCGGGTTCCACCCGTGGGAGGCGGAGGAGGTAGGGGAATAAGAGATGGGGAGAATGCTGTAGGGAGGAGGTGGACGCGTCGGCGATGGCGGCGGCATTGGTGCGAGAGCTTTTGCTTTTGAGGGAGGGCAGGAATGGTGGGCGGGCGCGCGAGGCCGGCCGCCGCGGTTTGGGGATGCGCTCCGGCGCCCGTCCCCCGGTTTTGGAGGCGGCACGTGGGTAAGGAAGCGTGTTGGGCTCAGACCCACGTGGAAGTGTTTTGGGCCAGAATTCTCACAACTCCACTGACCCAATGAAAGTTACCGACGGGCCGCACTATTTGGACCAATTTAGAGAGATTCCAAAGGTTTTTCCTATATGTGAATGTGATCTATCCATAAGAGTATTTATATAGAGAATTTTTTATTAATAATCGATATTTTAATTATTTAGTATAAATAACCGCCTAATCTGTAAAATTGTAAAAATAGTCGCTCTGTCGCCCGTTCATTGGGCGACATGTACATATCGCCCAACCAACTAACGGGCCACCGTTGTCTAACCAATGGCGACGGGACATGTCAGGCTGACGAGGATCCATTGCCCATTTTTTCGTTTTTTTCTGTCTTAACTCTTAAGCCTCTCTAACGTTCGATTAAAAATACTTTGATAGCTTAAAAATTAATTTTGATTTTTCTTGTGATAGAGTATACACTGGAGTACTCGTTTTAGCTTTGAAAAGTCTCAAATATGATGACAATTTTAAAATAAAAATTCCTAAATTAGGATAGTTGTTAAGAAATAATGAATTTTTAAGTCATCCAAATCTTCTTCAAAAATTATGAAAAAATGATCTAAATTCATTGGATCTATTGTAGTATCAACATCTATTTTTGTTAGGATTAGGTTGTCTTTTGTAATTGCGAGTTGTTTAAACAACTCGCAATTACGAAACACAACCTAATCGTAACAAAAATAGTTATTGATACTACTATAGATCTAATGAATTTAGATCATTTTTTCATAATTTTTGAAGAAAGTTTAGATGACTTAAAAAATTCATTATTTCTTAACAACTACCCTAATTTAGAAATTTTTATTTTAAAATTGTCATCATATTTGGGACTTTTCAAAGCTAAAACGGGTGCTCCAGTGTATACTCTATCACAAGAAAAAATCAAAATTAATTTTTAAGCTGCCAAAGTATTTTTAATTGAATGTTAGAGAGCCTTAAGAGTTAAGGTAAGAAAAAACGAAAAAATTGGACAATGGATCCGTCCTAACCAGTGGTCGATAGGTTGCCTGGTGCCACTTGTCGCTGTTGGTTGGACGATATGTACCGTCGTACATTGAACGGGCGACGAACGACTATTTTTATAATTTTACAGATTGAGCGGTTATTTATATTAAATAATTAAAAATCGATTATTAATAAAAAAATCTTTATATAGATCAATGTTTGAGATTCGTGCAAACTAGATTAACGCTATAGATTCAGGTGGGTGAAGAAGGGAAAGGTGGTTAGTGCTGCCACGTATCGTCACATGATTGGAGCGGGTAGGAGGGACGAGAGAAACCAATTGATTTCGAAACTTAAAACACGTATTTCTTTCAAACCGTAACTTTGTTTTCGAATCCGTTTGTCCACCATGTTATTTAGAATTAATTTTATGAAACGAGATCCGACATGAATATTTTTAATACATTTTTTAAAATCAAATTTTTATCAATATTTTCGATGCATTGTATCAATATTTTGTTTATGTTGTGTCAACATTGTTGATATTCTATATCAACATTATTCTGAAAATATTGATTTCATTTTTCTAAAACGTTGATCTGTATTCGTAAAAACGTTGACACGGGTTATCTAAAATATTGATAGGTGTCACGATCTGTGAAAACCAATCTACGAGTTGAGAACCATTGGATAAAGTGGCTCGCTGACCCGCTGATTTATGAGCCACGTGGGCCGATCTATTCGTCGAATCCCCTCGATCAATCTGAGCATTGGACTTCCCGGTATGCGATCCGTAAAGCTTTATAAGGTGTATTAAATGAATTACTAGTTTATTTGGCTACAACAAGACTTTCTATTCTGGTGGGAAGATTTCTTCCTCCTTTCCTTGAGGTCCTTGGTTTGAACCTCATTCTCACACCATATTTTTGTTATTTTAGCACTTCAACTGTAAATGGAGCCCGTCGTTTAATAAGCTTGGCCCAGCATGATTAAATATTTTCATGCCGTGCCATGAACCAGCGGTGGAGTCCATGGGCTACTTAGCATGGGGCACGACACAAAAAAGCACGTGTGTCATGGTCGAGGCTATTCGTGCAGGGCTGCCCTTTGGACACCTCTACGTGAGCACCACAAGCTTAATAAAACTACAGTAGAGATAAAAAAATAAAACCCGATAATCCGGTTAACTGTAAACCGGTCCGAGCCGGTTACATGGTTAACGGTTTAACCGCTGATTTTAATTTAATTTTGTAAAAAATTTAAAACATTCACATGTATGTAAATGAGAAAATTACAAATACCCACTTGCATGTTAGGAGAGATTTCATTTCAACTGTAAGTGTTTTTGTTTTGAGTCAAATATCTGCAAGTTACACTTAGTTTTCAGATAGCCCCTTCACTTGGTAACCTTGACTAACTAATACGACTGTTGTTTGGCTTTCAATATGCATGGGCTGCGAGACAACAACAAATGCGCGTTATGCGATCAGGTAGCTAATCAACGGACCATGTACTCATGGGCTGTGTATATAGCAGAGAAGTGTGATTCAAGTTGTTGCGTTTCTCGAGGAATTTTTTTATAAATAACAGAAATTTTTAACAATTTAATATAAATAACATGTCAATTTGAAATTTTACAATACTAGCAGCCCAATCGCCTATTTAACGGGCGACAAGGAAAAATCGCCCGACCAACGGGGGACAAGGGATACATGTCCCAGTGAGTGAGCTCTATGCTACAGTAGCTTTTTTTCTTTTTTTTTTGAATTTTTCTGCCTTAATAGTTAAGCCTATTGATGTCTCAATTAAAAATACTTTTAGACATAAAAAATCATGAAAAATGATATGGTGGTAAACAATATGCTAATTCAACCATTTTAGCATAGAAAAGCCAAAAATGATGTTAGTAAATTTAAACAATCAATATGTACATTAGACTAGTTGTTACCGACTAATTGAATTTTTGGACCATTTTAAACATTGATAAAAACTACGAAAAATTACCTAAATTCATTTTATCCTTACTAGTACTAATATAAGGTTTCCTTACATCTAGTTTATATTTAAAACTTTTGACTTATTTAAAGTTAATTCAAATTTCAATTTGAATTCAAAGGAAATTAATTATATTCTAACTTTAACTTGACTCAAAGAGTTAAGAGTCCCATGAAAGGGTCCCAACAGGACAGAATGTTGTATGTTAATGAGCTAGAGTTTAGTTATAGTTATTTATACTTTGAATTTCAATTTAAATTTGAATTAAATTTAAATAACTCAAAATTTTGAAATAGAAAATAGACCTAAGGAAAAATTATATTAGTATAAATAAGGATAAAATGAATTTATGTGATTTTTTATTAATTTTTATCTAAGTTTAAATTTGTCTAAAAATTAGTCATTAACAACTAGTCTTAGTCTACAGATTGTTAATTTAAGTTTACTAACGTCTTTTGGGCTTTTCTATGCTAAAATGGTTGCACCAACATATTGTTTACCACCATACCATTTTTCATGATTTTTATATGTCTAAAAGTATTTTTAATTAAAACATCAATAGGCTTAACTGTTAAGGCAGAAAAATTCAAAACAAAAGAAAAATGCTACTGTAGCAAATCGCCCACTGGGACATGTATCCTTTGTCGCCCTTTCGGCGGGCGATTTTTTCTTATCGCCCGTTGGATGAGCGATAAGCATGTTAGTTTTGCAAAATTTCAAATAGACCTATTATTTATATAAAATCATTAAAAAATTATGTTATTAATAAAGAAAATTCGTTTCTCGAGGATTCATGGGCTCATGCCAACCACAGACGCAACTTTGAGTAATAACTGGTGGCTTCGGTCGCGCAAACAGGTGCCAATGGGGCTCGGAATGGGCTTCGATTCATTAACGGTTCTGACAACCTGGACCATCTGGAAAGAACGGAATAAACGGGTCTTTGATTCTCTAAACAGGAGGCCACAAGAACTAGTCTTTGCCATCCAAGAGGAGATCAGAATGTGGACCAATGCCGGAAACAAAGTCGTGTCGCTCTTGGTAGAGGTTAGGGAGCAGTTGTTTTAGGCCTCTAGGTCGTAGGTCGGAGTCCTCCGACTCTCGAAGCCGTGTCATGAGCAGTAGCTCGATTTGAGCTCCGGCTCATTTTGTACCTTCTCTTCTCCACTTCATGAAAAACGTGCTCAGACATGTTCTTGAAAAAAAATGTATGATTCAAATAATATTAGTGTTACTTAGTTACAATATCTATTTTAAGCAGTATTGGATGCTTACTAAGGGCCATATTCGTCAACCAAGATTGCCAGGTGGGTATTTGCATTTGAAAACTAAATGTAAAATGTAACTTGTAGATGTTCGACTGAAACAAGAACACTTACAGTTAGGTATATAAAACCCCCAAAAATGCAAGTGGATATTTACGATTATCCCTAAGAACATTGATAATAAAACCGGCCAGTTAACCCCAAAGTCGACCATTTAACCTCTGAATCGTTGAAAATCTCTTTCTAAAATTCAAATTTTATCCGGTTAACTAACCAAATTTATTAGTTTTCTAATCAACCGGTGAACAGGTCCCTACTGATTCCACCTAGTTGAGTTATTGAAACCTTGGACGCCACTTGCGTTCATGCAGATGGACTCGATCAGGCAGCAGCAACCTGCCAGAAAGGTTCTCCAAATTTCAATTCAAAAATAGTACATCAAGACAACTTTTGCACATGAGGCCAAACAATGTGAACCATAAAAAAATACTGTAGAAATACAAGTAGAACGCACTGCCTAGCCTAACCCAGGGTCCCAGGCCGAGCAAGACTACGAAAACTCTCTCCGTCATCGCTACTTCTCTTCCACCCTCGATCTCCTGCCATTCATTGACTCATTCTTGCAGCGACTGCTACAGTAGCCTCTACCGACTCTCTCACTATTAGCTAAGAGCGAGGAACCGGCTGCTGGACCGAGGAAGACGGCGCGCGTCCATGGAGGCAGTTCAGTGGATCCTGTCATCTGGGAACAACTTCCGGGAAGAGACACAGCTCAAGGATGAGGTGGACCGCCTCCGTGCCACCTTGCCTAAGGCTCGCATCTTTATCAGTCGCGGCGAATGGGGAAGTTTCAAGAACAAGCAGCTCAAGGAGCTTCTATCTCAGCTCAAGGATAGCACCTATGATGCTGAGGACCTACTCCGCGAGCTGGATGACCAGGTGCTGCGACAAAAGATTGAGGATGCTGACCGTACCCGGGCAGGTCAGGTCTTGTCTTCCTCTCTGAATCTTGTAAGAAGTTTTATCCATGGTAGCAAAACACGGGTAAAAGAGGCCCAAAATAAGCTCGATCATGCAGTGGTAGCAATTGAAGGAGTGCTCAATTCCGTGGGCCTTAATATTGAGTCGGCCCAGCTCATGCCCGAGACAAGTTCGGTTATAAGTGCACCTCAAGTGTTTGGCCGTGATCAAGAACGAGATGTGCTGATGGAGATGTTGATTGGGCGTATGGACAAAATTGATGAGGTGTTCAATCAAATGGGAGTGCCTAGCAGATCTACCGGGTCTAGGGGATCAGCACCAGCAGGCAGTACCATGGCATCTACGTCTAGACCCAAGCGACTAAAAGCAGAAACTAGCAGGACCGGACTTCCTCAAACCAGCTGCACCGGTAACGTTTCTGTTTTGACAATTTATGGCATCGGTGGGATGGGGAAGACTACCCTGGCCCAGGTCATATACAATGATAAGAGGTTGGAACACCACAATTTTGAGGAGAAGATATGGGTCTGCGTTTCAGACTTCTTTGACAAAAGAAGAATAACAAAGGAGATAGTCGAGTCAATCTCCGGGAGAGAGTACAACCACCAATACAGTTTAAATGTTCTTCAAGAAAAATTGAGGAAGCTCCTCAAGACGTGCCCAAAGTTCCTATTGGTTTTAGATGACATGTGGCCGAACGCTAATGATGAATGGGAGGAATTTTCTGCTCCATTGAGAACTGGACCAGAAGGCAGCATGATCTTAGTGACCACAAGATATCCATTGGTTGCTAATCTTGTCACCACGAGCAACTGTGAGCCTGTAGAACTCAAAGGATTGCCGGATGATATATTTTGGGAATTCTTTAGGAAGTGTGCATTTGGCAGAAATAACCCAGAGGCATATCCTATCTTGCAAGATATTGGTCAGAACATTTCCTCTAGGCTATGCGGGTCTCCTTTGGCTGCCAAAACTCTCGGACGCTTGTTGAGTATAGAGCTGACCGAGCGACATTGGAGGGCTGTTCAGGAGAGTGAATTGTGGGAACTACCACATCGAGATAACGAGATATTACCAGCCCTTCAACTAAGCTACTTGTATCTTCCACTAGAACTTAAGAGGTGTTTTGCATTTTGCTCCATATTTCCAAAAGATTATAGCTTCCGAAGGAATAACATAATTAACATTTGGGTGGCAGAGGGTTTCATTGCTTCAAGGGGGATCATGCGTCTTGAAGACTTGGGGAGTATATATTTGGATGAATTGAGAAACAGGTTCCTATTACAAGATAATCCAAAGTCCCCTCAAACTAGTTATGTAATGCATGACTTGATCCATGATATGGCGCAGTCCATTTCTGTGGACGAATGCTTCTTGGTGCAAGATATGAACTTCCAGAACCAGAAGAGAATGATGCGTACCGTTTGCCATATGTCAGTCGAAGTCCAGGATGAATCGCTGAGCATAATGAGAGGTTTCCAATATCTGAATAAATTACGTTCACTCAGGTTAAGAACCAAAATTGACGTTGAGGTTACCTGGTTTCATCAGCTCTCTAACATAGTGTTTCTGAGCCTACAAGTACGCAACCTGATAAAGCTACCTGAAAGCATAGGCGAGTTGAGTAGTCTCCGCTATCTTGATATATCTTACAGTAGTATAAAAGAACTACCAGAGAAATTATCGCGCCTTTACAGTCTACAAGTCCTTGACGCAAGTAACTCATGTCTGGAAAAAATTCATCAGGGCATAACAAAGCTAATCAACTTGCGTGGACTAGCACTGCCAGAACGAGCCTCTCAGGCCTTATCAAGGATAAGCAAGCTTGGAAATCTGTCTTGTCTACAAGACTTGCGTCATTTTACAGTTGGAAGAGATAATGGGAGGAGAATGATTCAACTTAAGAGCATGAATCAGATCAGTGGAACGCTATCTATTATATCTCTTAATATTGCTCAGAACGCGTCAGAGGCTGCTGACGCTAGGCTTTTTGACAAGCAGTACATCAAGGAATTAATTCTGGACTGGGAAGATGGAGAAAAAGATACGAACAAGATGGATCTGCTGAGGTCTAGTCAGAATGAAGTGGCTGAGGGCTTGCGTCCTCATCCAAGAATTGAGAGACTTAAAATCAATGGGTTTTGCGATGACAGGTTTTATACAACTTGGTTTAGGCGAGAAGACTTGCCGGCTTTAAGAAGCCTGAAGCTTCACAGATGTCCTTACTTGAAGTGTTTATCGATACCCTGCATAGCTTCACTGGAAGAGTTGGAATTAAATGACATAGGGATTGAGTGCCTCACAACTTTGGATGATGGTACCGGCTCCTCCACCTTTACAAGCCTAACTGCTTTACGTGTTACCGGATGCAATAAGCTGACAAATCTGGACCAGTTCTTGTCCCCAGAGAACTTGTCGTCCGTCAAGTTGATATCACTCGACAATTGTGGCAATCTGGTGTCCATACCTGGCCATAGTTTTGTGAGACTTGCTTACCTACAAGACCTGACAATCAGTGGTTGTGACAAGTTAACAGCTTGCTCACAGGGAATGGTTTTGCCCTCCTCACTCGAAAGGCTGCGTCTTGTGTGGTGTGGCGAGCTCGACAGGTCATTCCCTGCCAGCCTTGAGAACCTTACCTCTCTCTCCTTGCTAGAGTTGATAAATTGTCATAACATCCGGGTCCTCCCACTGAACTCAATTGCTTGCCTCAAATCGCTGGTTCTCCTTTACTGCCTGGAGTTGTCATCTCTTGGGGAATCACACACGCAGAGTCTTTCATCCATACAGCATGTGGATATATCCAACTGCCCGAAGCTTACGGAAGTTGAACAGCCATTCAGAAAGAAGGAGCAGCAGCAACAGAAGGAACCGGGCGGAGCTCGCGCCACCCCTCCCAGACATGATCAGCAACTTCAGGGACCACAAACTGCGCTAGGTTGGACCCCGGTATTTTCCCCATTAATGGAATGTATCAGAGAAAGAAAATCTAATAAGTGTATAAAATATTATTTAAAACAATTAAAAATTTAAGAAAATTGGTATACATATACTAGTTGGTATGATATGAAATATGTACACGAAGTTTTAATTTTGTCTAAAAGATATAAAGTTAACAAGAAAAGGAGAAAACAATTAATTTATACTCTTTCTTTGTGATTTGTTCACTTTATACTATCTTTTATTAGGTAAAGTTGAAGCTTTGTGTACATATTTTGTACCATATCAACTATGCATATAACAAACTTCATAATTCTTCAAATTTTCTAAATATAATTTTATTCATTATCCAATCGGTGGGGAGCATCCCACCGTGGGAAAATGTAAATCCCATGCATGTGACAGTGTCTCTTGTCATCGCCGCGCCCCGTGGCTTCCAAGCGAGGGCCAAGCCACCAAGCGAGGCCATTGGTGTCAACAAGCATTTTTTGTGGGGCCAGCAGTGTGATTAATAGCAACTAATATGAATTTTATACTGTTTTTACGGCAAGTCGTCGGTGACACCAACGGCATAAGGTAGCTTTGCCCTCGCTTCCAAGCTCGACCTGGGTGGTGTCTCTTATGTCGTCATATGCATCACTCGCTGCATCCCACATTTTTGGTGAGCACCCTCCCAAAGCTGTCTCCAAGAAGGCTCTCCGCCGGCTATGTATTCACACTAGGAAAGAGGCGCGCTAACGCCGCGCCCGTCTATTTGCCGCAGGCTGCTGGTGTTGCTTTTATATGTACGTGTGCGGTAATAGTTTTCTTTTTATTCCAACACACAATTTTGTATAGAAGAATGCTTGATGCAAACATGAGGGTATAAACTACTCTTTGATGACAACACATGGAACTATATAAGCCTACTCCTCGATGAAAACACATGGTAGCATATATAAGCTTTGCATACACGCAAACATCATTGGTGTTGGAATTTGGCCCATTATTTGGAGAAATTCCAAAGCAAAATGGTTGTTGGTTTTAGTACCACATTGCTAGTTCAAAGTGGTGCACTCCAACTTAAATAGGAGGACTCATGTCCATGTCTAAAAGTTGCAGGCATGGAAGAGACTATGAGAACTACTATGTGCACACACACGCACGTATCCGCGTGACTTGTGACGTCGTGGTTCGTGGTTACAAATCAATGTGTGGTTCGTGGTTACAAATCAATGTGTGTTTTGCCACTTTAATCTCTCACAAAAATCTGAAACGTCACGTACTAATCAAGAGGATTATTACGTGGTTAATTACCATAAACTCGGGATCAATTGGCCAGCCAAGAATTGACTACCATTTAGTGGGTGTCATTAGAGAGAAAACGGCTCCTGGAGGGCGCCGCGCCTATATAAGGCACTGGAGACGTCCGGATTTCTCTATTCGACGAAAAATTCCCTCCCAT
This sequence comes from Chloris gayana, assembly GCA_031894775.1. Lineage (NCBI taxonomy): Eukaryota > Viridiplantae > Streptophyta > Magnoliopsida > Poales > Poaceae > Chloris > Chloris gayana. The sequence goes on from JAUNZO010002202.1 coordinate 27,654, forward strand.
CTTCTTTCTTCCTCCCTTTGGAAAGTTGTGTTGTAGTGTTGAGTTGTTCTCATCTCGCCGATCCTTTTTCCTTGGCGTGCACGAGGAGGAGGGTAAGCGAAATCTCCGAACCTTTGCCGCCATGAAGCCCGCACGAGGGCGGCAATAAGGTTTCTAGGCAGCGCTTCGCGCGACCGCTCGAAGCTAATCTGCGACGATCTTCGTTGCCTCTTCGACGAACTACGATGTCTACCATCGACGGTTTGCTTCGTCCACTTTTTGTGCTAACGGTGTTAGTGCCGACAAACCCATCGTGAGTCCACTATGTCTCCTCTTGTCTTTGTTGCATTGGTTTACCTGTTGCTAGCGTTAGTTCGGCTATTGTGTATGAATGTCAATGAAATTTGCCTCAAACTAAAATCTGGTCTAAGAATAATTTGCAATTTTCCAACAAGCTGGTTCATATGGAAGCAAAGGAGGTAACTATTGTTAACACACCGTTTGTTGATTCATATATATAAGCAATTGCCTTTCAATATATACAAATTTTCTAGGGCTGTACAGTCGGAAGCACAAGTGATTTTCCGGCAACCCAAAATAGATGGATAAGGCCAAGAGAATGTTAGGGTCATGCACATATTTGAACGGTCACCATGTCGATTACTTTGCTTAGTTTCACCTTTCACAACCATGGATGGCACTTTGCGCAAAGCTTATTCATCCTGCTGCTCGGTAAATTACTCGCTCGCAACATGATATATTATTTTAATGGGAAATTTGTCCGGCGGACACTCATAAAATGTGATTTTGTGTGTCGGACACTCGACTCGTTGAATTTTTCCGGAGGTCACCGCGAAAATCTGGTTTTGTTTGGATGACACCGCGTGCCCTTTTCCGGCCCGAGGGCGATGTAGATTGACATCGGTGCCCCTAAGGCATATCTTTGTGGTCGATTAAAATAGCAAGGCTGCATGTCGTGTTGACCTCATCCTTATCCGTGAGTTCATTCCCGAGCCGTCGTCATCTCCAATTCTTCTACAACGACGGCGACCTCTTCCGAACTCCATGCCAGCCGAAATGTCCTCCGCGAGCTCTTCTAGATCCGGAAGTTTGTTCCCTGCGAATGGCTCGCTGCTCGTGATCGAGTGCCCTCACCACCCGGATCGGAAATTGGTGCTGCTGACCTCCAATACGGAAAGGAATCGAGGGAAGAAGTTCTACCGGTGCATGAAGGGATACAGGGTAAGAATCGTTTTGTTGATTCGCAACGCCATTGCGGTTGGATCTCGATTTCCCATTTGCAGCAACACAACCGTTTTTGTTTGACATCTTTTGTTTTCTCACGGACTGATAATGCATGTGATTTCTTCATTTGGGAAGACAAGTACTATCGGTATCTTGTGGACAATGGTTTTGTAGAGCATGCTTTCCTGGAAACTCCTATGGTTCGGAGCGAACCAGTGCGTGCTAGTAGCATGCGATTGCGGCGAGATGTGGCGAGCTAAAGGTAACGGTGCGCATGCTTCGGAGAGGAACGTTGGTGAGATGCGGACCGCCATCAACGACTCGAAGTCGGACAAAGCTCTACGGTGTTGGCGGCTGGCTGGTTACGAGTGAGCGGGGAAGACGAACGAGAAACGAGAGAAGGGATGGGAAGAGCGGATAAGACAGGGGCAGCACCGGCATTATCAAATTTTCCTCTCTCCTATCGGGCTGGAAAAGGGCACGCGGTGTCCTCCAAACAAAACCAGATTTTCGCGGTGCCCTCCGGGCAAATTCGACGAGTCTAGTGTCCGACACACAAAATCATATTTTATGAGTGTCCGCCGGACAAATTTCCCTATTTTAATGTTTAGGTAGGACAAAACTGAACTAAAGGTCGTGACATACAGTATTATTGCTGTCTCATGATTTTACCTATGTGATTTGCATATTATAAGGGGTACAACAAACAACACCACAGTCTTGGCTATCGATCCAGTTGGTTTTGGCTATGTCAAGACAGTCTTTATTCTATTCAACTATGGGTGTGTTCGTTTCCCGGGTCTAAACTTTAGAGCTATCACATGAAAAAGAATCTTATTATTTATAAGTACTAAATAAAGTTCAATTATAAAATAAATTAGAGGCCCCTAGACTAATTTACGAGACGAATCTAATGAGGTTAATTAAGTCGTGATTAGAAGACGATTACTGTAGCATTACTTTAGCAAAACATAGATTAATTAAGCACATTAGATTCGTCTCGAAAATTAGCATCAATCTGTCAAAAGAGTTTTATCATTAAATTGATCGAAATATTTATAAATAGTAAGATTCTCTTTGATGTGACAGTGCTAAATTTTAGAGGGCAGGAAACGAACACACCCTAATATATGCAGAAAGTGGCGGTACCATGTCACATCATGGAAATGCTTGAGTAGAAAGATTATTTGGTTGCAGAAACAGACCTTCGTAAACCCTACTTATGTGCAGAGTCATCAAGGTGACCATCTGATTCTCAGCAAATTCACACCAGACACCTATTTTGAGAGGAACCGGTCCTCTCCCAGCAAAGATAGCATAAGGCGGCCCTCTCCCAGGCATGACACAACGTCACTACCACCTAAGCTTTGTCCACAAAGAATTCACCAGAAATGCACCTACGAAATTATGCATGTAAAACATATATGTTTGTTTCTTTAGTATGCTATATATATTGGGATCATAATGATTTGTTGGCACCTTCAAATATAATAGAGATTGAGTACATGATTAATATTTTAATTCAATCTTTATCACTGTTGCCTGCCTAATTAGATCTATCAGACTGAACCAGTAAATGCCGCCAAAGAACTGTGTCCTACAGGATTAAAGCTATCAGAAATGACATTAAAAAAAAAGAAGAAAGGGAGTATACTCATAAATTACTACAGACATGGCAACAACAATACTATGACAGGGCACCACAGTATGCTGTTCACAAATTATAGCTAACCAATTTTCTAGGCCACTGTGGCTGATTTTGCTCCTTTCAGAAGAAGTCTACTTTATGCAGTACGAATATCTACACTTGACACCAACAGACATCGCTAGAAAGAGGCAGCTATCATTTGGCAATTGCAAGTAAATAGCATAAAATCCACTACCACGTACCTGTGAGGTCCACCATGTGGTATGGGTATTTCAGATTGCCACTCATTCTCCAGTGCCTTGCCATCCTTGACAGCAAGACTCCAGTGCTCCAACCCAGGTTCATGGCGATCCTCCTTTCCTCCACCTATCACATGAAGCCGACCACACCAAAGTTGTGTAGCGGGTGCATACCTGAAACATTACACAAAAATAAGGCTACATTTTCACATCGTTTGCGCCAGCAACAACTAGAGTATAATTGCAAGTAACAAACCATCTCAGCAGATTTTAAAACTATGACTTTCCGGTAGATAATGTGGCTTTACAAACACTTGGCATAGGCTTTCAGTAGACTTAAGCTTAAGCTTACCACATGAAATATTTAAATATTAATTTTCAAACATAATCTACAATTTGACACTGATTAATCTAAAACTGCTAAAAAAATTTTAGCAAGTTATATGCCGATGTCTGGCATTGTGCATTTCTTTGTCTTATCATCTCTTCCTCGACAGAAAATTTTAATGGGAAATATTCTAAACTAACATGTCTATGACTGATAGATTCTAGGTTATGGTAGGTAAACTGAATAATATGTACCTGGGAAGAGGCAGCGGGGGCAATTCTTGCCATTGTTTTGTCTCCGTGTCTAGAACGAAGTTGCGATTTATAGACGAGTGGCACTGTGGGCCATACTGTCCAGAAACTGCATAAATGTATCGGCCATCCGACACCATTCCTAAATGTGAATGTGCCATCTCCTTAGGCATATCAAACCTTTCAGTCCATGTGTTAGAAGTGAAATTATAAACATCCACATGAGAATGGACCTGAAAAAGCAAGGAACAAAAACGATATATCAGAAACAGAGGATATTCTCAAGCCACCAACGATATACCAGTTGCCTAACAATAACAAATGCTTTGCCGTTTGCTCACATCAACAAACAAATAGCGTACATATCCTGCTACTTAAAGCAGAACTTATTTGCAGTTATCAGGAAAGTTGAAACAAGCTGTTTTAAGGTGATTTACTTTGTTTTCACAAACTCTGTTCCTTGGTTGCTTTCTTTAGAAGTTGTGAATGAAAGTTCCTTTTATCCAAAAAAAACAGCAGCTAGGTATGATTAGTGATATATTTACAGGGTTGATTTTACAGTTACCAATCAGTTAATATTTGATTCTAAAGTGAAACTGATGAGTAAGATCTAGTTGCCAAATAAATGAATTTCATATGACATGAGTTTCATAGGCTATATATCATGTATAAATCAATTAGACCACAATTCGGTTCTGAGCATTTACATGTACAACCTAACAGTAACAGTATAGCTCTTCCACGGAAGCATTGAGCAATGCAGTAAAAGTGCAAGAGCATTTACCTGCACAACCTAACACTACCAGCTTAATCTGCCTAAGTCGCTGGAAGAGCCCGCGAAAACATTACAGAAATCCAATGCATAATGGCGAATACATTGCAGTAAAAGAGCAGTAAGGGAAAGGACGGGTTCCTCACATGGTCGAGGCTCTCGTACCCAGCGAAGACGTAGAGCAGATCCCCAATCTGCACGGCCGCCCCGTCGAGGAACGGCGAAATAAACACGGTTAGAACGGCGAAATTTGTTCGGGGAATGTAGTGGCGTTCGCGACAGGGCAGTGCGGACACCTTACCGTTTTGGAGGGGAGGAGGCCCAGATGAAGTCGGCTACGAGGGCGAGGGCGAGCGGCACCGCGAGGCGGTGCGGCAGGAACATGTAGGCCGTGGGCATGGCGGGTTCGACCCGTAGGAGGCGGCAGAAGAGGTAGGGGAATGGGAGAAGAGGAAGATGTTGTAGGGAGGAGGTGGACGCGTCGGCGATGGCGGCGGCATGGGCGCGAGAGCTTTTGCTTTGCTTTGCTTTGGAGGGAGGGCAGGAATGGTGGGCGGCCGCGCGAGGCCGGCCGCCGCGGTTTTGGGGGCATCGCTCCGGCGCCCGTCGCCCGGTTTTGGGAGTCCTTTACCTGTATGATGGTAGTTACCTCTGTCCCACAAAAAAGTTTCTAGTTACTTGTATGTCATGAGTTAAACTTTTGATTACCCTTATACCATTATAAATGGATGAAGATTTAACGGAGATGTAGAAGTTGTAAATAGACGATTTTGCCCTTGTGTACAATAATAGGTCAAAAAATTAGAAAAGTGGAAAATAAAAATAATTTTAGGAAAGCATAAAAAACAGAAATGTGGAGAATAATTTTTAAAAATGATTAAAATTATGAGAATTTGAGAAATATGTGGAATTGTAGAAAAAAACAGTTACATGACCATTGCATAATTTATTCAAGCCTGGACATTGGACAATGGAGAGCACGCACTCACTTGACGCACACTCTGCTCGCCGCACGGCGTCCGTGCTCGAAGAGTGAAGAGGCGTTTAGTTTGCATTGGCATCAGTTTGGAAAGGAAAAAGAGGAATAATAAAAGGAAACGCAGAGTCAACGAGTAACCTGTGTTAATAGCTCGGTTGGTGCTTATTTTTTTCCTTAAAAGAAACCGCTTACATCCAACCAGCTCCAAAGATGCCCGATATCGGTGCGGCCGTTGCATATCCGCGGAGACGAGTGCGGCGGCGGCGCGACCCACACCCACCCACCCAAGCGGATGCCGGCACCCCTCGGCTCCAATGTTTTCGGGCTCCTCGGAGGAGCAGCGCAACCTCGGCTCGCCTCGCTTCTCTCCCCAATCTCCGGCCTTCCGTAGCCTCCATCGACCTCCATGCCACGACCTCGTCCGCCGCCGCAATGACCACAAGCATCCTCCGTCCTAGCGGACCTCTATCGCCCGTCCTTGGCGGCAGCGAGCCACTACGGCCGCGCCCGCGCGTTGTTCGCCGCCACCGCCGCGGAGCGGCTCGGGCACGCGGGGAGCGCGCGACGTAGCCGGGCGCCCGCCTGGCGCGCGGCGGCGGCGGTGGGTTGAGTCGAACGAACAGCGGTCGAATCGGGAGAGGGAGGAAGCGAGAAAGAAGAAAATGACGCGAGGGCAAAATGGTCATTGGCATTCATGGGACCCACATGTCGAGTTAGGAAACCGTTAAAATCTAACGACCTATGGACGGAATGGCGTAGGGATAATCAAAAGTTTGGCTCATGACACACGAGTAGCTGAAAACTTTTTGTGACACACATGTAAGAACCATCTTTCTTAATGGCATACGGGTAAACGACTCCGGTTTTGGAGGCGGCACGTGGGAAAGGAAGCGTGGGCCTAGATCAACGTAGAAGTGTTTTGGGCCTGAATTCCCACAACTTCGGTGGCCCAATAAATGTTAACGATAGGCCGCACCGTTAACCCGAAGGCTACCGTTACGTTGTAGCGACTAAACATGTCCAAATGCGCCGTGCCAAGCGGTGCCGACCAAGCACGAAAAAAAAAAGCACGGTCTAAGCACGGTACGGCCGTAAATAATTTCGTGTCGGCCGGCCCCGCACGAGGCTTCGTGTCGTGTTTGGGCCGAGGCTCGGCCCGACGGGCGGCACGGCACGGCCCGTTTATGTGTATGGCCTGTTACTTGTCTATTAATGTACAAGTAAAATAGAACTTCCTAAGTGAAGCAAAGACAACTCGTGGTCTAGTGGTGAAGCTTCTTGCTCTTAACCAAAGGGTTCAAGGTTCAAATCCCACCACCACCCATTTTCCACCCGCATTTTGCAATTGTTTACACCGATACGCTAAATGGGCCGTTATTGTATATTGGGCCGACTTGACTAACGGGCTGTCATGCCGTGCCGTGGCGGTCCGAAACTAAACGGGCCGTACCTTTCGTGCCCGGCCGGGCCGGCCGGCGGCCCGTTTGGACATGTTTAATCGCGACTAGTCCTTAAAAGGTCCGGCCCGTCCAATTACGAGCCAACACGACACGGGGCCTTTTTGGGTTGTGCCAAGGCAGCCTACAGGCTTCGCCGCCGACCAAGGCATGACAAGGAATTGACTAAACGTGTCGGGCGGCAAATAGACACGGTAATTTGTCCGGTCCAATAGTTTATTAGCACTAAAAATTCTGATAAATGGGGTTGGCTCTGTGATTTGAACTCAAAATCTGCATTCACACGTTTAATTGTGGGTCGACACGGCACACAAGCCTTTTTGGACCATGCCAAGTAGCCCGCGAGCTCCACTACCGGCCCAAGGCATGGCACGAAATTGATTAAACATGTCGGGCCAGCCACCGGGCATGCAGATAATTTGTCCGGCCTAATAACATATATATAATCTATTAACTAAAAATCTTGAAAAATGGAGTTGCTACTTGGTAGTGTGATTGGAACTCAAAACCTAAGGTGTAAAAGAAGGAAGTTGACTCACCACTACACCATAATACTATATTTTATTATAAGTTAAATGTAAATATAATTAAAAATACTATTGGATCGTGTCGGGCTAGCCTTAAGGCCAGCTCCTCGACACAAGCACGATTCTTAGCACTCGGTCGTGCTAACACGACCCTTAAATTTTTGTGGGTTGTGTCGTCTCGTGTTAAGCTTTTCTTTTAGGTCTTTGTACTAGCCCACTACACCCGGTCTCTTTGGACCCCGAAAGTGCATCTAGGCCCCTCATTTATTTTGGATGATTGATATCAATACAATTAAATTTGGACTAATACTTTCATGAGAATGTGTGTAGTGAACATCTAAAGAACATGAAAGTGTAGCAAGCACAATTAAAAAGGAGAAAAGAATTGTGAAATGCAATAAAAGGAGAATTTGAAAAAGCCCCTTCTCAAAGCTTGTGCCCCTCTTTTATTCTTTGCTCCGAGTCATAGGGATGCCGTACTATAAAGAGGGAGGCAAATCACAACTTTGGCAAAGAATGAAGATGCTCACAAACTCAAGAAAATCCATCGCAAACCTATTCTTTCCGGACCCATCGAAAGCTCCGGTGTGGTACCGAAAGTTCCGGTAGGCTTACGGAAAGTTCGAACTCTCTCGAAAAAGCCACACCGGAAGTTCCGGTAGGCTAACAGAGAGTTGGAGCTCTCTGGAAGCCATACCGAAAGTTCCGGTCCCTAGTACCGAAGTTTCGGTAGGCTAACGGAGAGTTGGAGTTCTCCGAAAAGCCATACCGAAAGTTCCGGTCCCCGATACCGGAAGTTCCGGTAGGCTAACAGAGAGTTGGAGCTCTCTAAAAGCCGTACCGGAAGTTCCGGTCCCCGGTACCGAAGCTCCGGTAGGCTAACGAGAGCTTTGAGCTCTCTGCAATGCCATACCCGAGTTTCGATATGACACCGGAAGCTCCGGTGTGGTCCCGTTTTCAAACCCTAAACCTAAGTACCGGAAGTTCCGGTGCGGGCCAAAAATCCAGATCTAACCCTAATTCGAACCATACCGAAAGTTCCGATATGCTATCGAAAGTTCCGGTGCGGGGTTTCAGACAGGTCAACGGCTCTTTTGGAGCTGCGGTATATAAGCCACACTCCACCCCACACTCACACTCTCTTGCACATTCCGAACCAACACACACTTGAACCACACTTCACTCACTCCAAATCCTCTCCAAAAGCAAAAATTTCATCCTTGAGCTAGGATTCGAGTGAGAGACTTTAAGCACGTGTTTGAGAGACTTGATTTCATTCTTGAGCATCTTCACTCCCGTCAAACTTGTGATTTGGATTTGTTACTCTTGGAGCTTTGAGCTCCTAGACGGCTAGGCGTGCTCGTGAGCTCCCAACTTGTGTGGTCACGCCCGAGAAGTTTGTATTGCCCGTCCCGGAAGGGACCTTGATAGTGGAAAACTCAAGCTCAATCTTGGTGGTGACTTGAGGGAGAAATAGGGTTGAGAGAAACCCGGTCCTTAGTGGACTTTCTCAACGGAGACGTAGAGTCTATGGTGGGCTTGAACTTCGGTGAAGAATGCGTGTCTCTTGTGCTCCCTCTTTTACTTAAGCGTTTTGTTGTTTACTTCACTAGGTTGCTTGTTAGTTTCCCTTTGTGCCGTTAAATTTCTAGAATTGCATAGGGTTGTGTCTTTCCTTCTTGCAATCACTAGGATTTTGTAAGGTTTAATTTCGCATTTATCACCCTGCACGGAAGTTCCGAGTACTCGACCGAAAGTTTCGGTATTTGACGTTTTTGTGTTATTTCGCAGAAAATTTTAGGTTCGCCTATTCACCCTCCCTCTAGGCGACTTTTAGACCCGACTAGTCGCAACCTTACTTATTGGTACCGTTCCGGCACCGGTCGGAATGGTCGAAATGTTCCGTTCTAATGACCTAGCCGGTACCAAACGATATTCGTTTCGTACCGATCAAAATACCGAACGGTATCAGTCAATACCGGTCCATGACACCCCATACCGATCAAATTTCGAGTACATACGATCTAAATTGAGAGTGAAGCACTTTTATGAGATATATCTAAATGTTACACTAAAAATAATCATTATGTACACAAAATTATTTTTTAAAATAAATATATGATTCAAACGATATGTTAAAAATATATTTTTAAATAATTATATTATATATTATTATTATTTAAATAATCATTATGTACATAAAATTATTCATTTAAAAATCGCAGCTTGTGCGCGGTCTCGCGGTTCAATGCGGATGGACTTGGCCAGCAGCAACCTGCCAAAAGGCTCAAATTCAATTCAAAAATAGTACTACATCAAGACAGCCTTTGCACATGAAGCCAACTATGTGAACCATGTGAGCTCAAAAAAAAACTATGTGAACCATAAAAATTAGAACGCACTCAGCGCGCCGAATCCAGACCGAGCAAATGCTATCTACTACCTCTGTCCCATTGAAAGTGTCGTTTTTAACTTTTTAGATTTCACATTAGACCGCTTGTTTTATTTAAAATATTTATAAAAATACTAAAATAAATAAATTATTATTAAAGTATCACTAATGATAAATTAAGTTAGAAAAAATAAATAGTATTTGCATAAATTTTATGAATAAGACGAACGATCAAAGAACGATGTCTAAAAGTCTAAAACAATACTTTCAATAGAAGGGAGGAAGTAGTAAGTAATTTTTTAGAACGCCATCCCCACTCTCATTCTCGCAGCAACTGCTACAGCAACTGCTACGCAGTAGTAGTCAGTAGCAAGGTTTAAAAACCGAACTGGCCGGCCGGTTTTTGAACCGAAAAACCGGTCCGGTTAACCGGTAAAACCGACGATTAACCGAACTGCTACAGTATTTAGCTTTGGTTTACCCTGGTTAACCGGTCGAACCGCCCAACCGACCGGGACCGGTTTCCCGGTTAACCGGGATAACCGGCCGGTTTTAAACGGTTATTTGAACCAGGGTCAGTAGTCACTACCTACTCTCTCACTTCCAAGAGCTAACTAAAGTTTCAAAAAAAAAAGAGCTAACTAAGGGGAAGGAACCGGCTGCTGCCCGGAGGAAGACGGCGCGCGTCCATGGAGGCAGTTCAGTGGATCCTGTCGGCTGGGAACAACTTCCGGGAAGAGACACAGCTCAAGGATGAGGTGGACCGCCTCCGTGCCACCTTGCCCAAGGCTCGCATCTTCATCAGTCGCGGCGAGTGGGGCAGTTTCAAGAACAAGGAGCTCAAGGAACTTGTCTCTCAGCTCAAGGATAGCACCTATGATGCTGAGGACCTACTCCGCGAGCTGGACGACCAGGTGCTGCGGCAAAAGATTGAGGATGCTGACCGTACCCGGGCAGGTCAGATCTTGTCTTCCTCTCTGAATCTTGTAAGAAATTTTATCCATGGTAGCAAAACACGGGTAAAAGAGGCCCAAAATAAGCTGGACAGTGCAGTGGCAGCAATTGAAGGAGTGCTCAATTCCATGGGTCTAAATATTGAGTCAGTGCAGCTCATGCCGGAGACAAGTTCGGTCTTAAGTGCTCCTCAAGTGTTTGGCCGTGATCAAGAACGAGATGCAATAATGGAGGTGTTGGGTGTGCCAATTATTGGGCGTGTGGACAAAATTGAACAGGTGATCAAACAATTAGGAGTGCCCCTCGATGGAAGCAGATCTTCCCGGTCAAAGCGAGCAGAAGCAGCAGGCAGCAGTGCCATGGAATCTACATCTAGAGCCAAGCGACTAAAAATTGAGACTGAGACCAGCTGCACAGACGTTTCTGTCTTGCCGATTTATGGCATTGGCGGGGTTGGGAAGACCACTCTGGCTCAACTCATCTACAATGATCCCAGGGTGCATCTCAATTTTCAGAAACAGATATGGGTGTGCGTTTCAGACCTCTTTGACAAAAGAAGGATAACAAAGGAGATCGTTGAATCAATCTCCGAGGAGTACACCCGATCAAGAAAGTTAAATGATCTTCAAGAAAAATTGAAGAAGTTGATGGAGCGCGAGCACTGCCCAAAATTCCTTTTGGTGTTGGATGATATATGGCCAAATGCTAATGGTGAATGGGAGCAATTTTATGCACCATTGAGAACTGGACCTGAAGGCAGCATGATCTTAGTGACCACAAGATGTCCAGTCGTTGCTAATCTTGTTACCACCAAGGACTGTGAGCCTGTCGAACTAAAAGGATTGCCTGATGGTATATTTTGGGAATTCTTCAGGGAGTGTGCATTTGGTAAAAATGACCCAGAGGCATATCCTAGATTGAAAGACATTGGTCGGAGCATTTCCCATAAGCTGTGCGGATCTCCATTGGCTGCCAAAACTATTGGGCGTTTGTTGAACAGGGAGCTGACTGAGAGACATTGGAGGACTATCCAGAACAGTGAATTGTGGGAACTACCACATCGAGATAATGAGATAGTGCCAGCCCTTCAGCTGAGCTACTTGTATCTCCCACAACAACTTAAGAGGTGTTTTGCATTTTGCTCCATGTTTCCAAAAGATTATAGCTTCGAACGGCATAAGATAGTTAACATTTGGGTGGCACAGGGCTTTATTACTGCAAGGGGGAACATGCGTCTTGAAGACTTGGGGTTTACATATTTGGATGATCTGAGGAACAGGTTTCTTTTCCAATCTGATCCAAGATTCGACAATGAAACTAGATTTGTGATGCATGACTTGATCCATGACATGGCACAGTCTATTTCTCTGGATGAATGCTTCTTATTGAACCACCAGAGCCAGAGGAGAATGGCGCATACAGTTCGCCATATGTCAGTCGAGCTCTATGATAAATCGCTGGGCAGAGTGACAGATTTCCAATATTTGAATAAATTACGTTCACTCAGGTTCAGCTTCAGTATCACAAGTGCTGTTCAGATTACCTGGTTTAATAAGCTCTCTAACATCTTGTTTTTGAGCCTGAAAGGGTGCAAACTGATAAAGCTACCTGAAAGCATATGCGAGTTGAGTAGTCTCCGCTATCTTGATATATCTTCAAGCAGTGTACAAGAATTACCGGAGAAATTTTGGTGCCTTTACAGATTACAAATTCTTGATGCAAGTAATTCAAGTCTGACAACAATTCATCATGACGTAACAAAGCTAATCAACTTGCGTCATATAGCACTTCCAGAAGAAGCCTACCAGACCTTCTTAACGGTAAGCAGGCTTGGAAATCTGTCTCGTCTAGAAGACTTGAGGCATTTTAGCGTTGGGAGAGATGATGGAAGGAGAATTGTTGAGCTTAAGGACATGAATGAACTAAGTGGTACGCTGCCTATTCTTTCTCTTCATAATGTCCAGAGCGTGGAAGAAGCCGCTGAAGCTAGGCTTTTTGACAAGCAGTACATCAAGGAATTAAGTCTAGGATGGGAAGATAGGAACATGATGGGGCAGCTGAGGGTAAGTGATAATGGAGTGGTCGAAGGCTTACGTCCTCATCCGGGAATTGAAGAACTTAAAATCCATAGTTTTTGTGGTGATTGGTTCTCTCCTACTTGGTTTAGGAGAGAAGACCTGCCGACTTTAAGAAGCCTAAAGTTTGACACATGTCTTTCCTTGAAATGTTTATCCATACCCTGCATAGCTTCGCTCGAAGAGTTGGCTTTAAATGAGATAAGGATTGAATCTCTCATAACTCCGGATGATGGCATACGTGCCAGCTCGACTAGTGCCTCTAGATGGCAGAACCTAAGCAGCAGTAGCATTGCCTTCTCCGCTTTTTCAAGCCTCACTACATTACGTCTTTACAGATGCAGTAAGCTGACAAATCTTGACCAGTTCTTGACCCCAAAGAACCTGCCATCCATCAAGTTGATATCACTCAAAGACTGCGACAATCTAGTGTCCATACCCATACATAGTTTTGTGGGACTTGTTAACCTACGACAACTGATAATTTGTGGTTGTGAGAAGTTAGCTTGCCCACAGGAAATGGTTCTGCCCCCTTCACTCCAAATGTTGTGTATTAAAGGATGTGGTGAGCTCGACAGGTCATTTCCTGCCTGCCTTGAGAACGTCACCTCTCTCACCTTACTACACTTGGTTAACTGTCATAACATCAGGTTCCTCCCATTGAACTCGATTGCTGGCATCAAATGTTTGATTCTCCTTTACTGCACAGAGTTGTCATCTCTTGGGGTATCGCACACACAGAATCTTTCATCCATACAGCATGTGACGCTATACAAGTGCCCTAAGCTTACCGAAGTAGCGCAGCCCTTCGAAAGGAAGGAACCGCTTTCATCAAGAGCTTGCCCGTGTAATTTTGTTTTGGAAAACTAAAATAGATGATGTACTGGTTGTTTATTCTCTGATATATGTATGTTACTTAGTATGTATTTACACTAGATGAATCCCTTCTACGGGAATTGTAGGATGATCTTATGTGGACGTTGTTGGATTAATAAGCAAAGATACAAAGTATCTGCACTGCGTATGGAACCTTTTTATACATGACAGATAGAACTAACTAGAAAAACAGTGCGGCAATGCCGCGCTTCTCTTTTTGTTGCTACTCCCTCCGTTCGGAATTATAAGACGTTTTTGACTTTTACACGTTTGATCATCGTGTTATTCAACAAATTTATGCAAATATAAAAACAAATGTGCCATACTTAAAGTTTATCTAATGATAAAACAAATTACAGCAAAATTAAGGATATTTGCATAAAATTTTGGAATAAGACGAAAGGTCAAACGTAACATCTCAAAGTTAAAATGTCTTATAATTTCGAAAGGATGGAGTATTATATTATATCTTTGACAGCCCCTGTGGTCGTTTTGCTATCCTTTAATTTTTATAGCAACCGTACACCCATATTTGTAAGGTGACTGGTAAAAATATTTACTTTGTAATTTACAGAAAATAGAATAGACAACTGATCTGAAAAATTGTACAATTTTTTAGAGTATGAACTATGAAGTATATCATATGTATCACATTTTGAGGTCATATGCTGCAAAGGCAGGAAAGCTGATTATGTCATAATTATATTTCAACTTAACCCCCAAGTCAACCTACCGATGGGAGCTAGGAGTACTTCATTTCCAAGGGTAATTGTTTCTAACCTCTCTGTTTGTTCCTCAAACTTGAAAAGTTTATATAAACTCAGGAGGGGCGCAAAGATTGGAATGCAGGTATAGCTCATAATACAAGGCAATATCCACAAGGAATTGTAGTGTATCAGTGTTGTGTTGAAGCTATTTATTTAAGTGCAGAGCAGTCATTCAGTGGGATAGGAACTGTTCTAAATAAAACTCCATGAAGTATGAGCAGTTTTTTATAAATATGAATGGACTGGATTACATGAAAAATAATATAAAGTCATGTCTAGCTATGACAATGGAAAGAAAGGTGACATGACCTGCAACTCGGGAGGGCCTCATCTTTTTTATCAATGGTTGGCAATGAAGGAATTTCCCCCTTTTTTCTTTTCCTCAAACATGCAGGATGGATGACCAAAATGATATGATTGCAAAAAGAAAGAACAATTTGAAAGAGTGTCCCACCTTAACACATGGTTAAACCGAAAAGAAGAGAAAACATGCATGGATAGTCATTTAGGTTACAGGGCAGGCTATGTGTAATTGTAGATTTAGCTGCAACAGATCGTCACCTGTACAAATATTGTAGGTCATTCACTTGAAAACCATAGACTATCAAAGATGCAGTAGGAGAAATACTTTTCTATGCATGGAAGCTACATCAAATGGGTGTTCATAATAATTTTCAGTGGATAGAAAGATGTAAAGTAACCTCAAATTTATTGTACGCAAAATAAAAATGGTGTAAAGTGATTAAGATATAATTATACTAATGTTAAGATGATGTTCCCTGACTATAAAATGAATCAAGAATAAATCAATTTCTATGCATTTTTTAACTTCTGATATGACCTGACAATAAAATTATTCTACTAATGGTCACTATATTTACTTGTTTATAATATATAGTTTTAAATCTCACACAAAAGTATTGGGATATCGAAAATTGTCAGAGGATAAAAGAAAAGTTATAATATGTAAAGAAAAAGGTTAAAAAAAGCAACAGAAACAGAAACAATAAAACACCAGGCCTGTGGGCCTGAATAAAAGAATCAACCAAAGTTAAGAAAGATTGCATGTTATGCTCCTTAATTATTTATTCTATGTGCTTGGAGCGAGCTTCACTCCTAAGTAAAACAACAGGCCCATAAAAGATCGGTGCTATTACTTGCAAAACGTGTGTTTTATGGTTTTCTAGAAACAAAGAAATATTGCAACGTTTACACTAACAAATCTTTCATCAACCAGCAGTGCAGTTTCAGTATCAAAAAATTATCTACTGAATTTTTTTAGAAGCATAAGAGTTGTAACAATTGGATTCTACATGTGAGAAACATATACAGAGATAGAAACAGAATGACTGAGTAAGCAATACTCTTTTGTGATATGGTTGTTCTTAAGTTTTTACTTGGCATTTTGTCAAATAGATTAGGGTGTGTACCTGGAGGGCCATATATAGCCATCAGTTAGACTGAAGCCTTTCTGCTCAATTTGTATTATATTAGGAAATGCGGAGAGCTCAACCACGTGCTCAATTGCCCTGACAGTTTCAAAAAAGAAGGAAAAGAAAAAGGAAAAGTGCCCAAAGTTCCTTTTGGTCTTGGATGATATTTGGCCGAATGCTAATGATGAATGGGAAGAATTTTATGCACCTTTGACAACTGGACCTAAAGGCAGCATGATCTTAGTGACCACAAGATGTCCAGTAGTTGCTAATCTTGTTACCACCAGGAACTGTGAGCCTGTCGAACCCAAAGGATTGCCTGATGGTGTATTTTGGGAATTCTTCAGGAAGTGTGCATTTGGTAAAAATGACCCAGAATCATATCCTAGATTGAAAGATATTGGTCAAAGCATTTCCTCTAGGCTGTGCGGATCTCCACTGGCTGCCAAAACTCTCGGGCGTTTGTTGAACATGGAGCTGACTGAGAGACATTGGAGGACTGTCCAGAAGAGTGAATTGTGGGAACTATGTAACATCCCATGTATGTATCTGCTCAAAATTCGAATAAAAATCAAATTTGGATAAAGTTTGGTTGAAATTTGGTAAAGGAAAAATTCGAAAACGAATTCAAATGTTTTACTCGCTCGCGGGCCAATTGTTTCACCGCAGCCCAACACCTTCTCTCTTTTTCTCTCACCCGCACGCGGCCCAGCAGCCCACTCCCCTCTCCCTTCCCTTCTCTCTCTCCCGGCGCGGCCCACTCCCTTCCCTTCTTCCTTTCCCTTCGCGCGGCCCAGCAGCCCAGCCAGCCCAGCCGGCCCGGCGCTGTTTTTCTTCCCCACCTCGCCCGTACGCGCGCGCGCGCCCGTGAGCTCCACGTCGGACGCTCGTCGCCTAGCGCCGCCCCTGCGTCACCCGGCCCCGCGCCCAGCCACTCCACTTGTTTCCTAGCGAGCCGCCTGCCGCCCCGTGCTCCCTCTTCTCCATTTAAACCCCGTCGGCGCCCAAACCCTAGCCACCACTCTCGCCGCCGTCGCCAATCCAAGGTCGCCGCAGGTGAGCTCGTTGGTGTCTGCGTGTTCCTCACCCTCCACTCGTTGCGTTCCGCCTCACCGCATCACCCCTCGTGCAGGATGGAGAGAGATTGGGCGGATTGAAGCTCTCGGCCGTCAACTTCTCCTTCCCCGCGCGTCGTCTCCGGTGAGTGTCCCGCGAGCTCGACCTTCGTTCCCGGCTTCCCTTCGCGTGCTCTCCGGTCCGGTGTTGATCGCATCCCTGTCTCTTCCTTGCAGCTCCGGAACGGCGTCGCACGTGGTCACCGCCCCCGTTCGAGCGCGCTCGCCGACCGCCGCAGCCCCTCCCCGTTGCCGGTCGCCGTCGAGCCTTCTCCGCCTTCCTCGAGCCCCGCTCAAGCACCCCGGTGAGCTCACCGTCCTTTTCCCCCGGTTCCCCCGAGATTAGCCCCGGATTGAGGTTCCCCGTCGAGCTCCGGTCGCCGCGCGCCATGGCCGCCGGTGGGCCTTAGGTTTTAGGCTAGCTCATGCTCCGTGGGCAGCTCCTTTAGCTTCGCCCGGCCATGTTGGTGCTCGTGCGCGCGTAAGCTAGGCGGGTGGAGTTTGCTGTCTTGCGTAGCGACGAGCTCGGATCTCCGCTGCCGCTTTCTCGCCGCCGGCGTCACTCCGGCCGTCCCTCCGACCGGGGTAGCTCCCGTTAGCTTCGCGTGTAGATAGGTGTCGGTTTGGTGCCGGTTTTGGGCGGTGCGGTGCACTCCGGGGAGTTCCCCTTCTGCGCCGCCGCGGAGCATAGCTCCGGCATGCTCGCGCCGCCGCCTCACGGCGAGCTGGTCCTCGTGATGGGTGCCGGCAGTGCGCGAGTCCGCGGTGAATGCCGTGGTGGCCGCCGGCGAGCCCTAGCGCCGCCGCGCCGCAATTCCGGCGAGCCCCCGCCCTGGCCTGGCGGCGCCGCCCCTCCGGTGGTACCGGCGTGGCTAGCTTCGTGGCAGAAATTCTGCTGAGGTGGCGCCACCGTGGCTGAATTTCCACCATCGTGGCTCCGAGGTGTCGTCTGCGTGGCAGCTGCGTGGCACCCACGTGGCGAAGTAATGCCACGTGGTGCTGACTTGTAGAGGATTTGACCTTCGTGGCACCGGCGTGGCATCGACGTGGTGCTGACGTGGTGCCCGCGTGTCAAGGGATATTCCAAGGAATATTCCTTTTCCTTTTAGTTGGACTTTCCTAAATTTCCATAATTTGTTAATCTTTGGAAATTCATATCTTTCTACTGGAGCATCGAAAAATACGTGGTCGGTTGCGTTGGGTTCGTAGCGACGAGATCTACGCGTTAGTGTAGTTATTAAGCTATGTTCTAGTGTCGTAAATTGCGTCGTCCATTTCGTTGCTCTCGTACTTTCCTCGTTTTGCGTGCCTAACCCGTTTTGTACGTTACGTCGCGCGAGAGCTACGAGGAGTTTCCGCCCGCGCCGCAGTTTGAGGAGTTCCTGCCGGAGCAGCCGTACGAGTACCCCGACCCGGCGTGGGACCAGCGTTTCGCAGGCAAGCCGCAATCCTTGACCACTCTTGCTCCTATTTAGCAATTGCATTAAATTGATCCATGCATGATAAATGGTTACTTGCACTTGTAGTTTACCTATGTCATACTATGCTATCCTTGCCACTGTTTGCCATAGGTTGCTCTACTCGTTACTCGCATGCTTAGAATCTGTTTAGTTGCTTAATTGAACCCCATGATGACTATACATGTTTTTGTGTAAAATAAATTGTAGGTGTTTCTTAGGTGTCGAGTTTCGTACTAGCTACCCTGTAGGACTTTTGCGGGGGCGAGTGTAGGTGGTTAGGTGCTTGGAAGACTTTTGGGGAGTCTCTATTTGGAGAGCGCCTGTTACGGGCGCAGATTGTGTAGGGGTCTTGGGTTATGGGGCCCCTGTTGTGGTGACACTCGTTGTTGAGACTGTTGTTTGAGGAGAGGGATGGTGACTCGCCCCGGCAGCATAAGGACCGGTTCCTGGTTGCTCGCTCTTTGGTATACTAGCTTACCACGTGACCCGTATGGGCGAGCTGGATTGAGATGCTTAGCGGAGGACTCGGTGGGCCCACCGTGGAGTAGAGTTAGTGTTAGTGGGTTTTTGGAGCGAGTGTCTCGACCCATGAGTAGAGGATACCCCATCCGACCCGTGGTAGACCTTTCCCACCTTCAGGACCCTTTTCTACGTTGTGGTTGGGGATCCCGGACTCGAGGGACGGGCGCCCGCGGTCGATGCTTTGTTTATTGATCTTGTGAGTGTTGCTGTGCTTTAGCCACGATGGTGGTTGTAGTTATAGTACCTCTTCACGTGGGTACGGTTGCTTACTCTCTGCAGAGATATATAATCTATACGTATAGCCTAGCCCTCGGGTAAGGGGGCAACACCATTGAGCGACACGCTTGATTAGCATTTACTACTTCTCCCCTCCGATAGGTTTTACTTCCGGCTTCGAGCTGTGGTCCAGTGGAGGTATGCTGGACATAAAACTTGATCCTTGCAGGAATGTGTTGATTCCTGCAAGGCCACTTATAAAATTTGACTAATAATAAAATATGAATCACATAGACTTGAGGATTAATTGCTTTAGGTGCTAGCCCTTGCCTTTCCTTGGAAATATCCCAACATGCATACATTGTTGCTAGGTAGTTGCGGCTTGTTGAGTACGCGTAGTACTCACGGCTTTCCCACTATGTTTTTCGAGACGCCGACTCGGAGGATCCCGTCGAGCCTGCCGACGGAGCCGTCGGAGAGGAGTGACGTTCTCGCCTACACACGAGTGCTTGTGGGCTTTGGGTCTTCACCGCCGATCTTCATGTGAGACGCTTCCGCTAGTTTCCTTCATGTTCTCTCGTGGCCTGCGTGCCGCGTGTTTTGTATCCATGAGATTCGAGCACTAAATCATGATGATGTACTTTGGAGATTCTATTATCTTGCCTTGCATTTACTCTATCTTATGGTTTTTATGATGTTAACTGTATTGGATGTACATGTCACACTCCTGGGAGTGACATAGAGGTACAAGGCACGGTTTTCGCTATCCGGTGAAAATCGGGTCGTTACAAACTACCGCATCGAGATAATGAGATATTACCAGCCCTTCAATTGAGCTACCTGTATCTCGCACAAGAACTTAAGAGGTGTTTTGCATTTTTCTCCATGTTCCCAAAAGATTATAGCTTTAAAAGGCATGAGATAGTTAAGATTTGGGTGGCAGAGGGCTTTATTGCTCCAATGGGGAGCATGCGTCTTGAAGACTTGGGAATTATATATTTGGATGATTTGAGAAGCAGATTTCTTTTCCAATCCGATCCACAGTTCTATGGTCAAAATAGATATGTGATGCATGACTTGATCCATGATATGGCGCAATACATTTCTGTAGATGAATGCTTCTTGATGCAAGCTTTGAGCAACCAGAACCAGAGGAGAATGATGCATACTCACGTTCGCCATATGTCAGTCGAGGTCTATAGTGAACCCCTGAGCACGATGAGAGATTTTCAATTTTTGAATAAATTACGTTCACTCAGATTCGGAACCAAAATTGGTGTTGAGATTACCTGGTTTCATCAGCTCTCTAACATACTGTTTCTGAGCCTACAAAGATGAAAGCTGATAAAGCTACCTGAAAGCATAGGCGAGTTGAATAGTCTCCACTATCTTGATATATCCGGTAGCAGTGTACAAGAACTACCAGAGAAATTCTGGCGCCTTTACAGCCTACAAGTCCTTGATGCGAGTAACTCATGTTTGAAAAGCATTCATCAGGATGTGACAAAGCTAATCAACTTGCGTCGATTAGCAGCACCAATATGTGTCCTTGATGCATTATCAAGGGTCAGTAGGCTTAGAAATATGTCTTCGCTACAAACTTTGAGTGTTTTTACAGTTGGAAGAGATGATGGGAGGAGAATCATTGAGCTAAAGAGCATGAATCAGCTCAGTGGTACGCTTTCTATTCTATCTCTTAGTAATGTTCAGAGCGTGGAAGAAGCTGCTGAGGCTAGACTTTTTGACAAGCAGTACATCAAGGAATTAAATCTAGAATGGGAAGAAGATAGGAACATGATGGGGCCACTGAGGGTCCATCACATTGGAGTGGTTGAAGGCTTACGTCCTCATCCAGGAATTGAAGAACTTAAAATCCATAATTTTTGTGGTGACTGGTTTTCTCCTACTTGGTTTAGGAGAGAAGACTTGCCGACTTTAAGAAGGCTGAAGTTTTACACATGTCTTTACTTGAAATGTTTATCCATACCCTGCATAGCTTCATTCGAAGAGTTGGATTTATTTATTTTTTTTGAAAATAAAAGCAGGTGCTCTGCCGTTTCATTATAGAAGGAGAAGCAAAAAGGTCCATACAAGAAGGCCTAGGCCAGAAACGTTGAAACGAAAAAACCTAACCAGACAGGGGCAGCCTAGGCTGCCATCCGACCCGTCTAATAATGCAAAGAAAGCAAGGCTCGGGGAGAAGTCGAGCAAGGTCCTAACATGCACAAAGAAGCCAAAGAAAACGGAGAAGAAGCAGCTGAATGCTGAGGACTACTGCGGTGTAAGAGCCTGTGTTGTTGCCATTTTGAATCCGTCAGCTTCCTCCTTTGCTAGCAGTGCAACTTGGATGGGTGTTCTCTCTATGGAAGATCCTTCCATTCCGTTCCTTCAAAATGTTCCACCAGGCATATAAAATTCTGCCAATGTGCGTCTTCCTTTCTGCATCCGGCGTTGCCAGCGCGACCATTTGTATCCATTGAGCCACAGTATCGGTGTATGCCGTCAGCACCTGGGAATTTTGCTGTGCCCATGAGCTTATCAGGTGTTGGATTTAAATCAGATAGGGATTGAATCCCTCGTAACTCGGGATGATGGTATACGTGCTTGTTCGACAAGTGCCTCTAGATGGCAGAATCTAAGCAGCAACAATAGCAATGCCCACTCCGCTTTTACAAGCCTCACTACACTACGTCTTTATGGATGCACTAAGCTGGTAAATCTTGATCAGTTCTTATCCCCGGACAACCTGCCATCCATCAAATTGATATCACTCTATGACTGTGACAATCTAGTGTCCATACCCTCCCATAGTTTCCTGGGACTTGTTAACCTACGAGAACTGATAATCTTTTTTTTCTAGAATACGCAGGAGAGCTGCGTATCTTTGTATTAAAGAAGAAGTTGGTCGATGACCTTACACGACGCGTGCCGTTAAGCCGGCCGCAGACAGTTAGGTAGCGCTTACATGTGTTACAGTTGATCTTTCGCTACCTAACCGCTAGGTTTTCCTTTAAGCCTACTCTCGCGCTATGAGTCTACCTAGGTTTACAGCCCCCGCTGCGATCCAGAGCTTGGCGTCGTCCATGATGTGGCTGGTGGTCCGCCGGGCGTCCGCCTCCTCCTGCCTGAATACTTGACCATTTCTTGCAAGCCATAGGTTCCATGCCACCAGTAGGACTAAGGAGTCTATGCCTTTTTTCTTTTTCTGCAGACCTGCTCTCATGTTTTCCCATGCTTGAGGGATGTCCATGTGGTCCTGTGGGAACCGGCGTGCTAGGCCGATGAAGCTAAGTATGTTCCACCAAACTTCTTTTGCCATCGGGCAGTGCAGGATGATGTGCTCAATTGATTCAGTGGCTTGGTCGCAAAGGGTGCAGGTGTCGTCCTCCTGCAGTCCATGTCTCTTTCTTCTCTCTGCCGTCCAGGTCCATCAGTGCCGTATACATGAACAACTGCACTTTGGGGGGGCCAGGCCTTCCATAGCAGGTCAGCGCCGGCAAGCTTGGTTGCTCCCTTGAATAACATCTCATATGCAGATTTGGCTGTGTATTGCCGTGTTGATGTCCATCGCCAGGAGGTGCTGTCAGGTGTTCCCTCCTGCAGATGAATTGCCTGTACTAGTGGCCATAGCTGCAGATATTGGACAAAGCCCATGGTCGTCAGAGGTTCGCTGATATCTTTTATCCACTGGCGGTTCTGTAGGGCTTGATGCACTGTTCGCTCCAGCGCCCGTTTGTTGATTGCTGCGTACAGGTCAGGCGCGAGCGATTGGATAGATGTGCCATTGAACCACCGATCGGACCAGAATTTAGTGGTTTTTCCGTCACCAATTTCTATCAGGATTGACGGATTGAACATGGCCGTCACCAATCGAGAACTGATAATCTGTGGTTGTGAGAAGTTAGCTTGCCCACAGGAAATGGTTTTGCCTTCCTCACTCCGAAAGCTGTATATTAAAGGGTGTGGTGAGCTCGACAGGTCATTTCCTGCCTGCCTTGAGAACCTTACCTCTCTCTCCATGCTGCAGCTGATTCACTGTCACAATATCAGGTTCCTCTCGTTGAACTCGATTGCTGGCATCGAACGCCTGGTTCTCCATAGCTGCACAGAGTTACAATCTCTTGGGGTATTGCACACGCAGAGTCTTGCATCCATACAGCATGTGAAGATATCCAACTGCCCGAAGCTTACCGAAGTAAAACAGCCCTTCAAACAAAATGTTTTCATCAACAGAAGCTTGCAGCACGTGTAATTTATTTTTGGAAAACTAAAATATATGATGCACTTCTGATCATCCTATGGCGAATCTGGAAGGGTAGGAACGTGCTAATCTTCCAGGCAGAAGACATTCCAAATGTGGCTAAGCTTCGGGGGCGCTGGCTCGAGACATTGAACTATGGAGCCACAGATACAAGAAGCACAAGACAGACATGCTACTATGGTGCGATCATGTTTCCAACTGTTATCCCCCTCTGTAATTTCTGCTCGGTATGCCGAGCACTTGATTTTCTGTATAAACCGATACCTCGGTTATCCTGTTTTTGTGAATGAATGAAATTCGAGTAGGTGGGGGATCCTCTCCCCCCCCCCTCCGAATTACTCAAAAAAAAAATAGATGATGCACTTGTTGTTTTATGCTCACATATATGTGTTACCTATGTGTTTACACTAATGAGTCCCCCACGTGTTGCTGAAGGAATTGTAGGACAATCCTTTGTGGACGTTGTTGGATTAATGAGCAAAGAAACAAAGTCTGTGTACAATGGTTCCTGTTGGCAAATTTTATTCAGACCTGCAACAAAGATGAAAACATTCCTTTATAACTCCAAAGCATCTGAATTTGGCATAGTGACCGTATGGAGCAGGTTATTTTAGCTCATAGAAAGGTTGAAATTTAGTATTGCGGCGGTACGGTTACTTTAACATCTGAATGTCTTATTCTATTCTCCTATCTGGTCTCGTTTGGATATTTGACATATAACCTTGTTGATGCGGGTTACTTCAGCTTTATTATGGCAAAGGTATGAACTAGGAAGGCTACTTTAACATTTGGATGTCATAATCTATTCTCCTGGCACGTATAAAACCTTATAAACCTTATAAAAAGATTACCCAATACCTAATACTATTTAATTGACTAGCTAAAATACACTCCCGTTATTGCTATATTCCTCATGCCCTGCTTTCTTATATATTTTTTAAATCAATTTCTTAGCTTTCTTATATATTTCCTCATGCCCTGCCTTCAACTCAACAGATGGAATCTTGCCTTTTCCGCTGCAAGCTGCTGGGAGCATTGCCCTCGTTCACAAGGAGACGAGAAAATCCCGGCCCCGCCCCGCCGGCCGGCCAGGCCAGCCAACCTTGCAAGTTGGAAGCTACCCGCTTGCCCCCTTGCATCTTTCCGGGCCGAGAGGAAACGAGTGTGGCAAGGCAAGTTTCCCCGTGATTTCACCTGGATCTTCTTGACCTCTGGAAGCATTTGAAACTTAATACGCCGGGAGGGATTGACAGGATTCCTTTCTCGGACAACCAAGCCGTTTTAATTTCACACGGGTGGTCGGTGCTAATAGCTTGCTCGATAGGCTTACGGAACTTAGCTGTCGTTGTGGAGCTGGTGTTTCTTTGAGTGTGGTCTACACACTGGCCCGGCTTTTTGGCAGTTTGTCCGCTGGACTAGAGACATCTACCACGGACGTTCAGCATTGAGGATTGCTGCGTACGCACGGGAGTGACCATATGATGAAGTTCAAGTCCTCTTCGACAGCATGAGTCAACTCAAAACTAACGCAACATATAATCTGATGTCACCTCTCGTGCATCAGGTCGAATAAAGTTATGTGACGAGGCACGGCAGTAAGCGGAACCTGATGCGATGCGCCAATCGGAAATTGCAGGCAGAATCTGTCTGAAAGCAAAGGCTGGGAAAATTAGGATCCATTCGTAGAGGCCGGGGATCGGATCGTTTGATTTGCACACGGACTGAGTGGGTACACGGTTGCACACATATGAAATCGGCGGTGATTGGTTAGTGTCTTTTTGACTCGATTCTTGAAGCTCAACTCAGACTACCTGGGAGGCCACAGCCACAGCATACGGCAACCACTCGTGTACAGGGAGAGGGAGGGAGCAACCAAAGCCTGGACGAGTTCCCACTGGCTGAACCCTCACCGGTAAGAAAAGGAGCAGCTGCAGAGATGTAGGAGGAAGCAAAGCCAGCCAGGAGATGGATGCCAAGGGAATCCAACTGCCGGGCCTGGTCGGGCGGTACCCAACAAAGCGCAGTCAACCACCTAGCGTAAGTCTTACCCGCCCGAACCGCCGAAAGGCGCTCACGCGCCAACGGACTTCTCACGCCACCCCACAACCGCACTACCGCTATAAACTCCTCTTCCACCTCTGCTTCCCGCGGCAACTTACCCAAGCCACACAGCACCCGCAGATCAGTTCCGCGCACGCGCAGCAAAGCCCATGTCGTGCTTCGGCGGCGTGGCCACCACTCACTACTCGTCGGCGGCAGGGGCGATGAGGGGCCGGCCGTGGCGGTGGTGGCGCGCCAAGTGCGCCGGCATCGCGGCCTCGGTGGGGTCCAAGCTCCGCCGCTCCGTCAGGCGCCTCGACGGCCGGCGCCGCCGCCGCCGCGCGACGTCGTCGTCCGCCGTGGTGCGCCGCCGCCAGCACCACCGGAGCTTCGCGCCGGTCTACGTCGAGGAGCTCTACAACCATCACCACCAGCACGACCCGCAGCCCAGCGGCGGCAAGCCGGTCATCAAGCTCGACGCCGTCGCCGCGCAAGCGGAGCCGACCACCACCAGCGTCAAGCTGATGGTCGGTGGCACGGCCGCCGCGACCGCCACTACGAACACGGTTTGCGCCCGTGCCAAGCCGCGCGCGGCGGCGGGTGTTGGCGCGATGAGGAACGTCCTGATGCGGAGCCCGGGCAGGGGCGGCGGCGTTCTGGGTGTGGTGAAGGGGATGGGGGAGGTGGACCTGAGGGCGGAGCTCTTCATCCGCAAGTTCAAGGAGGACATGCGGCTGCAGAGCCAGAGGTCGGCGGAGGAGTTCCAGGCCATGCTGGCGAGAGGGCTATGACAGTCACCAGCTCGCCCGTTGATCATGGTTATTACTAAGAAGTAGAGGATTATATTGTATTGATTGAGTAGCTAGTTTGGGCTGTGTGATTTGGGAAAAAGAAGAGTAGATAAATGTGCTGCGATGTAGCAGAGTGTGCTCTGCTCTGTTGTGGCTTTGGATGGGAGATCTAGCTTGTTTTTCGTGTATGTAGATAGGGGTTTGTTGCATTCATTGGTTGTGTCTTGGAAGCACATGCATTGTTGGATGATCATCATCAAACTAGGGGAAGAAAACAATTATGTAAATATATGTTAGGCGTGTCTGTGATGATATGTTCTTTTTTTTAACTGATCTGTGATGATATGCTGACCTGACGACGTTTGGTCGTCTGGTGACTGGGAGGCTGCTCCAATCAACCTCAAATCGTTTGCCGAAGAAACATGTGGATTCTTATCAAACAGCTTCAGTCTTATGTCACTGATGAATATATGTCACTGATGAATGACATGTAAATGTTTCCCTGACAATAAGTCTGAGGTTTGGGACTTTTTCATGCCAAAGTTATTTTTACTTTCAACACTTGACAGCCAGGACAAACTGACGATTCAGTGTCTCATGAATTAAAAGAGTACGCACTAGCACTACGTCTGTTGTAGTATAATAATTATTTCCTCATGAGTCATGAAGAACGTGCACTAACAGCGTTAACAGAAACGAGCAGCTGACAGAGCATCTATTTTGACGAGAATACAGCAAATGAGTTCTTCATGCTATGTACAACTGGTCTCCGCACTTACTCGTGCTCATAAGATGCTATGTACATCTTGCCAGTTGTTACTCTAGGCGTTCAAAACCTCGGCATCACACAATAGGCATACCATTTCTTATATCACTTGAGAAATCAACATTACAAGCTTAGCCATCCGGCCAAGGATGGTGGCACAGGGAAAGGAGTAGAGCATAAGGCTCTACCTTGTAAAACTGATAAAGAAAAGCTAACTGGTACATAAGGGCAGCAGGCTGCACAGTATGCTTAATGGAGAAATTCTTTCATAGGATCATCGTGGTGAACTTTCGTCATACGGTAAGCCTCCATGTCTTCTGCAGTAACCTCGTCGTTCCACTTTACGTTGTATTTCCTCTTCCTTTCGTCTCTCTCCTCTTTCTTCCTTGCAGCCTCCTACAGTAACCAAAGACCAGAGTCAGCATGTACAAACAATGAACACACTTTAATCAGATAACATAAATGAGAATATGCTGACCTTCTTTAAGGATTCCTCAAGCAGCTTCTTATCAAGCACAAGGTCATCAGGAACGTCAGTTCCCCAAGTGGCTAGTCGCTTCTGCTCTTGCTGCACAGGTTCATCTGCATCGAGAACAGTTGAAGTTTAGTTTGCACTCAAGCATTGTGGTAGTTACACATGCCCAATGCTAAACAGATCACCATCCCATTTAAGCAAGCTTGCATGTAGGGTATTCTGTTGACTATTCATGTGGAAAGTGTTAAGCTGTGTTGTAATGTTTGAGACAAATTTGACTGTACACACGAGAACTCATCTGGTAAATAAGATACAAGTCATAATGCATGTTCCGAGCATGTATGCACCTTTATCTTATTTTTTAAGTTTTCATTTTGTGGACCCTTGGCCTATTAGCTACTTCCATGAAATAATATTGCACTTAA
The DNA here is from genome assembly GCA_031894775.1 of Chloris gayana. Taxonomy (NCBI): domain Eukaryota; kingdom Viridiplantae; phylum Streptophyta; class Magnoliopsida; order Poales; family Poaceae; genus Chloris; species Chloris gayana. The sequence continues at coordinate 55,647 of JAUNZO010002202.1, forward strand.
GTAACGTAGAAATCAAACTAGTCATGGTTTTCCTTAAAAGTGTAAAACACTGAGGTAACCAAGCTTCGGTGTTTATATCCTGTCTGCAATGTGAAAGTGAATAACACATGTATACAAAATTATATCTCAACAAGATACCTTGCGCGGCCTCCTTCCGAGCCATATTGGCCTTCATCAGATCTGCTGATGCTTCAGCAGCCTCAATTCCAGCTAAGCCTGTGCAATAACTATTTTTAATAGTCTGCTTGCAGCATTTGTAGCCCCATTGATGATCTTTCCACCAAGAACCCCACACAGTTGTGTGATTATTGATGAAAACATCCTCTTCATACTTGCTCTTGGGCAGAGATACATCCTGTAGGGAGAAGGAAAAAGACTCAGCACTCAAGATAAATAAAGGGAGAATGCGAATATTACTGAATGGTACAGTGAAGAAAAGACAGTACCAAGATTTTTTTTTGTCAAACATACTTGAAATAGTGACATATAATTACCATTCTATCACAGCCTTCTTGTTTATGGATTTTGACCACAAATTCACAATACAACATGACATCATCGTAGAGGAATGTTTTTCGTTAGTTCGCTTATAAACTTATATACACAGATTTAGAGGTTCTTTTCAGGTGCCCAATGGCCTCCATGCCCTATTGCCCTACTAATAGTTAACCTAATGCTTCTGATCATCTGTGCCAGTTATGCTACTAGCTATACATACAGAGTCTTAAAGGAGCAATAATTATAAATGAAGCAAACATGAGAGAACAGAAAGCAGGAAATTCGAAACAATGATTTTGAAGTGTACACCAACCTGTCCCTTGATTATTCGACCAGTCCTGTCATACTCAATCTCTCTCTCACTTTGTCCAAGTAGGAGCTCTCGAGGAATTGGATCTTCTGATGCAGCATTCCCGTACTTCTCCATAATTTTATCCTTATGTTCAGACTTCAACATTTCTTTTTTATCTTGAAACTCTTGTACAGCAGTTCAGCTTGAGATGGTGCAGCTTGCATATGGATATCCTGACCCTTCTCAAAAGCTTCCCAAGCATGGATGTTGAGCTGCTTGAACTCCAAAGCTTGCCCACTAAGCCGATTTTGGTTGTCGCCCTGCACAATAATATTACATCAGAACACATTGAATAAATATCTCAACAAACAAAGGATTCAATGTCACATTTAATTTTGTGTTAATTTAACTTGTATGCTGTCTTCACTTACCACATAGAACTTATCATTGGGGTCTGCATCTGGCATGGGGTCCTCTCTCATGGAACGAGTTTTAGGATCATAATATGCAGAGTTCACATCCAGATTTAGAAGATACTTTGCGGTGTCTTCTCTGATACGCAAGTTCCTGTTAAGAGCAATAACATTGATGTCAGTGTTTAAGCCCTCAAACAAGCTTGCTCAGTACTAATGTCTATGATCTCGGAGTACTGCATACCTGACAGTTCCGGTGCTTCCACCACCTGTTGTGCGGACACGCTTCTCTACTTTAGCAAAATCCATTTGAGCACTCTCATCAACTTTGGCCTCATCTATCCTGAGCCCATCTTCTTCATCATCTTCATTTTCAGCATTGTCACCATCCTTCTCATCATCCTTCTCACCATCCTTCTCAGTATCCTTCTCCTCAAGTTTCTTTAGCTGCTGCTCTTTCAGATACTTTTTCCTAGCCTCTTCTCTAGCTTCATAGTCAGCAACAACACGAGTGTAGGTTGATGTGTCATAACCATTCCAACGATCACGCTTCCCATCATAATCAAGGTCAAATGATTCGATTTTCTCATCAGGAGCTATGTTAACATTGGTATATTTGGCTCCCACAACTCGAGGCCGCTCCATGCATGACTTCTTGTCATGAGTCATGGCTCCACAGCTGAAACGTCAAGGAAAATAGTTTGTTAGACCTATAGATGCAACAGGCAAAACTTTTTGCTTGGGATTCAATGCTTTGTTTGTTATTGTAAATCCATAAAGACAAGCTAAATTAATTCCTTTAACATCAACAATGCTTTGTTTTGCATACTATCTTGATGACTTCTAAACTATTGGTGTAATGCCCAATTAATTCCTTTAACATCAACAAGAACATCCAACAAAATTATACTCTATAATCATCCACAATGGAAGGTCACAATGGAAAATATAATCAAACAAAGACCAAACATACTTTTGGCATGCCCCTTTTCTATACTGATTGGCCTGGAAAATTTTCACACCCCTTTCGTACCAAGATCTTGTGTAATTCTTTTCTGATTTCCACTTCCTCTGATGCTTCAAACTCTGGAATCATCAAAAGAACAAGGAGTCAGACCTCTGGCCAGCTAGATCTTCAAAATAACAAGAGGAGGCAATAACTTACCGGCTTATCAGCATTAAGATACCATGGGGCCGAGGACATGTACTGGGGGATGTGAGGATTGATCTCGTTCCCATCCTCGTCGACCTCTGCCGGCGCAAGGCCGGCCTTACGCGCCTCCTCAAGCTCAAGCTGCTTCCGGTGATCCTCTCGGGACTTGAACGTCACTGGCACATCAGAAATAAAAATCATGAGTTGCCAATTCACTAACGTCTGACCACCCTGAAAAAAATCCACAATCTCGCGATCTCAAACAAACAAAGAAGCCCCCCGATCCCAAATCAGGCAGTAAAAATGGGCACGCTGCCACACGATAAACCCAAATATTCTTGTCGATTACGAGCGAAATCATCCCCAACAAACCCTAATATTCGACCTAATCAGAGAGAAATCACCCAATAATCGAGCAACCCGACCATGAAGGCCTAGGGTTAGGGCAACGGGATGCTCAACGCACCTGAAGCGGTCGCCATGGCGGCTCCTCTCTCTCTCGCCCCGCTTTCCCTTCGCCTCGTCGGCACGACTCGACGGCGACGCGGGCGCACGGCGGAGAGCGGTGGCGAAAATAATGAACGGAAAACGTGGAGGATAAGTACGAACGAATTGGCACGACGCGGGCCTTGATACTTTATACGTCTGGGTTTGAGACACCGAACCCGCAACCGCCTCTGCGCCGTGGGCTGCAGACTTACTGGGCTATCGATCAGGCCCATACAGTTTAACTGAGGCCCATATACGGGCCCAACTGTACCTTACCCACCTTCCACGGCGACCCAGATAGACCTCGCCCTGGCTCCCATGGCCGACGGCTTCTTCCGGCTTCGTCGCCTCGCCGTCGCGTGAAACTGTTCTAAAACCCTAGGCACCGGACCCCTATGGCGGCCGCGACGGCGACGGCGACCGCCGCTGCGGCGGCGCCTGCATTCAGACTCTCGTCTTGCCTCTCACGCCGCGGCTTCCTCCCTCTTCCTCGTCGCGCCGGCCTGCCCATCCCCCACTCGCTCCGGTAATTTGTTGCGCTGGCTACTTTCTCGAGGAGTTGTTTGTGGACTAATTTCTGAACTTTTGGCGGGAATGGAAGGCTCTCAGCGTCGGCCGTGAGGCGCCGCGGGGCAGTCGTGGTGGCTGCAGATGCGGCAGCGGCGGCAGGCAGCGCGGAATTCGGCGACGAGGAGAACCCATACGAGGTAAAAGGCTCACTGAATCGGGATGAAAGCTTTAATCTTTTCGTTTCATGTTGTGATTTTCCGCTGTTTGTGTTAGCTTCTGGGCATCAGGCCACTTGACAGCTTCGACCAAATGAAGATAGCCTACAAGAAGAAGCGCAAGGCCGCTGAGGAGACTGGGGACGACGAGCTCCTGGCAAAGGTAGTGCACCGTTTCTGTTCCTGACACTGAGCGTCTGTGTGGCAATATGAGCTAACATATGCCATCAGCTTTGTTGATGATTCTAATTGTGGAATTGTTGCGGCTATTCCATCACAGTTGGACAGGGCGCACGATACGGTCATGATGCAGCAACTGCAGTACCGAAAGAAGGGTGTCACTTATGGGTCGGTTCAGGTCAGTTGCCGTGCCACTCATGGATTCATGTTTCTCGTGAATTTGAAACATTTTATGCTAGGGAATCAGATTAAAATGGTCTTTAACAACTTCTAATAAGCCATAAAATTGAGTCCATCGAACATTCCAGATATACATGAAATTTGGGGTCGCTAACTACACGTTATAGATGGCACTATCGGACCATAGGTCATAAATATGGTGCTCCTATGAAGATAAGATGATATTCATTTTGAAAGTATCTGAATTTAGAATAGACCATCAAGAAAGGTGGCATTGGTCATGACCTCTACATTTCAAGTAATTTGAGCTTTTATGATTTCAAGCTTATGTGGACTGTTGTTGCTTGTTCTAAAATATTTTTGTCAAAACTGTCAACTTCATTCCCTCCTACTTCTGTTATCCTTCTATGACGATTTTTTATACTGATTGTTCATTTCTTTTTCCTCTGTTAGGTGTCGAAGGATATCAAGTATGCTGACAACCAGCCAATTGTACCTTGGGGGCCTAGGTACTTTCTTGTTTCTACTGAGCTTTAACTCTAATAAGATTCTGTTTTGTTTATCTATTCAGATTTCTAGCTGGGTGGTTTTGTGGTGAAGCATGTCATGGGAAGTGAGACTTCTCTTTGTTGTACATGAACTTTAGCAAGGGGATATTGGTCCTTATCTGTAAGAGATCTAGGTCCCCTTGTGTAAACAGAATGAACGGGAATTAGCATGGCAGACATGAGGGCCCATGTACTTTGGACATGTTTATTTTCACTTTGTCCTATTTCTGTTCTATATGTATGTGGTCTAGGACAAATATGCTACACCTTATAGAGCTAATGATCAGTGATTAAATTATCTTGCAGATTCTCCAGGTCAACTGTCAAGGACATGCGCATAAACATGGCAATATCAGCAGCATTTGTATGTACTCTTAATTCATAACAGGATTTCACAACTATGCCTGATGTACTTATCATTTATGATTATGCACTTCTGTATCTAGTATCTTAGTCACAAGGTCCATGTGATCATTGTTGGAAGAAAAATGAACATTTAAAATTGTTGGCTTCAAAAATATTTGGGTGTATAATCATAATGTCAGCATTTTAGTTTGGATTTCAATGCTTTATTACCATGTTTTATTTGGAAAGATGATGAAAACTACTGCTTTAATACCATCATGGATTTCATCTGAGCATAGTAGAATTGGACCTTGGGAGTAATTCTTACCAAGGGACTCACTCACTTGTTCATAGTAACTCAATGTGTTTAATTTGAGTACAATCATGTAAAAGTATGAACGCATTTATCTTTTGTCTTTTTATGTACGCATAGCTAGAACAGTAAATCATGATTTTCCTGCAATAGATATTGGATTTATCTTTTGGCATTTACATTGAATTGTAGGGAGTGCTAAAGAACTAATTTGTTCTCTCAGTAAAATATGATTTTCCTGCAAAATATATTTATTTACTCTTATCTCCAGGTTGTTTGGATAGCTTTAATGGGCAATGCGGACTGGAAGCCTTTGCAGTTTCTATGTTTTTCTTTCTTCTACAGAATACTACAGAAGCTAAGAGCTACTGAACCACCAATTACTCCAGTATACAATGTGAGACTGTTTCTAGGCTTCTGTTGGACATCTCACAAGCTTACTGTTTTTTTTTTTTGTGATATTTCAATTTAGCTCGTTCTTGACCATTTTGCGGTAATTCATTCTCTTTTTGTTTATGGTAGTTTCTATCTTCTACTATTGAGGGTGGATATAGTATAGGACTATAAGTTGTGCTCATTTTCGCACTTGTCTTCTCTTTTTCATGATGGCTATTTAAGTATAGTCTATTTTAGTTTAGCCTATCATTTCCTTCTGGTAATTGATTCTGTCGCATACTGCATGCTTGTCAAAAGCTGGTTTCACTATTGACAGAATAGTCTTTCTCTGAAAGCTCACATTTTTTAGACAGTTCTTGCCGGTGACTAATGCCATTTTGTAGCTGTTTTGATTTTCTAGATGAGTTTGATGCATTGGTGTTTGTTGCAGGAGTACGGTGAGGTTGAAGGTCGGGGGATAAGAATGGCAAAAAGAGTAGTCCGCGCTTTGGCCTTGATAATTGGATGTGTGTTCATTGCATCCCTGGTTAGTGGATTTTCATCTGATATTGTTCCGCTCAAATTTTCCAGTCTAGATCCTGCAATCATGGCTATCCATAATTATTAACTGCTCCGTGGTTTGATTTTCCTCTCCTGATCTTTTCAGGGCTATACAGCAGCAGTTAACGTGATCGAGTTTTCATGGCAGTATACTCCCCGTATTGTTTATTATTACCAGGTATGTGACCAGACATTTACATATAGTAGTATAGTGTAGCTCATCGAAGACAGTCAAAGACATACACAGTGCATGTCTATATATTCATGGTATTTGTTGTATATATGATGTATTGTTTATTGTTGAAATTTGAGAACACACACATGCTGGATCAGTAAGGTTTTACAGATTCAATACATAATCGTCCTTGGCTATATAAGTTCCCTTACTGATGGTCATGATATTTCTTATTATTGTTGGGGATACTGTGGTGGAACTGATTGGTGGATGCTTTGTTTCAGGAGTTGATTGTTACTGCTGCTTCATCTGCTCTCCTGTACATCACAGCTTCCTACTATCGATAAGCAATGTTAGGAATAACTGAGGGCTGGTTTAGACTACCTTGAGATGTTAGGACGTGCAGAGCTTCAGTGGTGTTACCTCGTGCATTTAGGGAAATCCACAAATTTTGGGTGTTGAGTTTAAACTTGTATCTGATCTCTCAGGATTACCTCGCCAGAACATGATTGTAAAAAAAGATTGATGTGCATACTCCAACAAAAATTTAATGTACGTATCAGATCATGATGTTAAGACACTATTATTGCTGGAAAGTACTATAGGTCCAACCAGTTGGTCCAACACAAGCAATGTTTTTGGGCCTATGTTGTTGCAACATGGCAAGTACCTGGGCATTATTTTATTGTCTAATAAACAAGGGGATTGTTGCCCATACGAGACTTGTCACGTTGCATTTGATCGTTGTGGTTCATTTAGCCTCTAGTTGTAGCAGAAGTGGAGTACAAACATCACAGTTTCATGGTCTTATATACAGTAGAAAGGATGCAACTTCACCGTAGAGAAAGCACTAATTGCCACTTTCCAGGAAGCTGCTATACTTACAAACACTAATATCTGATCCGTCTCAGTTCCCACACAATTTGATATACCCCTGAACGTTGCTCAAGTGGGACTTTAGACTCAGTCAATTGATGCTGAAATTACAACCCAACCACCACTAGGCCATCAGCAAGTTCACTGTTAGTTTCTGTCATGCTTGATCAGTACAATGATTTACATCAACCAATTCATAATAGAGGGAGAATGAATTTAACATATAGTTCATTCCATCAGTTAGATACAAAAGAATGATGCAAATTATCTTTTATCCAGCAAATCGAGAAACAATCGACTACACCTATACATAACACATTATCTAACACAAGCTGTCCAAAAACATATATCCGATTGGGATATAAAAAGATTGCAAAATGATCCGTCAGTCATGAGAATCAACTGCCAAGCCCAGCTATCATCCCTGTAAATGTTGCTACTGCAAATCCAAGAACCCCGCCAGCAAAGACCTGATGAGAAAAGTGAACATCAGTATAATATATGATATGCGAGACTGAGAATATAAGGTACATGTTTTTCTTACAAATGGCAGCTGTTGGAGTAGCATGCATATTTTTAAGTAAGACACACAAATATGATTGAAAAGTATGCAAGTGTGCATGCATAATTTTCAGACTGGCACATGTTATTTTCAGAAATACATATGTATATACCCTGCAAATACAATCCTACTTTTTTTAGGTGGGATAACACATTTTTGACACTTTTAGACACAATGACACATTTCAGACACTTTTAGATAGGACGGCACATAATTATCAGAAATGAGTTTATAAATTTTAAGTGTGCATGCATCACGTATTACAAGTATTGATTCAGTGGGGATTGAGTCATTCCTGTCCTCAGTATGTTTATCATGGGGGCGATGATCAAACCTGAGTAGGTGTGTGTCCTAGAAGCTCTCGCAGTGGTCTTGTTTCAGCCAGCGGATGCTCCGATGGAAGCTCGTATACAATTTGATTCAAAACCTGGCATAAAAAAAATAGTTGGAACGGAAATGAAATATAAGCATCTTCAGCAAGCACGTAAAGAAATTAAAAATATAACCAATTGAAAAGAAAGAAGCATAGTGCTTCTTCAGAATCTTCTCATGTTTACAATTTTTCATTCACGTACACAGTCAGCAAGATTTTAGTTCCCCCTTTTTACCCTTTTCTGTTCAGTTTATTATTGCTCTTTTTTCTCTTTTCTCCTTTCCGTCTTCTTTTAATTTCATTTGCATTTCTATATTGGGTATTGGGGTTTCATCTCTAGCATACACCAACTTGCCTCAGACTGAAAGCCTTTGTTATTGTTGCACGCAGGCAACAAGGTCTATAAGATACTTGAGCAGCAAATCAAGCGCAAATAACATCTGATATTATGACATTATTGTGGTCCGATAACAGCCAACCCCAACTTGCTTGGGACTAATTAAAAGACTTTGTTACAGTTCTAGCTGAATAAAAGCACCTAACTGCTACTGAAGTTATCGGCCTCATTTTACCTATACCATGTTATTACACCTACAAATTATTTTGCCTATCAACTGTATTGTCTTAAAACGTAGAAATATGAACGCTTCTGGTCATACCTCTGCTTGCTTCCCTGCATGTAGCCTAACACCAAAAGCATCATACATCACCTGCAGAGTTCAAAAGAGAAAGGATGTAGACAAGTGTCAAGTCAATAAACTAGATGATGAGAAACATCATGAACGCAGCAGGTTGCAGTTCTGAAAGAGGCTATCATAACAGTAAGAAATTGAAGTATCAGCAGATTGATCTTATGATACAACTTTTGCGCCATGATGAACTGCAACAAAACATCATGGTCTCCTTGACTACTGTAAGTGTAACCATGGCCCCATTTATAGTTTCCCACATGACAGGTGAAACTTTAGCAGTGAAATTCATACGGCGTCCCTGTTTCCTAACTCATCCGTAGTGTTCTTTCATGACTTTTCTACAATTTGCACATAAAGGTAATAACCGCCTAGTACAACTCAGTTGGGATCCAGATGTTGTGAAGTGGAAAGAACACACATTTACAAAGTCCGGAGCACCATCAAGTAAGAACTCATCAGATCGCCGAAACCATGAACATTTGCAACTTGCAACCGCCTGGCGGACAGAGAGACGGGTAGGGGGACTGGCGGGGAACTCACCACGGAGGCGAAGATGGCAGCAGTGGCGAAGAGCGAGCTGCTGAAGCCCTCGCGCAGGCCGACGGCGACGGTGAGGGCGGTGACGGTTGCCGAGTGCGATGACGGCATCCCGCCCGATCCCACCAACTGCTTCGCGTCCCACCGGTTCTCCTTGTACCTGCGCGCGACAGATCTCGTCACGGGGAGCTCAGATCTGACAACGACCAACTGACACTGGGCTGATCAGACCGGCGAGGGGGAACGACGAACGTACCAGGTGGTGAGGACCTTGATGGACTGGGCGATGGCGAAGGCGAGCACCGCGGCGACGAGCGGGCAGTTGGAGAACACGGCCAGGTAGGAGAACGAGGGCGCGCCGGCGGCCGGCGGTGGCGGCTGGGCGGCGGCGTCGGCCATGGTTGACCACGACGGCTGTGGAAGGTTCGGTCGGGTCGGGCTCGCCGCGTGCCTGGACCACCACCGACGCCTCGGCTCCCACCCGCCCGTTTCGATTCGTCTCGTTTGCTGTGCGGGAGCAAAGGTTTCTCTAGTGGTGGTTGTAGACGCGCCGGAGGTGGACCGGCAGTCAGACCGGACGCGGTGATGGCGCGCAAGCTGGAGAATGGGCCCGGATGATTTTTAAAATTATCTTTTTAACAATAACAAAACGATTTTAAAAAATAATTAATTGATTAACGGAGACAAACAAAACGATTTTGAAATTATCTTTTAACAAAACGATTTTAAAAAATAATAATAACTTTCAATCAAGGGTTAATTGATAAACTACCTCATGTGTTAAATATTCTCACTCATAAGTCTATTTGTTGCAAATTCATACCCACCCACAAGATTTTGTTGCAAAAACTATCCCAGCCGGCACATGCTTATTCAATTTCATGTGTTTCTACACATATGAATTCAAACAAAATCTAAACTAACTAAATTAAAAATTAGTTAAGTTTTTGAATGAGTCATTATTTCTAAAAGTTCTTGAATGAGTTTTCTTTCATCCTATTTTCACAAAAAAAAACGCTTCCAGATCTCAAACTCGATTTTGTACTTTTGAAATTTTAATATTTTAATTTGTAATTTTCTTCTTTTTTGTATATTCCATAAACTATATGAATTTTGTACTTTTGAAATTTTTGTAAGATTGTTATTGGGACCATTAGCTACTTCAGATGACTGAAAACGAGTTCAATCAATTTGACATGTGTAAACTAGGGTCGCTTTTGCAACTAAATCATATTGGTGGGTGGATATTTACAACAAAATAACTTCTATGTGAGAATCTCGTATTCTAAGCAACATATGTGATTGTTTATGCAACATAAATCAATGATACTCCTACTTGTAGGTTTTATTGTTTAGGTTTTAGTCTAGTGCGTCCGTTAAAACAAACGTTTATATTAGTCCATAAATTTCATTTCAACGCGACTCAACCTTACCACCAAATGTTGTCTTTTGAAGTCAACTTGTACTTTTCTATCCTAACTAATGATTTGAGTTTCATCTAAGACTCAACAACCCTCTATTCTTCATTTATATATTTCCAAGCTTGAGTGAAGTCATGATATGCTCTCTCTGAAATTTACCTCGCCACTTAGGATAATTACATAGTTAAATATTTAACATCAATATATAAAGCTATAAGATAGTAGTGGCGATAGCGTCATTGCTCATTCAAGTTTAACTAAATCTCAATTTATATCCAATGATATAGATGCATTGTTTAAATAATTAAAATTAATCGTTTTCATGGACTAAGGTTATGCTCATGCAAAGTCTAAGTATCATGTCATCTTATAATTTTGAAATAGCTAAATGAAACTAGGTTTCTCAATGCTAAATTTTATTTCACGATTTCATATGCTTGTATACCACTTAAAATATTTTTTCCGAGTGATCGATTGAAATTATTTATTGTGTAAAGATGAAACTAAAACTCTCTCAATCTAGTTTCATTTTGATTTCAAAGTTTTGGTACACCAAACTTCATCCCCATGAAACTCAATCTTTTTTTTTCGTAATAAATTTCATGCCATGTCATCAGTTGTCTATGTGGCATGTTATTTAATGTAAATAAAACATGTATTGAGAATGGTCTATGAGGTTTTAATAAAATAGAGTAGCACATTTATTTTCTTATTTCTATAACGACAATAACGCTTTCAAGATATGGATAGGCCTCATATAAATAAGAAAATCTTTCTCACAAAGAAAATAAATGAGGAAATTTTTTAGATATCCTCTCAAGCTGATGCTTACGTGTGGAGGTGTCGTGTAAGAATAAGCACGTGCTTCAAAGACATGAAGCCCTGGTCCTTGTGGACACGGAACCGCCGTAACGACCGTCCGTTCCAAAACCCAACGGCCTCGATCTCCCCAGCCGAACCGGAGACGCACGCCCACATCACGTCTCTCTCACTGACAAGTAGAGCCACGTACTAACAGGGTCCCACGCGTCAGCCAGCGCGAGAAACCCTATACCGCCTCTTACAAGGGGCCCCGCTTGACGATTCGAGCCTGCAAACAAAGCCCAAACAAGGCTCGCGAGCGACACAACAGCGACGAGAGAAGCGCGAGAGGAGAGAGAAGCGAAGGAGGCGGAGGAGAGAGAAACCCCTAGTTCTGTCGCCGCCCCCGCCTCGCCTCGCCTTCTCTCGCCGCCTCCGCCCGCGCTCAAGGAAGGGGGAGCCCTAGGGTTCGCGCCGCGTGCGGCGGCGCCGGCGCCAGTGCCTGCCGAAGGCCTCGAGATCTCGCGGCGGCGCCGCCGGCTGGTGTGGCGGCGGCGGCGGCGGCGGAGGTGGTGCTCGGTGAGTTCGCTCGATCCCCCCGTCGTGGAAGCGTCCAATCGAGCTGCTCGGCCCCTCTAATCGAGGGTTTTGGCGGTCGCCTTCTGCTCCCGGCGACCGCGGAATAAAGCTTGGCCTCTCGCTTCGGGGGCTAGGGTTAGGTCTTTCGGAATTCTGGTGGAATTTTGCGCCAAGGCGGCGCATTGCGGTCGCGAGGAGTCTGCCCTGCGCGCCTTGGCGCCAGCAATGATGGGGAAAACTCATAGGTTTTCAAAGGGCCACCCGCTCGGCTTTGTGCCGGATTATCGGCATGGGGTGGAGACAGTCGGAGAGTCAAAGGGGATTGGAAGCCCGTCGCGGATTGACTCGGGGAGCTCGTGTGCGCCCTCTAAGAGGAAATACATCAGCATGAAAACGGAGGACGGCGAAGGGGCCTCTGGATTCAATGTGCCCCGGGAGGCCTTCTCGCTAACGAGGATGACAGCATTGGAGAGGAAGGATCTGGAGGTGAGGCTCTGCAATGAGCTTGCGCAGGTGAGGGCCCTCAAAAATAGACTGCTTTCACGAGGGGCTGCGACGAGCATGAATGGTGTAGCGACATCGGCTCCCGGAGGTGATGTGCATCTACTCAAGAAAAAGGGTGATAAGCTCAAGCGGAGCAATTCGGTGCAATCTGGTAGGGGAGTGCCTCCATTACAGGACCCACCTGTGACCAGCTCTGTCAACTACACAGCATCATTTAGACAATGTGCCAATCTTCTGAAGAACATCATGGCCCATATCTGGGCACGCCCGTTTCTTGAGCCAGTGGATATCGTAAAATATGATGTCCCCGATTATTTTGATCACATTAAAGAGCCCATGGATTTGGGTACGGTCAAGAAAAAGCTGAATGGAGGCATGTATTCTACACCTTGGGATTTTGCTGCCGATGTCAGGCTTACATTTACCAATGCTATGACTTATAACCCGGCCAACAATGATGTTCATGTAATGGCCAAAAAGTTGAACAAGGACTTTGAAACTCGATGGAGGCTTATCGAGAAGAAGCTTCCTCAACCAGACCAGAAACCTCCTTCAAGGGAGCTCATAACGAAGAATGCAACTAAGAGAGACGCCATTCAGAAAGATGAGCCTCGTGAGAAAATACCCTCAAAGAAAGGTGCTGCTAAAAAAGACATCTTTCAGAAACAAGATTTGGTGGACAATCCAGTTTTGCTACCGAAGAAGAGGAAAGCCTCTCCTGTACAGGATGCTCTGACAGTGGTGTCTGTTGTTCCAACTGGGAACGAAAAAATGACGGAGCAGCAAAAATTTGATTTGAGTACAAGACTGGAATCATACGGTGATTTTCCAGAACATATACTTGAGTTCATAAGAAGTCATGCTCCTGAGTGTGATGGCAGCGAGGAGGAGTTAGAGCTTGATATTGGTGCTCTCAGCGATGATGTGCTATTTGAGTTACAGAAGCTTGTTCATGACTATGATCGGGTCAACCAGTCTGGAAACCAAACCAAAGAAGACCCTCATGAGGCTGAGGTGGGTGCAGTTATATTGGAGGTTGATATATTTAGTTTGATTAATTTCATAATATCTGTTTTATGCTCTTCAACAGTCTCAAAGTCAATATGAGCTCGTTAATTCATCAGGGCATCATGAAGAAGGTTTATTTCTCTTCCATTGCATATTCATGACACGGATTTTTTTCATATGTGTAAGTTCATAAAAGGATATATGCATGCTTGCAGACAATGAGCTCATTGATGAAGACATTGATATTGGGGAGAATGACCTTCCAGTTTCAACTCATCCTCCTGTGGTATTTGAAGATGAAACAGTAGACAGAAGCAGCAAACATAGTACATCTAGCAGTTCTAGTAGCGACTCAGAATCATCTTCTAGTGGTATACCCAGCTCTCAAATATTTTCATATATGTTACACCCCAGTTTGCCATTCTCTATGATGCTAGATTCAGAAAAGTATTATTGGCATGGTGTTTTTAGCTTCTGCCCCACATTTTTTATGTGTATTGAATGATGCGAACCAATGATGTTACTGATTAGTAGATCTATAAGGGTCTCTAACTCCATGACTTTTGGACTTCATTAAGATTCCAATGAAAGCAGCCCGCTGTCCTGTGTTTGCTTTGCTAGAATGCATGTTGAGGTCTGCTGTAGCATAAGAAATTTACAAGTATCTAACAGGTAAAAGAAAATGCAAAGATACGAAGCCATATTTCAGTTTCTTGTTCGAGCCTGCACCTTTGTTATTGTCGTTTTACCTGTGTTAAGCCACCTTAGAGTAGCACACAGATCTTAATAGTGCAACAGTGTATGTTTTTTTAATGTTTGTACATGTTAGCTGAGCTACATAGGGGCTGAAATGGACTCCAGAAGTATTAAATATATGGAGATAAAGGAATAGAAACTGATTGTTTGTTTGTAGTACACACCTTGCTTCAAACTTGTATGCTTGTGCCCTTATCTGTCGTATTGTTTCATAGAGATCGTATTGGTAGCTAGCTGTAGAAACTTTCATACAGGGAGCAGTCCCAGCTGCGGTGAATTGCACCAAGTGTTTCATTGAACCGTACGATCTAGCTGTAGTGCATAATATTTCCGTTGATAATGCCTGCATGTATCATGCATGATGTTGAGATGAAACATCATTGTCGTTAACAAACTGATTTATTCACATTCAGCAGTGCATATTTGCTCAAGCTCAGCTTCAATCATCTCGTGTGACATGCCCTGTATATTTTGTTTATTTCATGCTTTGTGTATCATTATGTACTGTTCTATTCCCAAGTCATTGAATTGAATAAGCATGGAGACATCCTGTAAATAAACTTCTGATGTACTGTTTCTGTCTTTTTCCCCTTAGTTTGTTGGAATGTGTTGCTGACATCCTGATGATATTTCTGTTTTAACCTCTCTAGGTTCAGATTCAAGCAGCTCTTCTGGTAGTGATATGGATGTTAAAATTCTTCAACAAAACAGCAGTTCCAAGGTTCTTTTCACCTCCTATTATCTGAAAAGTTTTTGTTTCTAATCAAATTACTATCATGTTATGCAAAATATATTTTATGGGAAGGCAGTTTCACAGTGGTTGCTATCCCCACTTTTTTTTGGCAGGAAAATGTACTACCTGTGGATGGTTTCGATCAGAAAAAGGGTAAGAAACTTCAGTAATTTGAAACTCAACCAACTCTACACATTGCCCATCTACAAACATAATCTCATGGGACGCAATCCAAATTCAGGCCCCGTGTTGCACAGATGCAACTTTGAAGCAAAGATGATTTTACTTGTATATTATATGAATATAACTAAATGAGACATTTTTTCTCAAATATAGAGGAGCTGTGTCATTGCATTAACAAAAGAAGAGAGAAAGCACACACAACACACGGGAAACGGAATATGTTGTACCATTTACATTATTTTGTCCTAGATCAGATGGGTGGAATCATTAACTGTTTTATAGCCCGAATACTGATGCAGTTACATGATCCAAGATAATCCAACCCTCTTGGTTGAGCACATCCTAATTCTATTCTCTTGTTCCTGCTGATGAATAGTAATATATTTAAAAGTGGTTGCAGATCCTGGACATTGGGTATACGT
Source organism: Chloris gayana (assembly GCA_031894775.1). Taxonomy (NCBI): domain Eukaryota; kingdom Viridiplantae; phylum Streptophyta; class Magnoliopsida; order Poales; family Poaceae; genus Chloris; species Chloris gayana. The sequence continues at coordinate 71,341 of JAUNZO010002202.1, forward strand.
GCTCCTAGCTAAATAGTTGGACGTGTCTTCTAAGGACACAGTTTGTGGCTGCTGTGCTATGGAAGACTTCTTTTATTGTGTGAACCTTGCTAGTTCGATTTGGTTTTATCCATCATATGAATATAAGTGTTTTTGAAAACCCACCCACTGCTGTACAAATAGAGCATGAGTAGGATAGGTCCGTAATTGTATTTTACTTGTATTCTGGTTGTTCCCTACAATTTCCCACAATATAGCAGCAATGTTTCCTTTTTTAGACAATTCACATGCATGTCTCTAAATACCTTGTACACAGCACTTGTTGAACTTTGCAATCCTATATAAATTGCTTATATCTTACACAACTTCAACTCTTCTGTATGCAGATTCATTGAACTCATCGAATCCGCCAGAGCAAAGTGCAGATCCTATACCTGTTCCTACTGATGGTGAGGGTAAGCATGAATTTCGTGGTGGCCTGTGAGTACCCAAAACTTCTGTGGTAGAAAAAAATGGGTTGCCTTACAGGTCTATATATGGAATTTTTAGGGGGAAATGTGTCTGAGAATCAGGTCTCCCCTGAAAAGCAAATCCGAAGAGCCCTTTTGAGAAGCCGCTTTGCTGATACTATTCTTAAGGCTCGTGAAAAGACTCTTGATCAGGTGTGTATGCCAAAATGATTCATTGGGTGGCATTATTGCCTGGGCTGGGCTGCTGGTGATGTTCCCGGTAAGCTTCACATGATTGTTAATATCAGGTTGCACAAAAGGATCCTGAGAAGCTTCGGCGTGAGAGGGAGGAGCTTGAGAGGCTACAGAGAGAAGGTGAGTTAATATATAATCTTTCCCATAATCTTTTTTCTATAAGCCCACTGCAGTTGCATGACATAATATTTATTACAGAAAGAGCTCGGTTGCAAGCTGAGGCTAAAGCTGCAGAGGATGCTCGTAAGAAGGCTGAAGCAGCAGCAGCTGCTGAGGCTGCAGCAGAAGCTAAGCGGCAAAGAGAACTCGAGAGAGAAGCAGCTCGCAAAGCCCTTCAAGAGGTAATATTTGTGATAGGCTTCCCACCTGCATTCACATGCTTTGATGTATTCATTCTGTGAAGTGTAAATGTCATTGCCTTGCAGATGGAGAAAACTGTAGATATCAATGAAGGTAGCCTCTTCTTGAAAGACCTTGAAATGCTTGGAACTGTCACAGGTGAACCGATACCAAGCTCAGTTGGTGAAACGAGTCCAACTCATATGCCTGAGGCTCTTGGGTTTGATCTTGGGGGCAATGCCCTAGAAAAGCTTGGACTTTTTATGAAAATGGATGAAGAGGATGACGAGGAAAGTGGCTCCACAGATGCCGAGGAGGGTGAAATAGATTAATTGATTCTGGACCATTTTGATACTTTACAGGAATCCTGTTGGCATGACTGATCTGCATAGTTGTTTTTTTGATGCTTTGGTTACAAAGTGCCCCAACCAGAGACCATGTCGCATCAAACCTGATCGTTGGTGTCCTGTAGCCACTTTTGTGAACTGCCTATGCCAAAGTTTTGGATCCAAGTTATTGGTTGGCGAATGATGAAGCTAGCATTGAATGTACACGATATCTGACATCATGCATCTGAGGAGTAAGATGGAGCATGCTTCTCTTAGAATGAGTTTGACTTGGAGCAATGATCATCTCTGTAATTTCCATATCCACGCATAGCATTTTTGGATGTGGATGCAGATTCTTGACAGATAAAAGACGAGGTCAAAAAGAGAGGGGGGGGGAATGTGTAGGGTTCATAAGAAGTGTGGTTCTCGGCTCTTAAAACCTTACGTGTGAGCCATTTTTGGGGATAGTTTTAGAGGCATTTTCTGTTGTGAATGTAACTCCGGAAACTGTACAAAAGGTAGCCTGATGATAGATGGAAAACAGTGCTTTAAGTATGCAGTTGCCGCTTCTTTTTTGGTTAATTGAAGCCTTTTCCTGGACCATGGAGCGGCTGATGCCTGTGCGGTATCTCATATTGTCGATGTATTATCTTTTTTTTCTCTTAACACGTGGTCATACGGCACACTTCATCATGGTTCACATAACGGTAGAAACCAGCCGGTTATCCTGGTAACCGAGGAATTGGTCCTGGCCGGTCGTCCGGTTAACTTAAGGATACTGATGTTATTAACCATCGGTTTTTTCGGTTCAAAATCAGACTGGTCAATCCGGTTATGTGAATCTTGCACTTCATTCGTTCTGAACTTCTCATTACAATCATCACAGAAGTCTGGGGTGCAGGTCTTTTTTAATAAGATGTTATCGGTCAGATGTTGGATATGTAATGCCATTGTTTTCAAAATGTTGGCTTTGGCGTAGAAATTTTAAGATAAGTGCACAGGATTTGAATAATGTTGCTGTAGGAGGGGTAGAGGTGGAAGAAAAGAAGTTTTTTTTTCTGCTTAGCATAGCCTACCTCAACGGAGCGTTGCTGGTAGTTCTTGAAGCAACAATGTTATTTACTCATTGCATAATCCTGGTTTAAGCTGACAAACAAAATCATGATATCTAACATACAATCGCAGGCTGAAACAAGATTTTAGAACAATACCATGAATTCCTCATTGCCATCAGAGCTTCCGTCTTAGCGTCGGCATAATTTCTTTACCATGCAAAGAACCAATAATAGAGCTCAATTTGAGTTTTTTTGCTGTGCCGGAAGAAGAGGGAATATTATTGCTATGGTACGAAATGCAAAAGCTGCCTGACTTTCTGTGACATGTCTTCTGGTACCTTCGTCATAAATTTTTTACTATGCAATAATCAATACACTCATTCTGGTGCTCGCCGTTTTCCCCGTGCATTGTTCAGTTGTTCTTTCTGCTCTTGTCGTCCTTTGAACACTCATTCCCCATGGCAAATACACAGACCCCCAATCCTTTTTGAGCATGTATCGAATCCCTTAGCATCGTTTCGTCGAACAAGCAGTCAAGCTGCCGGCATTTATGTGAAGAATTTCTATTGCTTGTACACTTTCATGGTTAGCCCACCAACCTAGAGTTGTTGGTAGTGGTTGAAGCAAGCTATTGAGTATCCGATCATTGATTAAGGATACCAGCTATAGTAGAAAACAGCTTGCGATGCAGAGTACGTTCATATTATATCGGCTTCAGCAAAGAAAACACGTTCCGCAACAGTAAGACTGAAAGAACCCAAACTCCAAACTTTTAAAATTATCATCTGAATTCGTAACTTCAAAACACTACAACCCATCGGGCATTTATTCTCACTTATGATGTACAGACAAGCATTTTGCCGTAGAATATCGAGATACAACATGATTTACAAAAAAGAAAAAATAACACTTGGTTTAAGCCGACTAACAGTCACTGCTGGAACAAGTTTTAAGATTGATCCCATGAAGTTCCTCTCTCTGTTGGGCAACAGTAAAACATACTCACATTGGGGACTCTAAATTCTCGCATGGGACGATCTCGACGTCTTGGTTTCGTCATAATTTCTCAGTACCATGTGAAGAACCAATTGCAGAGTTCAATGTGAGTGTTGCCGTGGCAAGAAAAATATAAAATAAAAGAGGGATGCCATTGCCATGGTACCAAATACGAAACTAGCTGCAGCTGATAGATAAGTCGAGGTTCTGTTGACTATGTCTGAGACAGAGGGGCTCGACGTCCAGTGAGTCATATTTACTGATAAAACTTGTATGTCTTGGCTTTCAGAATGATGTTCCGGAGCCCCCAATCGGCGAGACTACCATCAGCAGCACTCCAATAACAATGCAGATCTGCAGAATAACATAACACCCGGGAAACGAGGAAAATTAGACGACAGCTAAACAGAGACGACGTTCTAGTGAAGCGAGAGGAGAGTCGCCTTTACCCAGTTGATGAACCATGAGAGGCTGAACCGCCTGGGCTTTTTTATTATTAGCCACATGATGCAGGGAAGCTGGAGGACGCAAAGCAAGATCTGGTCAGTTCTCTGACGCCCGGTTAACTGGACTTTGAAAACAGAATTGAATCAAGAGCAGCTAAATTACGTAGTAAGTTGTCGGTGCGAAAGCGAGTCCGCCGAAGAAGCTGAGCAGTCCGTCAAAGAAGGGGAAGGTGATGCCTATGAACATCGTGAAGGCTGCACAAGTACACGATCGAAGAGTTCGATTCAGAGTTGTTTATTAGAGCGATGGAAGAGTTGGGTTCAGATTTCAGATAGAGAGGCATTACCAACATAAACGGTCCTGGCCGCGAGACGGAGCGGCAGGCCTGGACGGAAGCGCAGCTTCTTCACCAGCACCGTCTCCATCATGTCGAACACCGGCATCGCGTAAACCTGTACCAAATTTTTGAGTTGAGAGATACTATGCAGTAGGGGATGGGTGGAAATAATCAATGGAGGCATGTAGTGTACCTGGTAGCTTCCGATGACGTGGACGACGACCATCATGTTGGCGGCGGCGATGAGCCAGGTGGGCTTGCTGAGCGTGATGAGGATGTCGTCGTCGACGGAGTTGCCGTAGGCCCAGTAGCCGACGATGGCGACGGGGAAGTAGCAGATGGCGACGATGACGTAGGCGACGACGACGCCCTTCCACATGGGCTTCTTGGACGGCTTGTCCGGCGTGGACGGGATGGTGGCCTGGATCTCGAGCACGACGTTGTGGCCGGAGTAGGCGAAGGCCATGGTCCCGAGGCCGGCGAAGACGCCGAACACCTTCCCCGGCGGCGTGGTCGCGCGCAGGCTGTAGTCGACGCCCGGCTCCTTCCCCTTGGCCACCGGCGCGGCCCACGCGATGGTGGAGTAGCTGAGCGACATGACGGCGGCGGCGAGGGAGACGCCGGAGATGGAGTTGAAGTCGGGGAGCTGGGAGAGGAAGAACTGCACGGACGCGAAGATCATGATGAAGTAGGTGAGCTTGATGTCCTTGCACCGGCCGCCGCACACGAGGTCGTGGAACTTCTTGAGGGACTGCCCGCCGGTGACCATGTACACGATGTTGAGGCTGACCTCGACGACCAGCTGCTGCGGCACGATGATCCACAGGCCCAGCCGCTCGCCGAACGCCGCCTGCCCCAGCTCGTGGTACCGGTCCATCCGCTTCCCCGGCACCGCCGTCTCGTGCAGCTCCACCATCTGCCACAGCGTGTACAGCGTGATCACCCACGACACCACCAGCACCGTCACGCCCGGGCCCCACCCCAGCTCCGACATGGCGTACGGAAGCCCCAGCACGCCGGCGCCCACCATGGCCGTCACATTGTGGAAGGCGGAGTACCACCACTTGGCGTTCCGGGACGCGTTGATCGGGAGCCACTCGTCCACGGACTTCCCCTGCGGCGCCGCATGCCTCTTGTTGTTCTTGTCGCCCTGCATGCGATCGAGATTGTTTCAAAACTTTTTTTTATAGATATTCTAATCTTTTTCCGATCCGTTGCTTGGAACACTTTAATTTTGGGAGGACGGAATCGTGTGATCAACAAATTGTAACTACATACTGTACATCAGAAAGGAGAGAGGCTTTTTCGGAAGGAAAAGAAAAAGATCATCAAAAAGGAGATGAACACGTGCTGCTGGTAGACTTACGTTGGCCGGCTGGCCGTTCTCGGGTGCTTGCGTCACCATGGCCGCCGGTGGAGTGGCCTTCACCTTGCTCACCTCGCCAATGGCAATTAATGGGGAACAAAACAACGAACAGAGACGAAGAAGGAGAGGTGAGGAGCGGAGGCGGAGGCCATGCCCGTCTTCTTTATAGCCTCCCTCCGTGCAGGTGTCCTGATCCCCGCATCGTCTGACGTCAACGCCGAGACCATCAGGTGTCCGCTCGCCATTCGGCCACAGCCTCCATGACCAATTGTTTTTTCTATTATTATTATTGCGCCCTCCTCCCCTCCTCTCATAAAAGTCATAGGCTGGAGCTCCAATCAACTCGCAGCTGACAGCGACGGGACCTGCAGCAACTGCAAACCCTCCACCGTCGTCTCGCTGGAATCTCGCGGCAGTTGGTGAGTGATCGGAGACAGTCTCCACACGGCTTTCGAGCCGGTTATTAAAAGTCGTACGAGGAAAATCGTGGCGGGTTGTTTTGACTGTAGCCGGTTGCACTTGTGTGTGCGTGCGTGCGAATTTGCGGCGAGACTTCCCAGCTGCATTGCGCTGCAGAAAATTCGTCGCGTTGACTGACTGACCGACTGCTCTCCGGTTCCCCAACTCCAACTCCAAGTGGTGTGGAAAACAGAAAAGTTGGGGGCAAGACTCTCTCGAACCTCCGGACCAGACTCGGCTGAGAAAGGCGGAAAGGAGCTCGCTCGTCCCCGCCGGCGGTGCTGGTGGTCTCCTCCGCCTCCGATGGCCCTTGGGGCGTCGCGAGGTGGCGGAGACCACTGGTCTCTCGCTGGCTGGTGGTAGGTTAGGTCTCGTAGTACCTAGGGTTAGGGTTCCGGTCGGCGGCGCCGAGGTAGCGGCGGTGGCGTCGATGCATCGGAATAAGTCCTCCCGAGCTCGTCCGCGGCCCGCAGGCGCTCTACTCCGGCGCTGGCGTCGAGCTTGTGGAGGTGGGGCTCTCTCCGTAGAGCTCCTGTCCAGGAGTTGGTGGCCGGTTCGTCGTCTTCTTCGTGGTCGACGAGACGACGAGGTAGCCATTCTTTTGTTTCAAGGTTACAGGGGAAGCTGCGGTTTGCTGGTTTGTTGGAGGTTGGATCGAGCTCGAATCTCCTGCGGTGGCAGTTGCCATCTCTGGCGAGCTTCGTTTCAAGCCGGAGGGAGCTCGGGGCGTGGCCCCGGCCGTTCGGGCGTTCGGCGTTGGCGCATCTCGTCGAGAGACGAGTGTCTTCTTCGGCTCTTCTTAAAGCCATGGTGCGATGGAGTCCCCTCCGGTATAGGAATGGCGGCGATCGGATTTGGAGGTGATGGCGGCGGTCATCATCGACGGATCTGCGTGTCTTCGGTGAAGGAGAGGTTCAGGGACCTATATGTAATTTTCTATTTTCCTAGGGACCTTTCTGCTAAAGTGATGGGACAGTTGTCCTCTGTATCCTTTTACCATGTACCTGGACTTGTTAGTTCCTTAGCTTAATACAGGTATATGTTTTCAAAAAAAAAAAAAAAAAAAAAAAAAAAAAACTCCAAGTGGTGTGTGTTCTTGCTGCCGTCCACGTACTGCGTGAACAGCGTAGCAGGACTGACCCACGGCCAATTCACGGCACATGTATTTCTGCGGCCGTTTTCCGGCGTGTTGTGCCCGTGAAAGTTTGAACTACGGTACAACGACTACTAAAAATCTCAGATTCTTCGGGCTCTTCCAACCGAACGTGCTTTGATGCTTCCAACAGTTATCAGCTAGCTCCCTGATGATCCAAGCAAGCTAAGCTACTACGTTTTGTTTTGTAAAATCTAGTAGAATCTTTGCTTAAAACAAATAAGTTCCATTTTGTATTCAGAACCGCATGTGTTGGCGCCATGTGTTTGTTCTGACTTTGGGGCTCCCAAATAGAATAGTGGTAGCATGCGGAAACGAAGGGACTCGAATTTCGTGTAGTAACAAATTTACACACCAACTGTCTGGAACATCTGGAGGGGTAGCAAAACCGTGTTGCCGGTACAAGTCGTTCATCTGCTGAGTGAGATATTGCTCGTCAAGTACGGCCGGCAAGTTCAACCTGCCCCCGGCCCGTCCGCAGCGCCGGACGGTCATCTTCCAAGTCGGCAGCACGTCTTGGCATCCTGCAGAGGTCATGCTACTGACTTTTGAGAGGAAAATCCGAAGCCAACCCGATGCTCAACACCTGGACGAATGCAGAACAATCTGAACTTTTGAAGTCACAGAGGGTAGCCGCCTGGACACTTGTTGTATCCGCTAGACCTGCATGTTAGTACGAGGACAGAAGAAGTAGAGGAATGCGAGGCCCGCCGGAGTGCGCCGAGGAGGAGGTGTTCTGCTGCGGCAGGAGCAGCGCTGGGGGCTGTTAGCGGGGGCACTGCGGTCTACCGCTGCGGCTCAGCCGGCGTGGTTACAGAGGCGGCACGCACGACAGGCAACGACCTCGCCGCCGCCGGCAAACCGTGCGGCCGACTGGAAAATATTTTACAGGTTCTTATCCCACCCAAAGGTTTGCAAATAACCCCCTCATTTTGGTTGCGATCCCAGACAGGGCATATGTGTAAAAATGTTCGGATAACCGTGTGATCCTAACATTTTTTCAGATAGCCCCTAGTTCGCGTCGGTTGCTGCCGTACGTCCGGCGGCCGCGGGCGCAGCTCTCCCCGTCCGCCATCCGCGCCTGCATCGACGACTGCGGGAAGCGGGAGCGCGAGCTGTAGCCAGCCTCGCGGCCGATCTCGAACGACCAGCCATGGCATGGCGGCTTGGTCCGTATAGGTGGACATCGTCCGCTGCTGGACTGGACCGCCGCAGGGCAGGCGACACCGGCAGCGGGGATAACGTTTGGCCGTCGCATGCGTTGCAGATTGTTCTCGAGTAAGAACACATGTGCACTAGGAATGCAAGGTGAAAGAGGCAGTTCATCTTTCGATTATTTTTTACTTTTTGAGAATAGTCGTCCATCGTTCGAATTCATTTGGTGAACAGGCAGAGAATTTCAGTTCAGAGAGACAGAGAGAGGCATTACCAACATAGACGATCCGGGTATAATCAGACGGAGCATAAGACAAGAAACTCAACGAGAGGATCGATCCCCACACGGCTCAGTAAGACTTGCACCTAGCGCTGTGGCCATTTTCTATTATAGCGTCATATGCCATTTTCTCCCAAGTAAAGCTAACATAGAATATCATGGATAATTATGTATGGTTTAGTTCTTAAATTCAGATCGTGATTCTGAGCAAACCTATATAGTGCCCAAATCAATCTTTTGCAAAATCCCAGGGCTCTGAATAAAAGGCGCATCTTTGTTGTGGTCTATCTCGTTTGAAACCTGTATATTTTCAGAGCTACAGTAAGACTCTGCTTGGTGGTAAAACTGTTATAAGATGATCTATGTTTATAGAGAATCAGATTCACCCGGACGTGTAGAATACGTTTATTTGCACTAGGAATGCAACCAATATAAATAAATAAACGCAGTCCATGTATCAAAGTTCTAACTCAAACAGAGTTAACTACTGTGTAAAGCAATAGAAACCACCAGCATTCATTCTCCCCTTATGCACACACACAAGCTGAGTTCAGAATAGGACAAACAAAACCCATACATATATAGCCGTATACAAACGATTAACCCACCAACCGACCGCTGGATTGATCAAACAATTGACAGACTCGCCACTTGCCCTGGAACACCAACATTTGACATTCTCCTTTTTCTTGTCACAACAAAATGAGGTCGTTCGTGTGAGGCGTGCCAATGCATTACACAAGTCGTAAGAGATGGCGATGACCAGTGGTTTATTGGTAGAACTCGTATGTCTTAGCGTCCATGATTATCTGCCGAAGTCCTCCGATCGGGGAGAGGACCATCAGGAGAACCCCAAGGATAATGCAGATCTGAAGAACATGGGGAAGTAAGCAGAGTTATTATTAAAGGACTACGACACGTGACATCGATTCTGTTGTAGGCAGAAAAGGCTAGTCTTCTTACCCAGTTAGTGATCCACGAGAGGCTGAATCTCTTAGGCTTGTAGATTGCAAGCCACATGATGCAGGAAGCTGCCACGCAGAAACAACATTTGATGATCAGCTATCAAGTTATTGCTGAACCAGACAGTGGAAGAGGATTAGGAGAGAGCTTACGAAGTAGGTTGTGGGTGCGAATGCAAATCCACCGAAGAAACCGAGCAGGCCACCGAAGAAGGGGAAGGTGATGGCTACGAACATTGTGAAGGCTGCACATGTTCAGTCGCATCAGTCTTACTCATTCAGTGTGGTACACCCGTTTGGTAAGCTCGGTACTAATTCTGATGAAGAGTTCAGTTCAATTCAGTTCGAGAGAGAAGCATTACCAACATAGAGCGTTCGGCTAATCAAACGGAGGATCAGGCCAGGAGGGAAGTGGAGCTTCTTCACCAGCACTGTCTCCATCATGTCGAACACGGGCATCGCATAAATCTGCAACGAAAACATTCACTTTTCAGTCTAGTACATTAGTAGAAGGAACATGTACTGAAACTGAAGACAATCCATAATGAAGATTTCAGAGATGTAGATTTCATATATCTGAAGTTGGATAATTTTAGGCACAACAAGTTCAAAATGTTTTGCTGAAATTCCTCCAAAAAAGCACAAGAACGGAATGAATGTGCAGTTGTTCACCTGATAGCTTCCGATAACATGGATGACAACCATCATGTTGGCTGCCGCGATGAGCCATTTCGGCCTGTTGAGTGTGATGAGGATGTTGTCGTCCACCGTGTTGCCGAAGGCCCAGTACCCGACGAGCGAGACGGGGAAGTAGCAGAGCGCAACGACGATGTAGGCGACGACCACGCCCTTCCACATGGGCTTCTTGGACGGCTTCTCCGGCGTGGACGGGATGGTGGCCTGGATCTCGAGCACCACGTTGTGGCCGGCGTACGCGAACGCCACGTCACCCAGCGCGCCGAAGAAGCCGAACACCTTCCCGGGGTCGTCGTCGCCCGGATGCTGTAGTCCACGTCGGGCAACTTCCCCTTGTCCACTGACGCGCCCCACGCGATCGTCGAGTAACTGTTGTGACGGGTGTTGATGCGTGTCAGTGACGAGCTGTAATTTCCAGAAATTTCGCCGTGTTCGCAACAGTGCGGCATTGGGGAGGATCAAATCGGTAACCTGAGCGACATGACGGCGGCGGCGAGGGAGACGCCGGAGATGGAGTTGAAGTTGGGGAGCTGGGAGAGGACGAAGTGCACGGACGCGAAGATCATGATGAAGTAAGTGGTCTTGATGTCCTTGCACTTGCCGTCGCAGATCACGTCGTGGAACTTCTTGAGCGACTTGCCGCCGGTGACCATGTACACGATGTTCACGCCCACCTCGACGACCAGCTGCTGCGGGACCACGATCCACAGGCCCAGCTTCTCGCCGAACGCGTGCTGCCCGAGCTCGTGGTACCGGTCGAACCGCTTCCCCGGCACCATCTCGTGCATCTCAACCATCTGCCACAGCGTGTACAGCGTGATGATCCACGACAGGATCAGCACCGCAATGCCGGGTCCCCTGCAAATTGAATTGTCATCGGTAAATTGACCTCCATGGAAATACAAGATGGTGACCGATAGTAATGCTAGTGATCTCACACACGTACCAGCCGAGCTCGGACATGGCGTACGGCAGGCTGAGCACGCCGGCGCCGACCATGGCGGTGACATTGTGGAAGGCAGAGTACCACCACTTGGCGTTCCTCGACGAGGTGATCGGGAGCCAGTCATCGATCGCCTTCTCCTTTGCGGTTCTCTCATCTCCCTGCAATTTTTCCCCATGGTTGTTAGCTGGCACGGCCATTGGGTGCAACAAGGCGAGCTGAAGATCTTGTCATTCAAGACTCACATGACTAGTACATACGAAGCTTAAGGTGACAGCTTAGTAGCAAGATGTTACTGACGGAGATGTTTGACAGTTCACAGAAGGATTATAGAGATTATTACATGTCTAGGAAAAACATTTGTGTTTCATAACTTATCTTTTTGCATTAAAATATTTTTTTAGGGCCGGGTGAAGCAAGGCATTTTATTTGGCCAATTGTCCGTAGAACCAACCCCACAAAGCCTGTTAACTAAGCGACAGATCAGTGGCACCAAGTTTCAACTCGACTAAAGTGCATCTTTGAAATTTGAATGTCCTGTGAGATCAACCACTACTGAATTTTCTTTGCGGCAGTTGACTCGTCACATGGCTCATCTGCCTAAGTCAGAGCAGCATCTGATGCTTATCAAGCCACTTGAAAGACATTTTTTTAAAACAAATAGTTATCCAGCCATGCTACCTAACAACTAGTAGAAATTTAGTATTAAAATGAAACAAGGTGCAGAAAGATCTCCTGAAGAAGACAGAAATCCAAGCTGTGGTTGCCAAGCTGTTGGGTTTTCAACAAGACAGCAACAAGGCTAAGGCTGAATATACCAAGTTGCTTCTTAATTGCAAGTAGCAGGATATCTACAATCGTTCTTGGAGCCTGTGATGATCTAATCTATTCGAGATTATGTATACTGTATACGTATGATAGTAAATCATGCTTTGACTCCTCGTTAACTGCGGTCACCTCATGCTCGCGGTTGGCTAAAACCGCAAAGATTCCCATACAAGCAAGAGTTTAATACTAGCACTTGTTCCACCTGTCTAGACTGGATGTACCGTTTCTTATGAAACTCCTTCAGCAGCTGAGCCGTACTACTCACTATAGATGTGCCCTTCTCCTATACTACCTCCGTTACAAAATGTAAGCATTTATTGACTTTTCGAATTGTGTTTGACCGTTTGTCTTATTCAAAAAATTTATAAAAAAATAAAAACAAATATATCATATTTAAAATATATCTAATAATAAATCAAAATATAACAAACTAATCAATATTCTTATAAATTTTTTGAATAAGACAAACGATCAAACCCGATTCGAAAAGTCAATAAATACTTATATTTTAGAACGGAAGTAGTATGAATGAAATTCGGACAAGAACCCTATACATCGCAAACGGGAACCAGCCCCGTTATATGTTGAACTGTAGTCCAGTGAAAGAGACCGTGTGACAAACGCAAAGGAAGGATCGTCAACAGACAAAATACTACTATTACGACAAGAAATTTCGTTGGAATTTTGAAAGTGAAAGGGATTGGGATTGCTGGTCTTGGACGCTACAGCGAATGGAAGAGAAGAATATCAATGTACTGGAAGTGCAGATACGATGCAGGACCGCCGGCGTGTGGACCATGCGACAAGGACAAGCAGAGACCAAGAGAAAAAAACTTTTTTGTTCACCCAACTTTGTTTTCTAGATTTCAAAAAAGGAAATATTTTTTCCTTGTGAAACAACAGTTTACCCAACATGTAAGCAAAAAATTAAAGAGAATACCTGCAGAGAATCTGATGGAAATAAAGTTGCAGTAAAAACACGAGGTGGGTAACGGTAAGGGAGTTAATATTACAGCGCAGGAACAGAGTGCGACAGCTAATCCTACACAGAAACGGGAGATTCCGCGGTTAGGAGAAGGATCACACTGATCCTATGAATCCGGTATTGAATAGATACTCCATTCACGTTCTTGCAATTCGGTTCCAGAGAAAAGAGGAATAAAAGAGCCGAAAGAGAGGTCCGGATCACATGCATCAGATGAACGGGTAGCATGGGCGGATGCTAGGCGCAGTAGGGTTGGGGTATGTGGGGGCCCTCCATTGGAGCCCTGCTGTAGCTCCTCGAGTACTACTAGAAGACGCCGCCGGGAGGAGAATCCTCCGTGCCAAAGCCATCCAAAAAACAACTTTTTCGATGTATCGCCGCAAAGGTATCTGAAACTGGGTTAGTGCGTGTCCCCTGCTTTTTCCATGAACTCAAAAGCTGATGTCCGTTTCGTCGAACTCCATGCTCCTCGCAACTCGACAGCTTTTTGAGGGAAAATCTCTCTGCTTTTTTTTTTTTTACTTTTACCGCCTAAAAATTAATCTTGGTGTACCAAGGGCATGAATTACATTTCGATGAATGGGCCGTTACTACTGGCACTTGTTATGTGTTCTTTGCGACGGAAAAGAATGAAAGGGATCAAACCGGAAACTTCCAGGACGATACTTCCATGGCGTCAAAAATTGGTCAAAAAACTAGACTAGAGAGAGAGAGAGAGAGAGAGAGAGAGAGAGAGAGACGCACCTTGGGAGGGGGTAGTTTTCAGGCGCTTGTTGCGTCCCCATGGCCGGATATCACAGCAGAGTTTCAGCAATGGAATCCGGCTGAAAGAAGAAGAGAGACCGTGTGTGGAAGGATGGGAGAGAGAGACAAGAGGCAGGCCGACTCGTCTTCGTGTCGTCCTTTATAGTAGAAGATGTAGCAAGTGGTAATGAGCGCGCTCCACTGCTGCTGTGTCGCTCTTCGCTGTGAATGCAATTGTACGTTGACCGTTGACTCCAGCGCAGCTAATGCGGACGGGGAATGTTGGGGATCCTCTGTGCCGCAACAGCACACACCTTCGTGTGGTTCATTGCAGGCCGTTCGATCAGGATCTGCTGCTTCGTACAAGGACTTGTTGGTTAGTCAGCTGGTGGTTAATTTTCTTTTTTTGTGAACGATATATACCTTGAGACCTCCAAGCCAAACAAGGGTCTATACTTGTTTTGTTGACATTGATTGGAAATAACGTGAGAAGTCCGGAGGTAGTACATTTGGCGCGAAGAATGTGTAACATGAGCTCTACTAATTCGTACGTACAACAGAATGCAAAGTCATAACGACGACAGTATAATATGCATCCAGCTGTGGCGAGAAACTATTTATAACCAGCTGTGTTACCCGTCTTACACCCTACATGGTGTATACTTCTAAGAACCGCTGAAAGTGACGCCCTTTGTATCCTATGCAAGTCCCCAGAGTGCACGACAACTTTGTTTACCGCGTCGATAGCTAATGGACGGCCACTCCCATGGAGATAGTTTAGGTGTTGGCACAGATGGATTTGTACCCAGGCTTGTAATATACAGCAGTGTACAGCTACGGACAGAATTATTAGCCAGCAACATGGCAAATTATTATACTGACACAGGTTATTTGTAAACGAGGAGTAATGCAACTTGATGAATTCTGATGTGTTTGATGTGTGTGGGTTCTGGTGGTGTTCAGCTTGATCTCCAGCATCTACCAGCTTGGATTAATCAACTCCGGCATATATGGAATCTGACAACATTTACTACCTTTTGTTCTGGTGCAAATATAATTTGTTTTTATTTTATTCTAATGCTAATGTAAGTTGACATCCACAAGATTTGGGCAATGTTTCCCTTTAAAGAAGCTCTACTAGTAGTTCTTGACAGATTGCGCGGGCTTATCCCACGGCCCTCTAGGCAAAAACAAGCACCAGTGGCAGTGAGCAATTGTTCGTGCCTACTCACTACCATCCACGCTCTGCATCTCGTTCGTGCATAGTATGCGAAATGGATTCTAACACAGGAGATGAACATGCGAACCGCATCCTTATTATCCCTGGTAGCCACAATTCACCATACCATTTCTTCACTATACAACCTTCTCAGCTGGGTAGTAGGCTTGCTTTGAACTCTAAAACACTGATAGTATTAAACAGCATGTGGCCACGTCCTCGAGATGTTTATGATATACGAATCAGTCCACTGCAATAATTCAGCAGATTATTGGTCCTTCTATCTGTAGCTAGGTCCTGTGGGATGATTCTTCCAATTGGCGCACATAAGAATTTCGCCAGCATCACATTATATGGTTAAGTGATTTCAAAGGGGGAATCTAAATCTGATTTGAACTTGGATGAGTGAATGACACTATAGTTTTCTTTTCCCACCTCTGCATTATATAGTCGCCAAAACAGCACTTTTCCAAAATTCCAAGGCCATGGGAGTGCATGCCATGGTCATGCTCATGCATCTATCCTTTTGAGGGTTTTTTTGCGAGTATTTACCTTTTTTACTTGAGGATGAGGGTAGGGCTTTTGGTCTATTTTGCATGTCTCCATCCAAGCAAAAAGGTGCATCTTGAATCTGGGATTCCAAGTGGCCGGGGGTGGAAGCCTTCTGATTCCTTCCACACGATGACACAACCAGCGGAACTGTAAGATTCTTTTTGGCACTCTGCAGCCTCAGCCCGTGTCCCAGGAATTAGCCGTTGGCCTTTTGTGATCTTCGTTTAGTTTCTTTATGTCCGTGGCCAAAGGTTAATTACGCCAATCAAACGTCATGCTTCAATCGTGTACATTATCATTTTCAAGAAAATAATTTCAATTTGTTTCATATTTACACGGATCACTGAAGATAACAACATTCTGATGAGTACTACGATTCTCCGATTTCAACTAAATAATTATACATGGTGGTTCAGTTCATATGAATTATCAAGCATGCATGTTGTAGAAGCACCATATAGCACGCTTTTCTTATTTCTCTACCCATATCAGATTAGATTTTTATTGGTGACTATGTTAGAATAGATATATTGGCTACTAAAGTTTCTTTTCCTTGAAAACATCAAAATAAAATTTATCACAAGAAATTTATCATTTGTTGGACAACCAACTCTCAATTAGTGCCTGATTACTATTATAGCAAATAATATAACTTGTCAGATTAACTGGCCAGAGGACCAGGTCACTAATCTCTTTTCCTATTTGCAAATGAACTAAGTGCCCAACACGCTCGCGAAATCAAATTGATTAATTCCCCATTTTAATTTTATTTTGACAAGCTGACGTTTTTCCTCTATATTAAACAACATCAAAAAAGGTCTTAGTCTAATGGTTATGACTCTCCTAGGTTAGATTTCCCACAGGAACAAATTTTCGAACTGAGATAAAAAGGTGCACTCACTAGTCTTCCTTTTTTATCAGGGTCATCAAAATGAGTTGGATTGATAAAAAGGCACACTCTCTAATTCCTTTCATTGGGGTCATCATTCATCAATACAAGTTGGATTGATCTGAGTGGCATGTTCTTTTTTATTAGACTGAGCTCAAAGCATGAGTAATATAAAGATCTACTACACAAGAGGTGGCCCCTTAGGATGTATGGTATAACTTTCATGACATTTCTGACTTGAGTTCCCTCACGCTGCATAGGTGTTTTTTTTTTTGACCTCCCTCAACCGGTTTTGGCACACTTGACTGGATCCTGGTGCTTTCTATCAATAATGTACCATGGGAGCACTAGCAAAGCCTTGGATTTTTTTGTTGAATCATTGATTAGGGGAATGGCCTCACTAATTAAGCTCAAACCGTTAATGAAACAGAGGTTAATTAGTGTAGGTTTAATGAAAATTTGAGATGGCTCGGGGGCCATGGTCCCATGGCCTAGAGATGTTGTGTGGGAGAGTGTTTCTCCCACCAACTAAGCTTTTTATTACTAACTAAACAATAGGACTCTTTATTATATTTTGTTACATAGTCTATTAAAGCACCAGAAAAAAATCATTATTTATCTGTAAAAATAAGATGTTTCTTCTCTAAATAAAAAATGGATGAGTATTTGTACGATACACGTCTTTTTTAGACGACTATGAACTATCCTTAGCTTGTCTTGAGGCGGCATTGGGGCCACAATGCCATGTGATCGTTTGAGACTATGTATGCAGAAGAAACAACCTTGAATTTCACTAAAAATGCATTATATGTGGTAGTTGACAACCATCCATTATTCTTGCCAAGTCGGTCATTGGCTCGGTTGAAAAATCATGCGGGCAACTAATTACACTTTAATTTGTAGTACTAAGAATTTTTCAAGAATTATTTGTTAATAGCTCATTGTTGTCATGCAACATATAAGTTGTCTAGAATTAATTTATCGAAGACGTCTTTAGGTCAGACTTAATGCATAGTTTCATTTAATGTTTTTTTTCAAAAAATGCCACATCACCTATAGAGTTTTGGTTCGATTGGACAAATGATATCTCCATGCAGAATTTCATCGTACAGTTTCAGTAGACAAGTCATAACATTAAATTGTTGCATTGAGATTGGTCAAGATAAGTCCGGACAAACAATTATACTTTCAATGGGGGTTTTACGAGTTTCACATTTGTGCAAAAACTTGCCAAATGAGTTTCATCCCATGAAACCCATTTAGTTTCTTTCACCTTAATTACTTTTTCATATCCTATTTTTGTTGAGGTGGAGTTCCATGAAGTGTTCACCACTTTATACGTTGCAGCATCCAACATTAGGATAGGTAAATACTTAATGATTAATTAGGGGCAAATGTGGTATGACTATGGTAAAATATACCTAGGACCCTAGCGGGTTTTCTATATTATTGGCAAACCAATTAAGAAACTAATGCTTCAACCGTTTTTTGTATGGATAAGTTATGATCACACTCAAAGATGAAAATAATACGAGACGCTGACAATTCAAAAACGGTGAATATGTACAATTAGTTTGAGTTATAATGGCTTTTTTGTTTAAAATTATTAGATGTATGTAATCCTATGAATATGGTTCAACTTATCATCTTATAGGTGCCAAAATGTTCAAAATTATCATTAAAAATCGAACTAAACCCGAGTGAAAAAAAAACTGATCCACTGGCATTGAGAGGGATTTCCTAGATTCGGGAAAATGTTCAAAATTATCATTAAAAAAATCAGTTTGGCATGCATGGTGTTACATACTCAGCTACAACAAAGAACAACGGAGTGCCCGACCTTGTGTCAAAAATAAAAATCGACAACCTCCGTTCCAACTTTGCAACAAATCCATTTGAAAGGTATAAATACCCCTTCACCATCGTTTTTTTCTCGAAAACACAGGAGAGCTGCGAATCATTTCATTAAGAAGGAGCCCCTTCACCATCGTTTTGAAAGACAACACCCCTACACTATCACCACGGCACATCACCAATAATCACACTCTTAAGAACATGCTCCTTTTCAGCTTCCATTAATTTAAAATCGCTTTCTCAAAGGCTAAACTGGTGAAATTTGACCAATCGAGACCAGGACATACTCTAGGGACTAAGTGACACCATTCCACTCTTAAGTATACTTAGTAACTTATCCGAGGTTGTCTATGGTGATTTACATTTATTTGCCGTAGGGCTTTTCTCCTAGGTGGTTAGACGTGCCCATTGAGGGCTCCGAAGTTTCTGTCGTGATGACTCGAGAAAGCTCAACCTTAATTTTTATATAGTCGTTTGAGAGCAAGAATTATGATTGAGAGAAACTTATCCTTTGTAGACTTCTTGATAGAGATGTATAGTCTTTTATAGAATCAAACTTTAGGAAACAAACTTGTGTCTCTGTATATGCATTTTACTCATTTCAAAGTTCACTGTTGTTCTATGTCATCCTTGCCTATAATTGTTTTGATCCAAACGTATACTCATTTCAGATAGAATTGACTAGAATGTTTTTAAATCGTTAATTCATGCATCTATCTTGTATGCCATTAGCACCGAACAATCTAACTTTAGATTGGACACTCAAGTATTTCATCATTGAGGAATAATTTTTGAACTCAATACACATGCACAATTATTTACATTTGATGCAATGTTCATTCCTGAACTCAAGAAAGTGTTAAGACCCCTATTGGAGGAGTTCCGCGAAGGTGAGAATCAGGTAGAATTAGGAACATTATGCTAAAGGTAGAATCAAGGATGCTATGCAAACACTGCTTTTTAGGAGAACTGATTCTAAGAAGAGTACAACTTTTGTGAGTATAGGGGCATGTGCACACCCTGATTTAATTATTAATATGATTATATATACATATGAATATCTGATTGTACTACTAAACATATCAAATCAGTTTATAGATGTCTTATTAATGTGTCAAATCATTATTTTAAGTTCCTAGTGAACTTGGAAGGAATAATTGATGGTTGGTTCGATGCCATGTACACAGAAGAAACAACCTTGAATTTCACTAGGAACATATTATATGTGTGAACTGACAACCGTCCATTATTCTCGCCAAGTTGGCCATTTGCTCAATTGATCAATCATGGGGTAACTAATTACCCCTTGCTCAAGTGATTTTTTTGTACTAGAAAGTTCAAGAATCATTTGTTAAAAACCGTTGCTGGCAGGAATTTATGAACTTCTGAACTCAAGAGAGCAACAAATATCCATTCTGTACTAGAAAGTTCAAGAATCATCTGTTGAAATAGATGGAATTTTCACCATAACACATAGTTAAAAAGTGTTTATTCTGCTGAATTATCGATTCACTTTCAACATAAGCAAGTTGATTGGAATGTATGTATTTTTGTAGAAAAAAACAATACAAGTCCGGTCCTCAAACCCCGGCAGTCCACGTGGCACACATATGCTGACCTCTCCGAGAGCGACCGCGCTGACCAAAATAATTGAACGTGCGGATTCCCTCGTGCGCACTTCACTCGGCGAATTTCTCCAACAGCTTCATGCAAACTGAAGTCCTGCTTTCATACTAGAACAGCAGTAGTAGAATGGATGGTCGACGCTACAAGGTTCATGCATCTGCAATAATGCCCAAAATATAAGAAGAAAAGAAGCTTTATTTCCTGGAATATAGGGGATGAAACTCCTTGTCACGATTATATATTCCCACAACCACAAGTGGTGGACGCATTGTTCTTTCATGCAACAACTCTCGAAGTATCGACAATCAGGCTTGCAGTTGGAAGCTCTATCAGAGTCGGCATGATGATGCTGGATCTGCCTTCATATGATACCTATATAGTCTCCATTGTTCCTCATATCAAAACTTTTGAGAAGCAAGTCGTATCACGTTGTTGCACAAATCAGTAACATATTACAACACACATGACAGTTTCAAAAGCTATAGAGAGATGTCGTGTTGCATATATCTGCTACTGCGGCGCCCTCTCTGGTATAGTCAAAGGCTTACCTGGGGTGCTGCGGCTTATCCATGTGTGAAAAACTCTCTTTTCATCTTCCAACGAAAACTGCACTCATGAAGAGACCAACCGGATGATGTTCAAGAAACAGACAACCGGAGCCATGTATAAACAAAAAGGATTAACAACTGACCTCAGCACGAAAAACGGGGCTAGCAACGCTCCCCATCCCTATCCTTACCTGATTCGCTTCACACTGTCTGTGTTCGCTTACAAAACGTGAGGGGTACTTGTACGTTTATGTAATCTCCCTGTCAATTCTGATAGCCATCCGTACGCAGCGTACTTACAGCAAAAATTGACACGGCATCAGTAGTAGAGAGTACAAAATGGCAGAAGAAGGAGAGCTCATCTTGATCTTCAGCTCACAGTCACATGCATGCCGGTGCGTTAATGTAGCCATCGACGATCTGGTCAACTGGTGCTAGTGGTTTGGGCGCAACGGCTACTAAATGCAGGAGGTTGCAAGGTTACGTATCAATCATCGGTTGGATTCTCCTCTCAGCAAGATTACCTTACCTAGCGCTGTTGCTGTTGGAGTTGACGATTCAGTCCAATGGTGAGGCGTATCGCGTAACTTGCGTGGTGGTTTGACCTGACGGACGGCGAGACGCGCGGGACGCATGATAACTTAACTAAAAGAATAACTTAATTAAGGAGAAGAAGCTGTCCTGCTTTTGCGTAGGAGCACGAAACTGGAGGCAAGTGTGATGTCGCCGGCGTGGACTCTGGGGAAAAGAGAAAGAAGGTTATCCAATCGCTGCAAACGCTGGACAGGTCAATGGACCCCTAGAGGTTTCAGAGTTGTTTATGCAGTTCCGGACGTGGCGCTGTGCCATTAGCACGAAAAATCTCGCCTCCGATTGTTTGTTCAATGCGAAACGGAACGAGTGACATTTGCAAAAGGGCACACGGCACCCATCATCACGGTATGAACTGGTCAGTTTATTTACTTCTTTCTGATAAGGAAATCGGCGCGACCAGGAGACCATTTTGCCATGAAATGAACTGATGCAAGTACAAACGTTTCGGATTTCTGGACAGGAATGCGAAGACGGGGGAGGAGGGGCTAGAGGTAGAAATCTTGGACAAAGATTTCAGCCGACTTTGAACAGTGGAACGAAGCGAAATTCCGCGCGCCACGTACGTTGGCGTCACCCTGCCGTCACGGCCAGTACAAAACTGTCGCTGTCTCGGCACGCGTCTTCTCAATCCCGGAGTACTAGCAGAAATTTCGTCGGAAGGATCCGATTCGATGCGATGTACTTCCTCTGTCCAAGAATGTAAGTATTTGTTGACTTTCGGTTATCGAGTTTGACCACTCGTCTTATTTAAAAAATTTATTAAAATGATATTTATTTTTTTATATTTTATATTAATATTAGATATGTTTTAAATATTAAGTATTATTTTTGTATTTATGTAAATATTTTAAATAAGACAAATGGTCAAAACAACAGGTAAAAGTCAACAAATCCTTACATTCTTGTACAGAAGGAGTACAAAAGTACTGTGGACGTGACGCCATTGGCTTCGTTCAGGTTGATCGACATGGACAAATCCGTCCGGCCGGGCGGTGGAGAGTAGTCTTGGGCGGAGACGGCGACTGCGCGGGTCACCGGCCGGACCAGAGGTATCCGACTGGTCACATTCATCCCCGGATGGAGCCTCTTGTCATTTCAGAATTCAGACGTACAAGAGGTACGTCTGTTCAAGGGCGGTGCATTTGAAATAACAGTCTCGGGAAGCCACTGTCTGCACCAGTAGTACTGTGGATGGAGGAGCTAGGGGACGAAGGATCTGCAGCCACACAGCGCCCTAGGTATATGGCGACAATCTAGGGGACTGATCGATGGTCACCCGTTGACTTGACGCCGGCGGGCGCCAGTCAACGGTCCCTATCTGCAGTGCCGCATCATCCATCTCCGGTCATCGCCTCCTCCGTGTGATGTTCCTGGAAATTCCCGCACGCGCCATCATTGATGATTGATGCGCCCCGGTTCCCTTCCCGTCCTGGAAGCTGAGCTCTGACTAGAAGAAATTAGAGCAAGGGTGTGTTCGTTTCTTGGTGGACTGGGGTTTCCGGTTTCGGGCCTCAATTTGCCGGCCTACGCTGCTGGCATGCCTGAACGTCGTGCTCGGCTGAAGCACAACTTGCACAGGCTATGTGCACGGCCGAACAAACCAAAAACGGAATAGGCGGGCATATTAAAGGGAAGCTTGAGTTTTCCGTTCACACGGCGCCGCGAATCAGTCAATGGCAATGAGCTCGTATATATGGCCGGCCGCCGTCAGCCTTGGCCATCAACTTGCGATATTTTGCAGCAGTCGAGCAGTATCACGGTATGGACGCAGCTAGCAGCAATGCCAAGGCTGCAAGCTAGGCACAACACGACAGATTGGCGGCCGGCCTTCGTTCAGCTCAGCCAACTGCGGTTACATTTGACTCCACGCCGCCGACATAGCGCGCGCACGTGTTTACTTGTCCAACGCAACGAGCTGCCGCAACTGCACGACGCTGCACTTGCGTATCGTTATTAGTATTAGCAAGGACGAGGAGAGAGGGGGAAGAAAATGTCCAGTTGAGTGACGACGCTGTTCGGTTCGAGGTCAAGGATTCAGCAGCGATTTTGGAATTGTCCTTCTTGTTTTTTCTATTGGTGGAGAATTCCGTGGGTTTCAGGCATACAAGCAGCCAAGCCTCTGTACTTGCATGCGACAACTGGAATTTGGGGCAAGTTGCCGAGGAAATTCAGGCAGGTTCGGAGACTTCTCTTCCGGCGAGGAATGGCTTCACACGGCGGGTTCACATGTGCCGAATGCCGATACGTCCGTCCACATAGGGGAATTTCCAAGGAAAACATCTCTCGCTATCCATGTCCCCAGTTGGGAATTTCTGAAGTTGGAACGACGACGACAGGGACGGACGGACGGCCGCGGGGCAAAGCCGAAGGACAGGGCTGAACCTCTCAACTCTGAAGACAGACACAGGTTGCCGCTGCCCAAGTGGATCGTGCTGTGGTGGGATCACCACCGGGAACGGCCAATGCTTTTCTGAGTTGCGCCGGCGACGAGACCGCCGCCACCGATCCAGTTCTGCCGCTCAAGATGTTGTCACGGCTCCGCATTCAGTCTGACGACGTGTTCCACTCGAAAACAAAGGCAAACCTGGATTTTCTAGTACTTCAGTCCGACGTGCACCGAAGCAGAGTTTCTTCACGTCTGTTGCATACGACTACTGACCACTGCCACCTGAGCCAACAACGTGTAATTTGTAACGTTTTCAGTTGGTCGTCTCGTAGCTGATGAGCACACACTTCACGCCTACAGTCTCTGTTCGTGTCGAGAAATGCAGGAGGAGGCACCGAGCTGTGCTGTGGACTGTAGCTGTTCTAGTACGGAGTAGTTGCCAGCGCAGAGGCGAGCTCGCGAGCTCCATCGGGTGCATGTAAAAGTGTTCGTGTACGTATTAACCCCATTTGACTCCTGGATCGTACATTCAAGCCCAGTGATCAAAGTCGGCATGGATTCGCCGCTTAATCTGTGATCATGAACCCACTTATGACTATTGGATAGTACATTGAAGCCCAGTGATCACAAGTCTACATAATTTAGAATTACCATCTCCATATCTCATAGCAGTCAAATTACTCATAACACGCCGTAACTGCTCATCCAAAAAGAATCTGGTTTGTTCTATCCGAGCATAACCTGCATTAGTTCACACCGAGTACTTGATTTCCTCCCTATTTGAAACGCCCGTGAGACAGAAATTACCAAAGTTTTCTGTGGTGCAAATAATGTGAAACAGAGGCTCCTATAATGCCAAGTCTCCAGCAGCCAGAATCCTATATGTTTTTTAATGAATTCTTATGACCAAAGGCATGTCCACAGAGCACAAGTACCCGTACACCGTGTTATGTACAAAATTTGGCAACGTAATCATGCAGGAGATATGGTTCAACTTGTTCAGGATGCATATAAAGGAAAGAAGCTAACATGATGCATAGTCGGGACAATCAGGCTTTCGAACGTGGCTACAGAAGTTTGCAAGCGTACAGGTAGGGGAGTCTTGCGATCAAATTCCAGACGAGGAGAGCGTCATTTGGTTCGCACGGTGCAGCTTGGGACAGAAAAAAATAGTCCTATTAGAATTTCAGACTAGTTATGATTCGGCGAGGAGTTTGAGTTAGTTTTAGATAAAGGTTCGTATAGGAGGGCTTATAAATAGACAGGAGCTCATCTGTACGAGAGATCAGAGACAAATCATCTACAAGTTTCGTTTGCATGCATCTATTATTCCTGTTTTCTTTTCCTTTGGTGTTTTGTCGAGTAAAATACCCGACCCTCTCTGCGAGATTGAGAGATCTTTACTGATTTTAGAGTAAATCAGTCGCATAGTCATTGCGTAATCACGGCTAATTTTCAACTTGTTGGTTTGCACTTTTGCTTGCCAACACACCGGCGTGAAGAACACCTGCAGATACAACAGCCCGAAACAGGACGTCATCAGGGTCCGCCTCACATTCAAGAATGTGAGCACTTATGTTAACGGAAGCACTTATTACTGGAATCAGGTTGAGTGACGCGTAGCTGGAGAGGAGGTCACGCTGGGGAAGGGACGCGCCGTGGATGATGGATCCGTAGCCGGGTAAGTCTAATTCACGAACGCGCGCTAGGAGTCCAGCCAGCAAATCTTCAGACAGGGTAAACAAACTTCTAGTTTTAGAAAGTTTCGGACTCGTAGACTTTCTGTTTTAGGAAACTTTGTCAGAAACTTTGGTCACAAACTTTGATCATAAAGTTCGGTCACAAACTTTGAAGCGAAAGTTTTTCATCAAACTTCGATCCGTACTTTAAAGTGAAAGTTTTGCATAAAACTTTGATCACAAACTTGGAGCAAAAGTTTTAGAATAAAACTTTAAATAAATAGTTATGACGAAACTTTTTTCTAGAAAAGTTATGATCAAACTTTAAATAGAAAGTTGTTATCATGAAACTTTGAGTTGAAAAGTTGGTTTGCTACGAAGCGTGCTAACGCGTGAGTGTGGATTAGAAATTCTGTCCGTAGCCTGTCCCGGCGAGACGAAGCAGACGAATCGGCTACGGATTTATAGGGATCTAGGGTATGTGATATCTGGCGCGACCGAGGCCCAACTCATTAGTAAAGGCCCCTCTCGTGATTGCACTAGCCGCGGACAATCAATGGAAAACCTTCTTTGACTCACATTAGGACCGCGTCTTAACTATTGGATCCTACATTAAAGCCCAATTATAATGTCGTCGTTGATTAGCCCATATCCAGCAGACAGAAAATAGAATACAGACAATTATAAATCACCCATCCTCCTTGAAACCACCAGACACGCAAGAGAGATACGAGCTTTTTTTTTTTTTGGGAACAAGAGAGATACACAAACTCCTGAACTACAACTATTTATTTATTTTGAGGAAAACTACAACGACTATTTATTTGCTGGGACTTGTTTTATCCAGCTGGCTGTGTACGGAAAAGAAGTTAGAATGGCTCCTCCACGCTTACCAGCAATTTCACGAAAAGATGTTGGATACAAGCAGCCCAACTCGCGAAGCTCCGAGCGGTTCAAGTCGTAGGTTAGTTTGACAGAGCTACCGGGACACGGAAGTGCCACCTCACTAACCTTCGGATCCTGGGGTTCCATCCCTTCCAAGAAGTTGTCTACTTCAGCGGCTCCATGATCACCGGGATAGGCCTGTTTGATCTATGACCAGAAAACGCCGTGTCGGAATTCTGGGCGCGTCACAAATGTGGCGAACGATTTGTTCGCCATACCTTCGACGAGCTGTGGCGTAAAAAATGAACTGCACTCTGCAGTAGTAGCCAAACATTCGGCAAACTGTGGCGAGAGCGTTTGGCCAACATGGCGTGCCACAAGTTTGGCGCCGTGAGTTGTAGCGAGTGGTGGACGCGAACCAAACGCGCCCTTTAGGATCATCACGATGGAAATAAGAGTTGAACCGGGACTCAACGGCCCAGTGAGCCTGCTCATGCTCGGTTAATCTGTTGAAGTTGATGTCCTCTAATCTCCAGAGACTGTCCTCGTCCTCGCCCTCGCAGCTGTAGCTGTAGCGCCGTCGCACAGCCGATCGACTCGCAATGTTGTTTTGATGGTGCTTGTGCACCCACTCAACAGTGGTCGTTCCGTCGGGCTGCAGTGATTCGTGGAGGATCCAGACTCGAAGCTCCGATTGCTCCGATTGATCTGTCAGGGACGCGAGGTATACGCCCTTCTTCAATTCGATTTCCCCAGATAAATGTTTGACGGATCGGTGCCTCGATCAACACCCGTCGGCGGCCTGATCACCTGGTACTCGTCCTCCCTAGACGACAGTGATATCCTGACGAAGAAGTTTGCCCTGCAATGGACAGTAGAGGTTTCCTCGCCAGCAAGCCACGTGGCGGGCGCCCTTGGATCGCCAGGTCCCAGTACGCGAAGCTACCCGCAGCCTCGCCTCGCCGGGGAAGGGCCGCTCCTCCCATTTTCCGGTTCGAGACGAGAAGACCTGCAGGAACAGTGGAAACGGCGGCCACTCGATGTAGCGGTCGCCGCCGCGCCTGTAGGGCGAATCAGGGACACGGCCGTGGGATCGAACACGAGGCAGCAGCAGCACGCGCGCGCAACACAGAGACTCGTCGACGGCCCCGTCGTGGCGCCGTGGGGGAGCGGGTCCCACCGCCTCGTGGCGGGATTGACGACGAAGTTGCCGACGAGGAGGAGCCCGTTGCAGTGGTCCCCCACGGAGGTCCACCCGTCGTCAGCTGCCTCGGGGGAAGGAAGTCGAGCCGGCCGGAGACGCCCGTTGTGTACGGTGAGGCGGGGGCCGGAAGAGCTCAGGGAAGTCGATGAGGATGCCGGCGAGGGAGAGCGGCAGGCGGTCGACGCGGAGGAGGCGGGCCGCGTCCACGGCCGCGCGCCACCATGTGCAGACGGACCTGCACGCGGCGAGGCCGCGTGGCGGGACGCGGCGGAGGATGTTCTCGAGCGCGTCCAACGGGAGCAGATCAATGCCCTGCTTCTGCTCCACCGCCATCTCGATCTCGGCGGCTGATCTTTCTCGCAGGTCGCGGCTCTTTTGCTTTAGCACGTCACAACCGCGCGCCTGCGTTGTACGTAAACGGGGGTGAATTATCCAGTTCGGCTAGCCACTTCGAATCAAACTTGCATTGGGCGTGGCGTGAAATTAAATTAGCCCACGGGTTGCGTAAAAGGAATTGCTGGAGAGTTGCAGGCCAAAATTGCTTCCCTAGCAGCGGAACAATTGAACAACTGTCCTAAATCATACTTGGCTGCACTAGTAGCTTGGAACACATGGTTTCTTAGATAAGTTTCCTCCGATTGAATGTGCTGATCGGTTCAGTTCCGAGGTTGCAGAGTTTTACACGACCATGAGTAAAACAAAATCACAAGGTCATAAACTCCCAGTGGCCAATTTCTCTCCTTTCACGAGTCCAACATTGTATGGATCGTAGGGATACCAACAGCACATTCAAGATCCACGAGGATACCAACACACCATTGTATGGTTCCTCGGTATACAACAGCACATTCAAGATCAAGGACATTCAAGCAACACCATCACTAGCCAGATCTCATGACTTTGTGTGAGCTGGAGACGGGAAGCACGACAGAAAACTAAAACGCGAGACAACGCCGACTTCACTGCTCATGCAATCTGATAAACAACTTATCTGCTTCAACCAATCGTGACTGACACAATTCCTTGATTGTTCAAAAGGAGGCAGCGTGAACTTGGACGACACAATAGCACCATTTCTTAGCTATTGACTTTATGACTTTTGAGTTATGACGGAACCTCAATCTATCGACTTATGCCAAATCATGATGATGCAATCAGCTGTGCACGCAACACTGCACGAGAAACGAACAACAACAAAAGAACAGCAACAAGCAGCAGCAGACCATTTCCTAAAGATAAACGAAGAAACCAGCACATGAAAAACATGGTGCAGGATGGATGGCAGCCCTGAGAGCTAACCAAGGTCTCAGAACAACGACAAAAGCATCCCCGAAATTTTGCAGGGCAAAATAGAATCAAAGCAGAACACATTACCATAACAAAAGCTCATCTATGCAACCAACACCATAATCACAAATGGTTTCATATTTTTCACATGCAAAAACTAACTCTGGTTCATATTAGCAACTTCCTTACAGGCAGTAGTAGATGGAAAACTTCAAATTCATGTCCGACAAGCATGGACCGGGTGTCTCAAGGCACCATTCACATTTATTCTCGGCATAGACAAGCGTAGCGGTCAGGGACCAAACCACGGAGATCAAGAAACACGAGGCCGAATTCTCTACTGGGTCTTGGCCATGTGGCGCACCAGGTCAACAACACGGTTGCTGTAGCCCCACTCGTTGTCATACCAAGAGACAAGCTTGACAAAGTTGTCGTTAAGAGCAATCCCAGCCTTGGCGTCAAAGATGCTCGACCTAAGCAGAAAATGGGTAAACAAAGTGAATAAAACAATGCAAGAGACTATTCTAGCCTTTGTATAATGTCATTAACAGTGTTGTAGTACGTTAACAGTTTTATACAGCAAAACTACGTACCTGCTGTCACCAACAAAGTCGGTGGAGACCAAATCCTCATCAGTGTAACCCATGATTCCCTTGAGCTTGCCCTCAGAAGCAGCCCTGTAAAATAGCACATTCCAGGTCAATCATATTCTGCTACATCACTGTTGGTGCAAAACTTTCAACTTGAACTGCATCATAACATAGGGATAGCTTGACCCTTAGAAACTTACTTGATAGCATTCTTGATGTCCTCGTATGAGGCTGCCTTCTCAGTCCTCACAGTGAGGTCAACAACGGACACATCGACTGTGGGAACACGGAAAGACATACCAGTGAGCTTGCCGTTCAAATCAGGAAGAACCTTGCCAACAGCCTGTACACCAACATCACTTGTCAGCATGGAGGAAACTAACAAAGCTCTTCAAACACAGTTTGGTCACCACAGCTATACCAAATGCAGCTTAAGCAGTGAAATCAGAATTTCAAACAATGTTAGTGTTCTATCAATAAGGCGTCTAGAAATTTAGGTTCTTTTTGCCTAAGAATGTGTGCTCAGCAACAGTGGCAAAATGAGAATGCATAGTTTCATTAAAATACAAAACATAGATGAACCTAAACAATACACACAGATTAAAATGTCAATTCTTATGCAAAGAGCTTGTATACTTATTGTAAACTGCACTGAGATTAAAATGCATAATGCTACTATAGTTAGTTGCAATGATAGGTCAGACTATAATAACAATTCAGTGCCACAATAGTACATCATGCACTCAAGAGCTTGTGACATACCTTGGCAGCACCAGTGCTGCTTGGAATGATGTTAAAGCTAGCAGCCCTTCCACCTCTCCAGTCCTTGGCTGAGGGTCCATCAACAGTCTTCTGGGTGGCTGGAAAGAGAGATCATATTTTCAATTCGCTGCATATAAAACAGCCATCCAACGATCAAAACAGGTTAAGCTACTCATCCAAATCTACTCACCAGTGATGGAATGGACAGTAGTCATCAGACCCTCGACAATACCGAAGTTGTCATGGATAACCTGATTAATGACATTAGAAACTAATATAAGATGAAATTCCCTGAGTAAAAAAAACCTGGAACTTTCCAACGAAATAAACAGCACACACCTTGGCAAGGGGAGCAAGGCAGTTTGTGGTGCAGCTAGCATTGGAGACAATGGTAAGGTCAGGGGTGTACTTGTCCTCGTTGACACCAACAACGAACATCGGGGCATCTTTGCTAGGGGCAGAGATAACCACCTTCTTGGCGCCACCCTGTTTAATCAATATAATAAAAGGCCAAGCGTTAGAAACATAGTTGTACCTACAGAGATGAAACATCATTCTCATGTGACAAAACTAAATCGACTTCAACACTGCAGGCGTGCTTTGCTCCTATTAGCAAAAAATGAAAAGACCACCATTGAAAAGTACCACTAACATATCAACAAAACCATAAGCAGATTGAAGTAAAAGTTAGTATACAAGTCTATATGGGTTGAAAGGTTCTATGAAACAAATTTAAGGTTATTTGTCCAAGTTCAGAAACTAGTTGGTAATCATCATTTTGGTTTGGCAAATGCATTAGAACCACTACAGCCTGAACTATATACTATAACACAGAATTAGGAGCATGATAGCATGCTTAAAGATACAGAAATTATCAAACAGAGACTATACCTTCAAGTGAGCCGCTGCCTTGTCCTTGTCAGTGAAGACACCAGTGGACTCCACGACGTATTCAGCACCAACCTCACCCCACGGGATCTCCTCCGGGTTCCTATAGCATAACAGACGATCAAGCATGAGTCACACATCAAGAGCACGGAATTTAACACATATTTCGCACGAGCTGTGAGAAATTACTACCTGACACCGAAGACGGTGACCGGCTTCTCACCGAAGAGAAGGGTCTTGGTGTCCTTCATCTTGATGTCGCTGTGCTTCCAGTGGCCGTGCACTGTGTCGTACTTGAACATGTAGGTCTACAGACAAACAACGCAGGACTTGTTACCATAGCGCTCAATAATCACATAATTAAAGACCAGGTCAACTTAGAATTTAATAACGAGCAGACCTCCCTGACAAATTACTAACTCATAAATACATGCAGAATTGGGTATAGTTCAGCTGACCAACGCAGCAATAATTTAGATCCAAGCACGGCAGTGAGGAGGAATCATAATTCAAGCAACTCTGAGACGTAGTTAACCTATCTGAGCACAGGAGCTGAGAATTCGAGCCTAAAACCACTGTTAAACCCTACAGACCAACAGATCTACGCAGCACGGGAAACGAAACCGCAGATCGAGGCGCGTACCATGTACTCGGTGGTGATGAAGGGGTCGTTGACGGCGACGAGCTCGACATCGGGGCTCTGGAGGGCGACCCTGGCGACGAGCCTGCCGATCCTTCCGAAACCTGAGACACATACACGAGGAACCAAGTCAGGTGACGGCCAAATCCAACCAAACCGCAGCAGAACGGAACACGAGACGGTGGGTTCGAGCAGGACAGTAACAACTCACCGTTGATTCCGATCTTAATCTTGCCTGGCGCGCGCGAAACCCAGCCAAAATTGAAGAGAAAACAGTCAGCGAAACAGCCGCGATCAGATCGAAAGACGAAGCAGAGGAGAGCGGAGGCCGGACGGAGGATTCCGCCCGGAGGAGGGAGGAGGGATTACCCATGGCGACTAGTGCGGCGGCGACGACGACGAGAGGCTGAGACTGGCGAGAGGATGTGGCGGAGAGTCTAGAAGAAGCAGATATGGTGATGAGGTGCCTCCTCTAGTAGCCTTATATAAAAGCCACAGGAGATAGCGTGAAGGCCCTGTTCGTTGCTGCGCTCTAAAATTAGTACTTCACATCAATGAGAATCTTACTTATTTATAAATATTTCGATCAATTTAATGACAAAATTCTATTGACAGATTGATGCTTAATTTTCGAGATGAATCTAATGAGACTTAATTAATTTAGGTTTCTTTAAAGTGATGCTTACAGATAACAGTCTTCTAATCAATTAACCTTATTAGATTCGATCTCATAAATTAATCTGAAGTCTCGTAATTTATTTTATAATTAAATTTTATATAATATTTCTAAATATTAAGATTCTTTTTAATGTGACAGCTATAAAGACTCCAGAAAAAGAACACACCCTAAAGAAATGAATTTTGTAATAATGAATGGAAGGAGAAAGCGAAACGGAATGGAACCGGTGCTTGCGGGAAAAGAAAAACAAATGCGAGGGAAACATTTTTTCTATCCCGGTGCGCGCGGGTGACCTGTCCCTCCGCTTTCTCCAGAAGCGGTCCAACAACGGAGCAGCGGCGTGAGGTGTCTCGATGACGTGTAGGCCCGCGGCGTCCGAGGCCCACGTGCCATGGACGGGGACGGGTGCGGCGGGGTGGGCGCGCGGCGTGGTTTGTGGCGCAAGAAGAAGCTGCCAGTGTTTCTTGCGGGGGCAATAATGCCGGGGTTAGGAAATTAGTGGAGGAATGGAAAGCGGGTTTGTGCGAAAGCAGGGAGAAAAATTAGTGGCTGCGGTCCGTCTGACGCGGAGTAGTGAAACGGAGAAGTGGTTTGCGGTGTGCCGCGCGCGCCGTTGGTTGTGACTGGGACGGCGCAGCAGAAAGTGGTCCGTCCGGCGGCGACGGGGCAAGTGCCGGGCGGCAGCCGGCGGCGAACGGCAAGTATGCTACTCGCAGTCGCAGACGGTAAAATGTTCTTGTTCGTGGACAGAAACGTGGGTTTTTGGATGCTTCGATTGCCCTGCACCGTCATTCTTCTTGAAAATGAAAATGGCACGAGCTTGAACGCCCGTTCCGGGGCTCTCTCCTACTCTTACCTATACGTGCCATTTGCCAGGCGTTCGGGGACAAATCCTGTGGCAGTGCACGTGAAACGACAGCACGTCGACATGTGCGGTGGCCGCGGCGGCGGATCCTTGAAAATCTGGCGCTGCGGACGTCCCGTGCCGCCGTGGGGCAGGGGGCCAGCGTTGTTTGGGCGTGGACGCCTGCGACGGCGACACCGCGACACGCACGCGCCACTCTGCCACCGCTTACCTCGGGTAATCTCGGGACTGCCACGGAACCGGATATTCCCTTGCTTCCCCTTCCGGATGCTTCGCCCCGAACGAGGCAGGCAGAGCCAGCGGTCATCGCGCACGTACGATCCCGAGCTCTTTCATTCTCCTTTTCGTCCATGTCGTTTCTTACCTCTAAAATTTTAAGCACTATCATCATCATAGAAAATCTTATTATTTATAAATATTTCGATCAATTTAATAACAAACTCTATTGACAGATTGGTGTTAATTTTTGAGATAAATCTAATGAGCTTAATTAATCTAGATTTTGTTAAAGTGATCTGCTGATAGTAATCGTCTTCTAATCACGACTTAATTAATCTCATTAGATTTGTCTCAGTAAATTAGTATAAAACCTATAATTTATTTTATAATTAAAGTAAGATTCCTTTTGATGTGACAGCTCGTACCAGCCGAGTTAGGAGAACGTCGGTTTCACGGCTCGTCAGGAATCCGAAACGCGCGGCGCCGCCGGTTTCAAAACCCGCCGGCGGCATCAGTCCCAGTCAGGTCCGCCGGCCGGCCAGTCGTCGCCGCCACGCACGCAGTCGTGCGTGCCTGCGGGGTCTTCCTTTTCCTTCCTCGTCCACCGATTCTTGTCAACCTAAAAATGCACGGACATCTGGAAAATTTTCTCAAAGAAGATACGCAGAGGCTTGTCGAGAACGAAAGGAACATCCGTGGTGGTCGGTCGCTTTGTTCTAGGCGCACCATCGCCAGGACGGACGACAGGCGACGCTTCTGCGAATCGGAACCTCTCGTTTCTCCGGTGGCTGTTGCCAATCGGCGCCTGTGTCCCTCACCCTCACGATGGATCGTGCGTTGTACGTATTTCCTTACGGCTGGTGCTCGTATGGTTCTCGCGACTCCTGTGCAGGTTGACGTCATCGTCGCGTAATTAGTCACGAGCGTAGACCTGTTTTGATTTAGCCATAAAGTTGTATCATGATTTTGCTTCCTGCCTTGTATATATTGCGGTGTGATTGCGTACTTGTACGCTTGAAAGTATTTTATTGCCCGTATGATTAGGCGTAAAATATTATATATATATATACACCTCACCAGTATAGCACTTCAGCTTTTCTTCTTTTTTTTTTTTTGGAGGGGAGTATGGCACTTCAGCTGAGTCACGTAAGAAGACGACGCTTGCTTCCAGCTCAACTTCAGTTGGTGGCGGAAATTTGTCGGCCAGGCCAGATTAACATGTACCGACAAATTGGGCCCAGCACAGAATTATCATTACAACAAGCAAATATGTTCCGTCGTGGTCTACTAGACCGGTGGCTGTTGCTGTGGGCTACTCGGTGGCAGGGCTGGGGTTCTACCACATCCCCCACCCGCCGCTGTCCAGGAAGAAAGATTCGAAGACTGCGCTGGTCAAGGTAATTGGGGGCTCCTTGTCCGCTGCTCAGATGGTGGCTCAGCTTCAACGTCTTGTTCCTGGCAGATGGAGATGGGAACCGGTGGCTCATGACGCAACATCTTTCATTGTTCCATTCCCATCGAAGCATGAGCTGCAACGGGCAATTGAATTTGGAGGTGCTAATGTCCGTGATAGCAAGGGTATACCCAATGGGATGCGGATTGAATTCAAAGAATGGCAAGAGGAACGAGGAAGGGTACCTGCTACCTAAGGTTTGGGTACGGGTTTCCGGCCTCCGGAAAAAAATGAGGGAGTTCTTGAACCTTTGGGCCATCGGCTCCTTGCTTGGATCCACTCAAACGGTGGACATGGAAACCACCCGTCGCAGCAACTTTGGCCGGGTCCAAGTGGCGGTTTTAGACCACAAGCTCCTACCTCCATCTCTAGAAGTTGTCATCGGGGATCACTACTTCGAACTCAAGTTTGAAATTGAACCGGTCGGCTTTGACGACAATGGAGACGAGGTCCGGTTTGATCTCGGAGATGGGGATAAGGATAATGATGGTCATGACATGGAGGAGGATACCACAACATGGAAGATGGTGAAGGAGACGAGAGATGGTAAACGATCTAGGAATGAGCCTCGGGATGACAATGGTGAAGTGCGGTCTAATCTTGAGGGAGAGGGGCTAGGCACCAATCCTAAGGGATCCACTCGCAATTTCACCAAGGAGCGAGAGGGACCTTATTGAAGCTAAGGTCCGGAGCATGGCTAACGAAATTCGGATATGGCGGTGGACTCCACGCTAAACTTCGTGCTGATAATATCCTTGCCGAGGTTGATGATGAGCGAGGTTGATGGAATACTTGGAAGATGAGTACTCCGATGATGATTACGATCTCTTGGACATTGGGAACACGGAGGAGATGCGGACCGAGTCCTCGGGGGCTCGGGTCGGTGCTCCGGTAGACACCCGAGTTGGGCTAAGCGTTGGCTCGGGTCGGGCTACGGAAGCTTTTCGGGAGGAGGCGCTGCACGGCACTCGGACAGGAGATGACCCAGTCTGCTGGGATTGTCACTCGGGCCGACGCCGCGCGGCTGCTCGAGTCGAGCAAGGCGGCGGCTCGGGTCGAGGTGGCAACAGCGGACGCGCACCAACCAGGGCCGAAAGCATCGCGGCGGCAGCTGGGATACGAGGAGGCGGTCGTGTCACCAACTCGGTCCAGCCCGAGGCTGGCGGGTTTGGCCGACCAGACACGCCTTGGAGAAGGCCAAAAACCGCGCGGCTTGGAAAAACCTCGACATCGAAGGTAATATTTGGTCACTCTCCTACCTTTCCGATAAAGCAATTTCCACCAAGGTTAGTAACTTAGGCGTAGCGCTAGGTTCTAATCCCACTCAAATTTTGGATTCGGTTTCTTTACTAAAACAAGTCGATTCAAGTAGGCTAGCGCTGCAAGATGCTAGTAGTCCTAATGAATCAGATTTTTGTGCGAATCTTGATGAGACTGATGAAAATGATAATTTTGATCTTGAGAATACTATCCTCGGCCACTTATGTGGAGACCTTACAGAGGAAGTGATGGACGAGGACAGGTGATCACCTAAGTCTGTGATTTTCAAGCTTGTCTTCAAAAAAAATAAGTCAAAGAATTCCTCTAGAAGGAAAGGCACTGCTAAGATTAGGATGGTTAAAAAACATAAAAATGGTGCTAAATGAAAGGAATCTTCCGGAATAGCAGAGGTCTTAGTGACTTGGCTAAGTATAGGTTCCTCTCGGATACATGTAGAGAAGAGAAGCTAGACTTCATTGCTCTACTTGAAACCGGGAAAAATGACTTCCCTCAAAGCACCCTAAATAACATTTGCGCCGGCCAAGACTTTCTTTGGCATTGGTCCGAGCCTCACGGTCGGTCCGGTGGCATTCTTCTTGGAATTAATCCGGCAGTTTTTGACATCGGTAGTATTGCGGAAGGGGATTTCTATGTGAAATTTCATCTCCGCAATAAAGAGGATGGCTTCCGATGGGTCCTAGTGGCGGTCTACGGGGCTGCCCAGGACGAATTCAAGGAACCATTCCTCGCAGAGCTTGTTCAAACTTGTGCAAAGGAAGATCTACCCCTGCTTGTTGGTGGTGATTTTAATATCATCCGGAAACCACAAGAAAAGAATAACGACCGGTATAATGATAGATGGCCATTTCTCTTTAATGCGGTCATAGACAGACCTCGATATGAGAGAATTGGAACTATCAAACCGGAAGTTCACTTGGGCAAATTCCGGACCCGTACCCACGTATGAGACCCTTGACCGCATTCCGGCCACGACCGAATAGGAGGCGAAATATCCGCTGGTTACGGTTCGAGCACTTAACCGAGACATCTCCGACCACACACCGCTACTTTTGAGTACCGGAAGGGGACTCACTCTAATAAACAACCACTCTTTAAGTTTGAATTAGGATGGTTGTTAAGAGATGGGTTCGCGGAGTTGGTCTCTAAAGTTTGGACAGATGAAGGGCGAGGACACACACCGCTTCGAGAGATGGCAATTTAAGATCCAACGACTCCGTCAATTCCTAAGGGGATGGGCAAAAAACACTAGTGGTTCTTACAAAAAAGAGAAAAAAGAGATCATCAAAAAAGCGGACGAACTAGACAAAAAGGCTGAATCGCAACTCCTTAGTGCTCAAGAAATGGACCTTAAGCATTGTTTAAAACAACGCCTGGTCCAGCTCTTAAGGGAGGAAGAATTAAAATGGTATCAAAGAGCCAAAACAACTAAGTTGTTACATGGCGACTGTAATACTACATACTTCCAAATGGTGGCCAACGGAAAACATAGGAGAACAAGGATCTTCCAGCTAGAACAAGAGGAAGGGATAATAGAAGGTGATGATAACTTAAAACGTTACATCACAAACTATTATAAAGGCCTCTTTGGAGCGTCGGAAAGAAATCATTTTTCTCTAGTTGAGGCTCTTCGGGAAGACATCCCTCAAGTGACCACGTCGGAAAATAAAATCCTAACTTCAACCTTTATAGAGGAAGAAGTAAAGAAGGCAATTTTCCAAATGGAGCACAACAAAGCGCCGAGTCCGGATGGTTTCCCAGCAGAGTTCTACCAAGCTTTTTGGGAAATCATCAAAGGGGATCTACTGCCGTTGTTTGAGGAGTTCCATAGAGGCCACCTACAGTTGTATAGCCTAAACTTCGGAGTCATTACTCTTGTTCCTAAGCTCACGAAGCCAAACAAATACAACAATTCAGACCCATATGTCTACTCAATGTGAGCTTCAAAATATTTACTAAGGTAATAACTAATCGAATAGCACTAGTGGCTCGGAAAGTTATTAAACCTTCACAAACAGCCTTCATGTCGGGTAGGAATATTATGGAAGGTGTGGTTATATTGCACGAAACCATACATGAAATGCACCGGAAAAAGTTGGATGGTGTCATCTTAAAATTGGATTTTGAAAAAGCATATGACAAGGTTAATTGGGCCTTTCTCCAACAAGCGTTACGGATGAAAGGATTTTCGCCTATGTGGTGTAAATGGATAGACCAAATAACTAAAGGGGGCAGTGTGGCCATCAAAGTCAATGATGACATCGGTCACTACTTCCAAACAAAGAAGGGTCTAAGACAAGGTGATCCTTTGTCTCCACTCCTTTTTAATATAGTCGCAGATATGCTTGCCATTCTAATTGAGAGAGCAAAAAATAATAGAGACTTCAGAGGGGTTGTTCCACACTTGGTGGATGGAGGGCTATCCATACTCTAATATGCCGATGATACAATTCTTTTTATGGAACACGATCTAGACAGCGCCAAAAATCTTAAACTAGTGCTAAGTACTTTTGAGAGAAGCTTTTGTGCGCGCGCCGGCACGCGCCCACCCTGCTTTCTCACGTACGATGCGAGTTGGTGCACAAGATTCGTGCAAAAATGAAGTTACGGATAACCGTAACAACTGAACTGCTACCGTAATCGGTAAACGATAATCGTGGCTATCGTTTTGCGGTTGCCTCGGGAAGAAATAAATGTGCTGGACTCCGTTTCAAGGACGAGCACTATACTACTTTTAAGGCCCGGTGAACATAAATGAAGGACCGGGACTCAAGTGCTGCTTTTAATTAATGTGCCGAACTCCGTTTCAAAAAAACAATATCCATTTTCAAACCCGTGTTGCAAGGGGACAAGTCATGGATGAAGCTCTCTCCTATTTAAGCAACCAGTGAGGCCTTAGCCCTCCATCGGAGTTGAGTACCTTACCACTAAAAGACCGGGTGTCCAAGGTTGCACCTGTGAGTTTCCTGAGCGCCACAGGATGATTACGTGTAGGCCGCAAGCAAGAAGGTTTGGTTGCTCAGAATGATATATTGGAATTTTGTGATTGCTGGTTCAACTTTGCGGCTACTAGCACTTGTAATTTTATTCCTTATTGTGACATGCAGATACAGAGCTATGTCTGGTCCGGCCGGGCGTGAGACAGCAAGTAATCTTAGTGCTATTGATCAAGCTGTTTTCGAGGCTGCTGCTGCTGGAGGTCATCGGGCTGTCATATTTGAGCCAAGTGTCGGGAAAACATTTGACTCATGTCAAGAAGCATTTACATTCTACAATCTTTATTCGTGGGAATGTGGGTTTGGCATTAGATATGGCCGTAGTAGAACAAACGGTCAAGGATACAGGACTCGGCAGGACATCATATGTTCATGTTCGGTGAGTTTAGTATTAGTCGTAACCATTTTCGAGCATCTTATAAAAATAATAGCATTTTTATAACATGATAAAATATGATGTTACAGGGTTCAACAGCATTTTCCGGCTAGAGCACGTCTAGTTACTGATTCCAAAATGTTGTGTTTGTGTGTAATTTCTTAATTTGGCTTGGCTTATCCGTAGGTGTGTGTATGTCAGTGTAACACATGTTGTGTTTAGCATAAGTGCTAATGTAATGTTTTCTCGTGCTGGTTGTGCTTATGTGCACAACATGATATAATATGAAGTTTGTCGTTGTGGGTCAGATTGTGTAGTAAATTTCAGATTTTGGAATGACTGGATTGTTGGACAGATCGTAGAGCCGTTGAACTTGCATCAGA
This sequence comes from Chloris gayana, assembly GCA_031894775.1. NCBI lineage: Eukaryota > Viridiplantae > Streptophyta > Magnoliopsida > Poales > Poaceae > Chloris > Chloris gayana. The sequence goes on from JAUNZO010002202.1 coordinate 110,950, forward strand.
TCCTGTGGTTAAATGCGGAGGTTGCATCATAAACCATTAGGCACCGCCTCGTTCGACACGCATGCCAGCTCGCCGGATTTTAAGATATCTAAAACACGTGGGTTTCCTTACAAATAATCCATGCCACATCATCCAAAAAAAATTATCCATTGGATCCACCCGCTGAGAAATATAAAACATTGGATCTGCACACGAACGTTTTACTTCTAGACACTTGAAGAAAGCATTAATAAAGATCCCATGATTCTTTTGTGTACTTACATCTAGACCCTTTCACGAAAAATATTTTCGTTTTCCGGTCCTTACACCACCTATTCACTGGATATATTCATTTTGATCTTCAAGAATAAGAATTTGGTCACTAGATACTTCATAAATTGTAGTAATACTTTCTTAGTCCTTTCACCACTAATTTGAATTATAAAATAAATGTCTGTAAAATTAAGAAGATGCAACATATAGTCAATTACATAGTTTCCTATTCCTCTTACCACTGATTTTATGTTCTAATGCAACTTTTAGTGTTGTATTAAAACAAAAAAAACATGTGTAAACTAAAATATGCAGTAATATAAATTTGATTTATACAAAAACATATGTGAAAAATACAAATAAGAGGTCTGACTTGCACGTGGTAAACACACTTCATTTATTCACTACTAATGGTATGCCTGAAACTTGAGAAAATAATTAGAGTAAGTAAAAAATCTTTCTATAGAAACAAAGATTAATAGTCAATTATTTGCTATTATTTCAAATTACGTTTCTACTATTAGATATAACATCTGATAATTCTTTTATGTAAGTTTTACATAAAAAAAACTTCATAAGTATTTAGAATGGTGGAAACTATAGGGTCATAAAACAAATAGTTGCAAGGAAAGCGCAGCAAGGCCGGGCGAAAATTCTAGTGCCATTTTGGATTCACGAGCACCAGCTGTCCATCACTTTCAGCTTCGCCAATATCTTCCATTAGATTTCTAAAACGGTGTTACACGAGTGATGACAACTCTCTATAATTGCATCTGCCTTCCTTCGGTCCGGTGTGGCCCAGTCACGGCGCTGCCGCTGGAAAAGCCAGGCGTGGTGTACAAGGCACGGCGCTGCCTCTGAAAAAGCCAGGCGAACTGTACATGCAGAGCAGGATTCTCTGTAGCTTGTCAGTCATTTGTCTCCCCTCAAAGCAAGCGCTGCCTCTGGGAGTCAGGGGTGTTCGTTTCCCCTATCTAATTTTTAGAGGTCAAATCAAAGAGAATTTTATCATTTTGAAGTACTAAATAAAGTCTAATCTCGAAACTAATTGCAGACCCCCTATCTAATTCACGAGACGAATCCAACGAGGGTAATTATGGTGTTATTAGAAGATGTTTACTGTAGCATCACCGTAGCAAAACATAGATTAATTAGGATCATTAGATTCGTCTCGCAAATTAGAGGGGGTCGCAACATAGGTTTTGTTATTAAATTAATAAAAGTAGTACTAAATAGTAAGATTCTCTTTGATGTGACAGATATCTAAATTTTAGAGGGTGAAAACGAACGGGGCCTCGGACTACCCGCACCGGTCATCGGGAGGCTTCCGGTACCCGATCTGGAGGAGCCACGTCGGCCATAAACTGCTGCAGCGGAGTACTGGGAGCCGTCCGGTACCCTCCCGGACGCGCTCCCACCCGGCAAATGCAGCGCGCGTACGGCCGTCCGGGAGGCGCCGACGTGGCTCCGGCCCCGCAGTTCGCGGCTCCTCCCGCCATGATCGGGAAACCCGGAAATCGCCGGAAGGGAGAGAGAGAGAGAGAGCAGCAGCTCGAGCGGCGGAGGAGGCGGCGCGGGGAGGGAGTGGGCCTAGCGGCGACGCGGATCCGGCCGGGCCGCGGCCGTGGGAGGCGGGCCCAGCACGGACCGGGCGGCGCTCGAGGGACGCGGGAGACGCTCCGCCGCCGGATCCGGGCCGTCGCTGCGCGCGGAGGCGCGCGGAGAGGCGGGGAGGCGCCGGCGGCCGGGCGGCGAGGCGCGCAGGGCCCCGGGAGGCGCTCCGCCGCCGCCGCCGTGGCGGCGCGCGGGGAGGCGCGCGGGCGGGGAGGCGCATGCGGCGAGGCGGGGAGGCGCGGGGAGGTGGAGGCCGGCGGCTGCGGCTCGCTCGTTGGGCAGGCTCCGGCGGCAAGCGCGGGGATTCGGGGAGGCGCCGGCCGTCGGTGGAGCTCCATGGACGCCGCATCCACGAGAGGACAGGCGGCGGGGGATGCTCGCGGAGGAGGACAGGCGGCGGCGGCGGCATGCTCGCGGGAGGAGGACGGGCGGCGCGCTCGGGGAGGAGGACGGGCGGCGCGCTCGAGGGACGTGGGCTCGCGGCGTCACGGCGACCCGGCGCGCAGCAGCGGGGAGGAGAAGGTCGGGGGAGGGATTGGGAGAAATGGATAGGGAGAGAAAGAGAAAAGGGAGAGAAAATAAGAGAAAAGGGAAGGGAAAAATAAAAAAGATAAGGGAAAAAGGAAAAAAATGTTTAATTTAAAAATGATTGCTGAACTGTTGTTAAAAATAAGAATATAAATAGAAGAAGAGATAAAAGAAGATGGTAGTTGGAGATGGTTGAATAAAATATTGGGTAGTTGATATAAAGGATGAATATAGAGTATGAACGGGTGCAGTAAATCTGTACCTAGAGGAGAGAATCTTGTCGACTAGGACAGAATATTCCTTTTAGAGGATGGAAATAGAGTACCACGAGTGCAGATAGTCTCAGTACTCGGGGTGCCGCATCGCCAGGGTCTCTGTTGATGGGGGTTGATAGTACAGTTCATCGTTATCCGCATTGACTACTAGAAACAAGGTGCTTCGGCGCGCGGCTAAAGTCAAAACCGGGCGTACTGCAGGCCAGGGTCTCTGTCCGTGCTCGGACGTTTGTCTCCATTCGGGGGGGGCACTGCATGGTGTGGGCTCGGCGCAGTGCGGTTAAGGCTCTATGCGTGCGCAGTTGGGTAGGCCGCTGGGTCGGTATTGTACGGGGTGACTGCCAGTAGCTGTATATCCTAGTTTTGCAGCTAGTACGTGTTTTAGCAGCAAACTTTGTTGAATTTGACTTTACTTTCTTGAGAATTAGTAGATTGCTAGATTGAAATTTCGGCATCACAAAAGCAACCAAGGTCGTAGAGTGTCTTTTTTAATATAGAAAATCTTCTTGTAGCCACGAGCTGTTTTTTTTTATTATTGAAACTTGATGGCACTGTACAGGCGTTCCGGCAATCACTCGAAACAAAAAAGGATCCAAGTTCCGAGACCTGGGCCTCGTACTGGACAACTTTTGCGGTTGGGCCAAGGGTGGCTAGTCGTGCGTCTGTTTTTTCTATTTTTTTTCATTCAATGTGCTGATTAATCTTTATAAAAACTTTTTACGATACATCCAATTTCAACCCGTGCTGCAGCGAGACAATTTCTGGATAAAAGATTATGGTACTTGGCCAGGGCGTGGTAAAAATTGGCTGTCCAAGTGGCCGCAACGGATACATGTGCGGCGACAAACCTTTACAAAAAAAAGAGTGCATTGATTAAAAAACGAAAAGGAGTTCCACTTTTATTTGGACAATCAGCATTGCGCATACATTTGTACAATTTTCCGCACATCCACGATTGATGCGATCATATAACCTTCGCTCGTGTGGAACTTAATATCATCTAAATCAAATTTATTATCGTTTTGTTTTGTGTGCCCTGCGCCGCTGCTCGTCATCTCACGCTGCTCACAGTTCAAGTCCATCTGGATCGGTTCCGAAGTGATAGATTTCTCCATTTCCGACACTGGGATGTCCACGCAGTGTAATTAGTCCGCGAGTTTTGAAATTGTACATGCAATCGTAGAATAAATGTATGAACCTGGATGCCGTGGGCCTGGAAACCGATGTGATGCGATCTTGGCAATAATGATCGTTGTGCTACCAAATATGGCCAGAAATGTGAGCATCAAGTTAATCAGTCTTTATTGAGGGAAAACATCGTTATGAGAAAATTGCTATATTGTTACCTTGGTCCGTTTTTAAAATACTTGGTATGTTGGTGGTTTTTAAAGCAAGCGTCCGTAAGACTAGAACGCAGCCTAATGTTAAAGGGCATTGCTATAAATGGAACAAAACTATATCCCTACGAGCATCACAAACTGGTGTTTTTACCTGTAAGTGACTTTTCACCTGGTTGAGGTTCGGTGTCTTCACATTCATTAGCTCTACAATACGCTTTGGGCTTGCGCTTGTCCATCGCAGCGTTGCTAAAACTGTTAGTTGGCAATCTTAGATGCTCAATACAACACTTGTGGAAAAGAAATGATGCTCAATAGAACTTACGATCTGCACCGCCAAGAAAGGAAATAGCTTTACAAAAAGCCATATGAAGCTCATGCGTCCATCGAATCCGAGCTCGCTTTGATCTTGTGTACCGGCGCACCGGCGAGTTGCATCTCTCGATGATGGTTCGGGGTGTTGGGAGCGGGTTGTCTTTGGTGTACGCTAGTAACAGCAGCAAACGCACCGTCCGTCTGATGCCTCTTTATATACACTCTCTTTCACCGGTCCTATCTCACCAATTATTAACCACGAATACCCAACCAATTCTGACCTGCGCCTGCGTCATGCGGTCCACAATACGCCCAGCTAATTATGAGCTGCGCCTCAAGGTTCGGTCCACCATTGTTGGGGTTCAGCTTGTCAGTAATTTATGTCTACCTGTGCGCGCTCCACGTCGTACTCGAGTCCGTAACGCGTAATGGACATGCTGTAAGATGATGTGTTTGGCTAGATGCGTTGTTTAGCGCGACTTTTAAAGTCCATGTGTATCGATACCGCGGGGTGGGCACGCGCCCATGTGCGCACCGAAGACATATTCAGTACTTTTGAGCAATTGTCGGGACTTAAAATCAATTTCCATAAGAGCGAATTGTATTGTTATGGGGCTGCAAAGGATTTAGAACAGGAGTATGCAGCCATATTTGGATGCAAAACGGGATCCCCTCCCTTCAAATACCTTGGAATTCCAATGCATCATAGGAAACTGGCCAATAGCGACGGGAAGATAATAGAGGAAAAATTTGAGAAGAAGCTATGTAGTTGGAAAGGAAAATTGCTCTCGGTAGGTGACCGACTAGTTTTAATAAACTCAGTCCTCACAAGCCTAGCAATGTATATGCTATCCTTCTTTGAGGTTCCAAAAGGGGTGCTGGAAAAATTAGATTATTACCGGTCAAGGTTCTATTGACAGTGCGATGATCACAAGAAAAAGTATAGGCTCACTAAGTGGAGCATCTTGTGTAGGCCAAAGGACCGTGGGGGTCTCGGTATTAAAAACCTGGAAGTACAAAACAAATGCCTGCTGAGTAAGTGGTTGTTCAAACTGATCAATGAGGACGGAGTATGGCAAAACCTCCTAAGGAGAAAATATTTGTCAAACAAGTCTCTAACCCAAGTCACAAGACAACCCGGGAACTCTCATTTTTGGTCCGGTCTTATGAAAATAAGGGACCAATTTTTACAATGTGGGCACTTCAAAGTCAATAATGGCGTGGAAACCAGATTTTGGGAAGACCATTGGGTTGGAGAGAAACCGCTGAATTTAGAATACCCAGCTCGTATAATATTGTAAGGAGGAAGTCTGCGACGAGTAGCGAAGTGCTAGGCACTATTCCGCTCAACGTCACTTTTCGAAGGGCATTAACCGGACGCTCCTAGAGGCATGGTACAGCCTAGTCCCAAAAGTACATACAACTAATTTAACTAGTGTTAAAGATGTATTTGTATGGGACTTGCTTAAGAGCGGAGTTTTCTCAACACGATCTATGTATTGGGCCATCATGACCAATGACATTGTCCCCCGCAAATGTCCAATATGGAAAATAAAAATACCACTTAAAATTAAAATCTTCTTGTGGTATTTGAAAAATGGAGTCACCCTCACCAAAGACAATTTAGCTAAAAGGAATTGGCAAGGCGACTTGAACTGTCGCTCTTGTTGCTCTCTAGAGACTATACAACACCTTTTCATTGATTGTCATTTTGCACGGTCCATATGGAACATTATTTTTTGAAAATCATGCATTGCACGTTTCGTATTAAGGAAGAAGAGAGTTGGTGGGATCCTCGGATCCCATTACGTACGGCGCGGAGGAAAACCGCGGCGGAAAAGAAAGGAGCTATCCAGGATCAAAAACACTAGGCAAGGGCAACGCCTCGCGCCTGATCAGCCTGGCACGACACCACCGTTCCGTTTGCGCGGCGATACGTGCTAGCAACGAAGAGGAGGTCGCCGAAGTGTTGTGGAAAGTCCTGGCGTTGCGTTCCAACCAGATCTCCCAAGCTACAAGAAGAACGATCGAATCGAAGGCCTTCCGCCCAGCCTTGTCCGAGCACATTCTCGCTGCGCAGCCACCGACCAACCATGAGGTCTTGGGCCGTCGGAGCGAGCCGCTGCCACCCATGTCGACGCAGAGTCTTGAACCAAACTTCGCGGCCGAGGACACACTGCAGTAGCATATGGTTAAGTTCTTCCGGCAATTGGCCACGAGAGGAGCGATCGTCGTTGTTCCGGAGGTTGTGGCGCCTCCGGCGTTCCGCGAGTCCAAACCCTGCCATGTAGCATTAGCCGGAAGAAGAACTTGCATTTATGTGGAGCCTTGGCCGACCGGAGTATTTCAGCCCCGGCAATGCTTGATTGTCCTAGGAACAGGGCCCGGTATGCGGACCGCACGGTGAAGTCGCCTCGAAGAAGACCATCTCCGGATGAAGGTGTCCTCTACGCCCGGTTGCGGAAGAATGCCATTTGTAGCTTGTCGCAGATGGACGTAATCCATTAGGATGGGGATGGTGAGCTGACCATTGAAGTCATGACGCCAACCAATCTCATGCAAGCCATCAGCCACGGTGCGCGAGCTACGCCGCCTGGCCGGAACGGCCTCCCGGAGTAGCGGCGCAATCTCTTTGACCGTGCGGCCGTCGATCCAGCGGTCCAGCCGTAACAAGGTTGTGGAGCCATCCCCGACAATTACACGTACCGATTGTGAAAAGAACTCAGCCATGGCAGGGCGGAGATGAGATGTGTGCTGTTGTGCGATCGTTTGTCGAATCCTGGCATTCTTCTCGCAACCGTGCGGACATTATTTTTATCACCTTTGGAATTCAACCCCCTCTACGACTTTACACATGTTTGGCTCTTGGTTAATCGGCATCACGCCTATACTTAGAAATCAAGTCCGTGTTGGCATGGCTGCTATTTGTTGGGCTTTGTGGTTGAATAGAAATGATATGGTGTTTAACCGTTGCAACTCTAACACTTTCATGCAGGTAATCTTCAGGGCCACGTACTTGGACCCGCACGTGGTCGCTGCTGTCTAAAGACGAAGAGGCAAGGACCAACCTGAAGAATGCAAGCCGTCTTTTGGAGACTGTTGTCATGCAAGTGTTCGCCAAGCATGGGTGAAGATTTTCAAACAGAATCGCAAACTAGTTACCTTGCGTTATCTCAAGTTTAACTAGCTACCTTGCTGTTCCCGAACTCCATTTCGTATTTCCCCTTGTAATCCTTTAGAGATTTTGTAAGTCTAAGTACTCTCCTGTTGTAATGAACAGCTGTGTGCACCATCCCAGATGGTGCAGAAGCTGGAACCATTGTTCCGTTATCTAAGAAAACTTGTACGCTTGAAAGTATTTTATTGCCCGTATGATTAGGCGTAAAATATATATATATATATATATATACACCTCACCAGTATAGCACTTCAGCTTTTCTTCTTTTTTTTTTTTTTTGGAGGGGAGTATGGCACTTCAGCTGAGTCACGTAAGAAGACGACGCTTGCTTCCAGCTCAACTTCAGTTGGTGGCGGAAATTTGTCGGCCAGGCCAGATTAACATGTACCGACAAATTGGGCCCAGCACAGAATTATCATTACAACAAGCAAATATGTTCCGTCGTGGTCTACTAGAAATCGCCCACTTTCAAGCCACTTGATGTAATGTAATGTAAGTTAATAAAAAGAATGACAAAAACAGCCAATGTAATGCTCGCATTGCATTTACGCAGCTAATCATCCATTCTAATAAATAAGTTAAATAAGGTACATCTCAAGGTCTGATATCAGCAATTAGACATGAAAGTGGCAGTTCCTTGATCTATATAAAAAAAAACAGAGTTCTTTCAAGACCGTTACAAACAGCTCTGCACACTTGTATTTCCAACAATAAATAAAAATCCCATTATAAGTACAAAATAAATCATGGTTGGTCCAAAATTCAACGATGCCACACTTTTCAACCACAACTTATTAACTAACTCAAGACACGGCGAAACGTTCTCTAAAAGTAGATTAAAACAAAGTAACTTATTGCAGCAATCTTTCTCCAGCAGTATGGCATCGTCTTCGACTGCGCTATAATGAGCAGCTCTGGGTACGGAGGGCTGTGACCTCGGGGTTGTAACAAAAGCTTATTTTCTTCTATCAATTAACGATATGCAGTCCTCCTACGTATTCGAAAAAAATATGGCATCATGTGCAGGGCTCTAAAACAGTGAACTTAACTGTAGGAGGGGTTTTATCCTCAACTTATGCTCTGATAGCACTGGCTGCTTTAGATGCCACGCTAAGAATACCATTATTCATGGTCACGCATGAAAAATACATGGCTCCGGAGCACCTAAGGATGACCCCAAAGGGTGTCCAATGTCATAGAATCCAGAGACAGCATTCTTGACAATGGGTGTGTTCGTTTCTTAGGGTCTAAATTTTATAGATGTCACATCAAAAAGAATCTTATTATTTAGAAGTACTAAATAAAGCTTAATTGTAAAATAAATTATAGGCCCCTACACTGATTCACGAGACAAATCTAATAAGGTTAATTAAGTCGTGATTAGAAGACGATTACGGTAGCATCACTTTAGCAAAACATAGATTAATGAAGCTCATTAGATTCATCTCGAAAATTAGCACCAATATGTCAAAAGAGTTTTGTCATTAAATTGATTAAAATATTCATAAATAATAAGATTCTCTTTAATGTGACAGATGCTTAAATTTTAGAGGCGAGGAAACGAAAAGGGCCAATATAACATGCTAGCTCAACGAAGAAGTGAACCATATGATCTCCATACTCGAGGTAGAAGTGACTTCTTTCAAGGATCTGCCTCGAATGTGTGGGAATCTCCAAGGATTTGCTTCATGCATGGCTGAGATACCTGAAGGGTATAAGAAAATTGTATTTGTGAATCCAACATTGTGCCAAAATTGGTACTCATAGGACGGAACGGACAACGACCAACACCAACGACTTACATCCAAGTATTAAGTCCCCAACTTATTAGGAGATGCATCAAGGAAGGAAACAAAAGAATAATAATCATAGGACAGGGAGAAGCTCAACCCTTTTTTTCTTGTTTAAATGTTATCATTTTAGTTTAGATCTTGTAAGATGGGACCTTCTTGATCTTCAAATATCATTTTAGTTGATCTTCACATATTATCATTTTATTTTAGATTAATATCTTGTATAGTTTAGATTAAATTATAGTTTCATGATTTCAGAATATGATGACTTCGTTTGATCTGCAATCTTGTTTTTTATAATTTAAGTTAACAGATTTTAATTTAATTTTGTTGGGCCTTTCCTAGATAAGAAATGTACCCTAAAAAAATTAGAGTATGCTGCTAGGTGTGGCGAGCACACGGTATTCTTTAGTAAAAGGCGAAAGAATAGTTCGCTTTGTGCTCACCACGCAGCTCCATGATTTCACGCCGAGGCATGCCAGATCATCATAAGGAGCATCCGACCATATCATTTTGTAAGAACCGGCGATACGGTACTAAACAGAACAATCGCTAAACAATGATTTTGCCTCCGTCCGGTGTTTTTGTTGCCATTCTCTCTCTGGGCTCCAGCCGAGTCGAGGCGCCCAGCCCAATAGCCCGCACTCAGGCCCACCTCGCATCACTTCATCGAAATTACTAGTTCATTTCCGCTGCAGGAAAAGAAATAATGTTTACACGCTGTACTGCTGCAACCATTCATGTGCAAAAAGAAGAAGACCATGTGGGGGTGGGGGTCGGATCGGACATGAATGAAGCGGCGACCAAAATATGAATGTTCAGACTGGAGCGACAAGTTTTAAAAAACTTTGCCAAAAGGAGAGTTCTCTTTAGAGCATCTCCAGCAGGGGACTCGAAATCGGGTCCCGAAACCCACCTTTCGGGTGCCACCGGAAAAGTTAGGGGACAGAATTTTTCGTTCCACTCCAGCAACCCACCCAAAACCAAAGCTCCTATATCCTACCGACACTCGGGTCCCACTTGTCGGCCTCTCACCTTCAAGCCATGGCGGAACTCGGAAGGCGTCGGGAGCACAGAGAAAGCTCGCCGGGCACGGCGGCAGGCCTCGGCGCGCGGTGCTGACCTGCCCAGGCGCGCAGCGGCGTCCCGGCCGGGCACGAGCCGGCCGTGCGTGGCGGCGAGTACGGCGTGGAAGCCCGGCGGAGGACATGGCGGAGATGCGGAGACGGCCGGCGGAGAGTCAACGCAGGGGAGGCGGCACTCGGCACGGATCTTGGACGGCGCGGTGCGGAGAGGGAAGCGGAACGACCGACGGGTAGTGAGGTGGACCTCGTGCTTCGGTTCGAGGGAAGGAGGAAGAAGGCGACCGCGGCTAGCCGGCGGGAGCAGCCTCGGTGAGGGTGACGCGGCGTAGCCTGAAGCGACCGGGACAGAGGTGGATCTTCCTTCATGGAAGGGAGGTGGGGGCGGCAGATCTTGGAGGTGCGTGGGGCTAGGGTGTCGAGCTCGGCCGTGGAGACGCGCGACGGATCTCGGTGCCGAGCTCACCGTCGAAGAGGGGCGGGTGCGGCCTTGGCTGCTGCAACCTTATCATCGAGCCCCGGTTGAAGCCGGCCGCAGCCGCGCTCCGCCGACACGAGGGACGGCGGCGGCCGGGCCCCGCTTGCACCCACCCCGGGCGGTCGGCCGGGATGGATCACGACGGCCAAGAGGCGGCACTCGCTGCCGGAGGGAAGAGGAGGCGGCGGACGCCGCCGAGGGAAGAGTGGGCCAGCCGGACTCGCGCGCGGGAGGACGGCGAGGAGGCGGCGGCGCGCGGGAGGGTGGCATGGAGGCGGCGGCGTGCGGGAGGGTGGCAGGGAGGCGGCGGCGTGCTGAGCGAAGAGGAGGAGAGAAGAAAAGCAGAAAAAAAGAAAAAAAATGTGGGCCCCACGCTAGCTGGAGTTTAGGGGAGAGAATGGGAGGATCCTATTTTCGGGGGGTTGGAGGGGGATTTAGGAGAGTAGCTAATTTAGGAGCCCATGTAGGAGGTCTGTTGGAGATGATTTTTTGGTAATACTCCTAAAATTTAGGATTGGAGGCTTGTTTAGGGGGATTGCTTGGAGATGCTCTTACAGTCACAACGTACGCCTTATTCCGATAATGCAACGCCATCAACTGAAAAACTACCACCCCGCCTTGGAGAAGAAGGACGTGGTTCATTTCGTCTAAAAAATGGACACGGGACAACGGACGAGGCAGCAGGCGAGGTAGACTTTGGGAGCCGTCGCCGCCGCCGGAATCTCTTATTCACGAGCGTTCGCTCGTTTCCAACCGAGCAAACCATTTAAGGTTTTGATGAATTTTTTTTAGAAAGCTATTTTGAAAACGTTTCAACACAACTTTTGATGACGAACTTTGATCTGAAACTTTTTGATTGAATTTTCATCAAACTTTTGATCCAAAGTTTTGATGTAAATTCTACATTGAAATTTGATTCAAAGTTTTTACGAAACTTTTGATTGAACTTTTCTGTTAAACTCTGTGAGATTCAAACAAGCTGTTCGGCAGCAACAAGCAGCTGCAGTAGCTGCAACAGCTACAGGCAGCCGTAGCGCTGCGGCTGCGGCTGCGGCCTCCAAGGACGGAAATAAACGGCAGTCGTTTGTTTGACCCATGTAGACCCCACTTCGCCCCTTATCAAAACAGCCCCATTTTCTTTAATTGAAGAAAAAAGAAACCTACGCCTCCCAGTCGTCCGTCCCTGTTCCGGCTCCCTCCGCAGCCGCCTCCTCGCCTCCCCGGCTCCCTCCGCTGCCGCCTCCCCAGCCTCCCCGTCCCACTGGCTCCCCGCCCTCCCCGCCACGGCTCACTCCGCGGCCACCTCCCAATCCGCCCGGTGCACGGCTCGCTCCGCCGCCACCTCCCAATCCGCCCCGTCCCTGACCCTGCCCACCTACCCGCTAGCCGTCGACCAGCAAGCCATCGTCCGGCAAGCCGTCGCTACTGAGCAGCTCATCGTTTGTCATCTGTCCAGCGCGCCCAGGCTGGAGTAGACGAATCCAAATGCAGCCACCCCGCAGGTGTGTGTTTTCTTCTCCATTAGTTCAATGTTTTAGCTTTTGCTTGAAATTTTGCACGGAAGATTCCTTTGGTAGGTCGCGCAATCGATTGTAGTGTTGCAGATTGGTGTGCGATTTTGGTAGGTCACAGTGCTGAACTTAGCGATTTGGACACGGCAAAGACTGCACTATGGCCTATGGGTGTAGCAATAGGGTTCCTCAGTGGCACAATAGCATCATCAGAAGACTAATGTTCAGTTCTTTATCAATTTCGAGCATGCACGAATTAATTAGATTAATTGGTGATCTGTGCTGATGATAACTTAAAAGTTGAACTGGATGGAAATGTTAGTGACAGTTAATCATTGAGCAGCATTTGATACCAATGATCTATGCCATTTCTCTATCAAACCTGAACAAAACAAAGAAGGAACAAAACCAAAGCAAATGGTGACTTTACGTAGTGATTCGATGATACACGAGGGTCTCAAAAACTGAAATTTCCAGCCTCCTGTTTTAGAATCAGAGGGCATCTCATTCTGCAGCAGCACCAGACACTGGGCGCTTTACTGTAGGACAGCACTGTCGGTAGTCGTCATTACCAAACAAACATTTTGTAGAGATTATTATTGTCATTCATTTTTCCAAACAATGAATGCTACTCCCTCTGTTTCAAATTATAAGACGTTTTTGACTTTCATACTTCACGTTTGACCGTTCGTCTTATTCAAAAAATTTGTGCAAATGTTATTAATTTGATTATGATTTGTTTTATCGTTAAAGATATTTTGTAAATGACTTATTTATTTGTATATTTACACAAAATTTTTGAATAAGACGAGCGGTCAAACACAATCTCAGAAAGTCAAAAACGTCTTATAATTTGAAACGGAGGGAGTACATAATATACAGGTTACGACTGTGTCATCATCCAACCACCAAATACAAGCTCAAAGTACAAAACTAAAACCAGATAGTTAGCTAAAGGTTCCAAGCCATATAGTAGTTTAAGTACGTCACTGGTGCATAGAAGTGTCATTTGAACACTCAGGCTACCCAAGGTAGTCCCTACAGCCGCCACATAATTGACCAACTTGATTAGCAAAGTGTAAAGTACGCTTCTATTTTCTGCAATTAACCTGGCATCCAAATTTACATCTATTTTCTGCAAATTATTGTTTTTGGTGCTACGCTCATTCGCTGCCTTGCTTGTCCATAGCAGGGTCCAAAGATCCCAGGTGCTTTGCCATAATCTAATGAGATATTGATTTGTTCCTTCGTATGAAACGAAGGTGAGACATCTAATGAGATACTGAAACGAATGTCTCTTTCTTGTCATCTATGCTATCTAGCCTGTCCTTGCAGCTGCTTTTGTTGGTAAACTAATGGATCCTGATAAACTAGTAGACAGTTTGAAGTATGTTTGGCCGTAAAAAGAGGAGGGGGTTATTAAAACTCTGATGACAGTTAGTAAAGTTACATGAAGTGTTCAGACAATCTGATAATATTTATTCATCGGGAAAATGACTTGTTATATTATTAAGAAGATGTTAGAATTTGTTTCAAATCAATATACATTATTGCTTATTACAGCTGTCTAAAATCGTTTAATATACAACTTTCTGCAACCTCTAGTTTAAAGGTTTTTTTTTCTCATAGATCTAACATCTAACCATCAACTGTAGGCAGCCGGAGCCCGTAGATTCCCCCAGTCATCTACGTCTTCATGGTCACCACCTGAATTACGTCCATATAACCTCCGGCAGCGAACTTCCTTACGGCGCAAAAGGTTCAAGGCAAGTATTGCTTCCTTTCCTTGTCGTGAGCAAGCATTATTTGAAACGATTTCTTTAGTTATGGATTTCCAAATTCTATATGTACAGTACCATTTACTCATAACTGCACACAGATGTCATATGACCGCGCGGGATGGGACACTGACACTACAAGGGAGTTTCTGAATCTATGCATTCTTGAGAAGAATAAGCTGAATTTCAGCAAGAACAAGCTTACTACTGCAGGGTGGCAGAACATGTATAAAGAGTTCCCCGCAAAAACTCAAAAGCATTTTTCGTCCAAGCAGCTGCATAACAAATATTCTGCCCTGAAGAGGCAGTATTAGGTATAGACGAAATTGAAGAATGCTAGCAAAATCTAATTTGGTTTTGGTGAAGGATGTATAGCTTATATGTTGTCCGTTTATTGCTTGTAGTCTGACAGGCGAGCCGGTCACTCTGGGAGGCATCCGTTTCAGCATGAGCTGGATATTCTGTTTGGAGACACAAACACGCAAGATGGCAACATGTTGTGTGCTGGTGGTATCAGGGACTGAACACCGAGCGCTGAATATGAACACAGTCCTTCAGCGCCGGTTGGCAATGGTCGTTATTCCAGCCACAGGTTTGGGTACGAGGTTGATAGCCCACCATCGAAGAGGCCTAAAAGTATGGAGATGTACTTGCAGCGTGCAGTGCATTGCTTGGAGGAGAGGAGCAAGAATGAAAGCAGTATGCTGCGTCGACAAGAAAAACATGAAAACATGGTGAAACAGCTTCTACAGACTGTGCATGAGGATGGCGTGGAGATAGGGTCTGAGCTGTATTTTATAGCTGGTGAGCTGTTCAGGGACGAAACACGGCGTGCAACATTTTCCACTCTTGTTACCCCCGAGCAACGGATTAGATATCTCAACTGGGCATCGGAAAAAGCCATCAAGAAGTGATATCTCAGCTGCCCAGCTGTTCAACCTTAGGTGTGGTCTAGACTCTAGAATCAGTATGTGAACTGATGATGTATCTGTGTCATGAACTATTTGCACGGTTGACGGTTGTACTTGTGTTGTATTGTTGTCCTAGTGCATCCAACTGGTACTTTTTAAGTTTTGGTGAATGATTTTATCCTGAACAAAAAGTTTTGGTGAATGTTAATGAACGAATCGGTTAATCCAGGACTACCATAACACGATCGATCTGATATGCATGAGTAGCTTTTGAAGCTAGTTAGGGACATTGCCATCAGAAGAACGCTCAACAAGTAAAGCAGGTATTGTATCCTTTGGAGAAAAATCAACTCAATAGTGGATATAGAAAAATAAATCATCCACGAGAGGGTGTCACCAAATGATCCCTCAGTTTTAATTGAACATGCAGAGAGAAATAGTCATTCATTTTACATGTTAACTTCAAACCAAATAGGCATACACCATATAGCCTATATGACATGCAGCAGCACAAAAGGTACCCGGTTGGCATGGCAATAACACCAGGTAATACACATCACATTAATCCTACCACAAATTTTGCACTAACTATTGAGCCCGGGTCAAACTATACAGACCAGCTGCAATCCAATCCCGAACATTCTTAATTTCATCACCCGGTGTTGAAAATAACAACTCAGGTGCTGGACCAATTGACGAAGCCATGGTATGAAGCTCGGGTTCATTGTTCTCCATTGCAAAATTATGTAGAGCAAAGCATGCCACAACAATTTTCGATTGCTTGTCCGCAGGATACATCGGAACCTCTTTCAGAATCTGCCACTTATTCTTCAAAACCGCAAAAGAGCGTTCAATAACATTCCGCACAGATGAATGATAATAGTTGAAAAGCTCACGCATATTTTCTGGACCCTTTTGCTCAAACTCCTTCTGATGGTACCTATTTTTGCGGTATGGGGCCATATACCCCTCTTGCAGTGGGTAACCAGAGTCCACCAGATAATACTTACCTATACAATACAAGCTGTCAAATTTTGTACATGAACTTTGCATGCAGAAAATTAAATAAATGTGCTCCAAAATAAGTTATGCACCTGCGGGTGGGTGAGGAAAATGGGCTGAGTTGTTCACTGCCTCCCTAAAGACAGCCGCGTCATGAGCAGCACCCCTCTTCCCTACTGCGACAAATGTAAATCGCATGTCCATGTCGCATACGGCCATGACGTTTTGGCTAGTGTACCCTTTCCTATTGATGAAATCATCATGTGCAATTTGGCAGACTGAGACTGGAATATGGGTTCCATCTATAGCTCCTATGCATCCATCAAAGTAAGGTGACAAATGGCGTAGGTTAGGATGCACGGTACTAAAGCTAGAATCATTGGGCTTAATAATCGTATGTGCAAAAGGTAACATGGCCTCTAGCACCTCCCCAAATTTTCTATTCACGGTGTCCTGTGACTTATGAAATATTTCAGACATTTGACTCTGACATTGTCTTGTCCCACACGCCCATAAAAACATCCCTAAGGCTTCAATTGATTCGTACTGATTTGTTGATCTTAGACCATGGTTGTTCACTAGTATGGTATGCAACTTGTGGAATGCAGCAGGATAGAGACGAAAACTTTTATAGCACTTCTTGCTATTCGAAAGCTTAAGGGCTACCCATTGGCGACCAGTCAACTCCTGAAACGGCAGTGAAACATCTTAATCTGTGAATTCAGTTGTGCTTGAAGGTGCAATTGCAGCTGCCACACTAATGGTTGCGCCCATATCCCACCAGGTGGACCACCCGTCATCAAAAAGGCCTTCGAGGAATTTTTCTCGCTCGACGATTCAGAATTTGACATCTGCAGAGCCTCTTTGTTAGTTCCATCGGAATAATTTGAGGACATTGTTATACAAGCATAACAAAGTTTTTGGTATACTAGCTAGCAATTTGGCTATATTCTGAAGCCGTAAATCGGGATTACATGAAACTTTCAAATCTAAAATTGCTTTCATTATCCGGCTGGTATGGTGATGGAGACCCTGCAAAGCATGCCGAGTTCATGGAGTGCAACTAGCGAAAACTCTGCACATCTACGCTGTCCTAATCTAATTACTCTAACAATCCGAGGGTAAGGACAAGCACATGACGAGAAGTATTATAATAATCAAAAGACCAGTTTTGCAAAGACCGCAAGCAACATCAATTAGTGGATAAATTAATCAAATTACACTTGCACAGAGTAGTAGCAACATCCAACAGCATAAGTAGGCCATAAAGGAACCTGAAAATACGAGACCTGAGGCAGAATCTGTCGGCCGAGTGGCCGTCGATGAGGACCGCTGGAAAAGCTGTAGGAGATTGGAACCAGCCAAGGTGTGATGCTTCCGAAGGCCCCCAACTCAGAGAGAATGGGACCGAAAGATGTCGTACGTGCGGGGCCATAGAGGATAATGGACCATCAATTTCCCGCCTAGTTTTCCCACCTCTCATCTCCCACCGAATTTTCCCGCCTCCAGCTCTCACCCTGCTTTCCCACCTCCAGCTAATGGGCCACGGCCCGCACTGACCGGAGGTCGAGGCAGAGGACACCCACTTTTTGATAAGTCGGGGACCAATCCCTCCAGCCTGGGCGCGGTGGATAGGTGACAACGACGAGCTGTGGACCGTTGTTCTTTACACAGGCAGGAAACACATGGCAGTAGCATAACCAAGGTGAAATCCAAGAGAAAAGATGAACAGCTGAGCTCAGTCGGGGAAACAATGGAACAGATTGGGAGGTGGCCGCGGAGCGAGCCGTGGACGGGGCGGATTGGGACGGCGGAGCGAGCTGTGGACGAGGCGGATTGGGAGGTGGCGGTGGAGTGAGACGTGGACGGGGAGAGCGGGGCGCTAGCCGGAGACAGGGAGGCCGGGGAGGCGGCGGCAGAGGAAGCCGGGAAGGACGGGGAGGCGAGGAGTCGACGACGAGGGAGCCGAGGACAGGGACGGACGGAGGGGTACGTTTCTTTTTTTCAATTAAAGAAAATGGGTCTATCCAACGAAGTGGGGTCCACATGGGTCAAACAAACGGCTGCCGTTTATTTCCGTCGTTGGAGGCCGCAGCCGCAGCGCTACGGCTGCCTGTAGCTGTTGCAGCTACTGCAGCTGCTTGTTGCTGCCGAACAGCTTGAAAGTTTTTACAAAACTTTTGATTGAACTTTTCTGTTAAACTTTGTGATCAAAAGTTTGGATCGAACTTTTGTGTTTCAAAGTTTTGATGAAACTTTTTTAGAAAAATTTCTTAAATTTTTTCCCTGAAATGGAAAATTGTGGGATGAAAAATTTACCACAAAAAGAAAATTTTCTACTCTGTCTGAAAATTTGCGCGCGCGGAGGTAGCCCCGCTTGAACCGGCCGTGCTCGCCGCTTCTGTTGCAGCGCAGCATCTGCGCCTTGTTGGCTGTGATGGCGTCTCGCCTCCTCTTTGTGACTTTCTTCTTCCTGTCGGCGCCTTCGTTGCCGGTGGCACCTTCACATCATGCCTGGTACCAGTAGCAGTAGCCTGTATTTCTCCTATGCACCATCCATGGATCGGATGATCTGACGATGCGTTCGGTAGCTTCTGTGAAACAGGGAGCAAATCCAGGAATGGTCGGTGTTGGATCATCAGCCGGTGGTATAATATACTACTAGTAAACGATGAAGCTGATTCCGGTGGCTAAATCGCAGCAGGCTTTGCAGCCGGCGCACGTGAGCTTAACTTGGGCGAGGCCACGTCGGCGGTGCGTGCGGTGTGTCCGATCGATGCCATGAATCTGCACATGGATTTTGGAGGTGCAGAACGAATACTTTGTGCTTTGTTAATCTTTTTTTTTTTTGATGGATGTGCTTTGTTAATCTTGGAAGCATAGATTGATGGAATGGGGCTCCATGTCATGACATTTGACATGCATGTATGTGGACCAAGATCTGTGATCGGGCTGTTTGATTATTCGCGTGAGCGCCTTTCCTGGCATGTATCATCCAAAAGATACATTTGTATAACATCTAATGTACTCTCTTCGTTCCATTGAAAGTGTCGTTTTAGACTTTTAGACATCGTTTTTTGACTGTTCCTCTTATTCACAAAATTTTTGCAAATGGTATATATTTTTTTCTAACTTAATTTATCATTAGTGATACTTTAATAATAATATATTTATTTTTATATTCTTATAAAATTTTTGAATAAGACAAGTGGTCAAACGTGAAATCTGAAAAGTCAAAAATGACACTTTCAATGGGACAGAGGTAGTACTAAATATATGAATATGAACTATGCACATGGCCGAACACTGGAGAAGCATTGCAGTAACAAAATATTTTGAACCATTATTGGGGCCTTCCTATGCTAAGAAAGCACCCTAAAAAAATTGAAGTGTGCTGCTTGATGCAGCGAGCACACGGTATTTCTTTAGTAAAAGGTGAAAGAATAGTTCGCTCTGTGCTCACACCGCAGCTCCGTGCTTGGTGACAGGGGGCATGGCGGCTCGTCTTATTCAAGGGTCTGTTTAGTTGGTGTCTAACATTGTCACGCCTAAAGTTAGTCGTGCCACAGATTTTTAGGTAACTGTTTGATTCAATGTCATAGTTGTGGCAAACCACACTTTCTTAGCATCCTGGCCCACATGTCATACTCTCACACTAACGCGCTAATCAATGGTTTTTGCATCCGTTGTTCTTTGTTGCCAACCAACTCTTGGCTCCAGCAGAGACGAATGGGCCAACTACAGCTCCTAAACCATACTGAGGCCCATTTCGCGTGCTGACACAACGGCAACTTGAGATCGGGAGAATCCGTTAGATGCAGAGTTGATTTACTTATTTTTTTGATAACTAGAGTTGATTGACTTGATTCCCCTTCAAAAGAATAGTAGTAGAAAAGAAAGGTGCAGAGTCCATTTGCGCTGCAGGGAGGAAAAAAATGTTTGTACGCTGACACCACTGCTGAAGCGACAATAGGATCGTGGATTAACCACTCGGTAATCTCATAGACACATGCATGATCATGCAGGGATGCATAAGAACAAGGGAACCAAGCGAAAGAAGATTTGAGATGCGCCTGCTCATACTCGAGCGACTGACGAGGGAAACATTTGCAAGGAAAAAAAAACTACAACATTTCTACACACTCTGACAACGCACACGGCGACATACAAACTGTACTAGAAACTAGCAGCTACCTCGACTTGGAGGCAGCGGACGTTCGAGGCGAGCAGACGAGGCAGGCGAGGTAGAAGATGGCGGCATCGTCGCCCCGGGCCCGGTCGCCGCCGGCGAGGTATCCCCGCTTGAACTCGCCGGCTCTGTTGCAGCGCAGCATCTGCGTCTTGATGGCCATGATAGCGTCTCGCCTCCTCCGCATGACCCTCCTCTTCCCGGCTCTGACTAGTAATAGCTCTATTCCGGCAGCAGCTTGATCATCATGCCGGCTGCTAGTCTTCCCGTGCACCATCTCCTTCTCTCTGTCTCCGCTGTGCACCTCGCCTCCTGCTCACGCGCCTTTTATAGCACAAAGGCTGGAGAAGTAGAGTAATTAAATGGAGAGCAGTGGATCGGAGATGTGTAGTGTCAGGGCAACCGTTACGGGGTTAATGATTCTCTAATCTTGTACTCCTACTTCAGTGTTGCTGACCAAGAAATTCAGTTGTCGCCGTGACTTGTGGCTCCAAGAGAAGACAACAAGTACGATGAGAGCAAAAAACAAAGCAAGGAAAGCTAATGCTTCCGTGATCTGGATTTAATTAGTCTGATGCATCATTACTACTGTATCTGAACATGCTATAATAAGAGAAGAGAGAGCAGAACAAGGGATGGTGTCGCTGGTGATTATAGTACTAGTGGAGTATCTGATGCCGATCCTCCCGGGGCTAATCTCGTCGCGTGCAGGCTATGTATGCATCGGCGCACGTGAGTTGGGCCCCGGATTAAGCAACATCGACTCTGGACTCTGCATTACGTGTCGGCGTCGCGTTGCTCCGACGGCGGTGCAGGCCGCCTGGCTCGTTTTCAGCGTCGGCGGATTTGATCGGGGCGAGTGTCCGGTGCCATGAATCTGCACAGAATGCTGTGCTTGTTGTCATTTCCAGCAGATTCATTGATCTTTTTAGCGTGGGGCTCCATCCTTGTTGCGTGCATCTGGACAATGCCCTGCGGATGTTGTTCGCGTCGTCGTCAGCGCCTCGGGATGATGGTGACCCGTCGTTCCATGCACGTATCATCCAAGTGTCTAATAATTTTCTGCAATGACCCGACGGTCGGTACACACGATCTAGCTAGGATCCTCAGCGTCGTTGCACAGCGATCTCAATCAATTCTTGCTCGGCTCCGCTCACTGATTGGATCAGGTGAACTGAAGGTGAGCATGGGCGCGGCGGTGCCACTGCCACTACGAGGAGGCTGCCGTAGCATGTACGTATGAAGCTCACGCGAGACGCATGAAGCCTCGCTCACCATTCAAACGTACCGCATGTTGTTGTTGCTACACGATCCTGCAGCCGTCCATGCCGT